>CATQJA010002644.1:432500-580000 GCA_958295435.1 Mesorhabditis spiculigera | reverse complement strand
CAGAGCCGTAGATGCTAATCTTCGACTAGACTGTACAAGGAGGAGGCTAGGAAAAAGGGTAAAGATACTTTAAAGAGGCCAGAGTCATAGTTTTGACTAGCAAGACGACGAGGCCTAAGAAAGCCTAAGCCTAAGCCCAAGCCAAGCATAAGCTTAAGTCTAAGCCTAAACCTAAACTTAAGTCAAAGAAAGGAGACACTAAGCCTTAGCCTAAGCCTAGGTTTAAACTACTTAACATTGAGACTCAAATCCCTCTTAAAAACCAATACTTATCATAAATATGCAAAGTGGAAGGTGAAGCAGTTGGGTTCCATCTGGCACGCCGGGGGCTTAAGCCGATCTGGGGCTCCTCCCGGGCGAGTCTCACTCTTTTTCGTGTCTGCTTTTCGACTCCTAAGGCAACTGGTTCTCCCCCTCGCCTCTCCTCGCATTGAGCCCTCGGGCCGAAATGGCGAGTACCGTCAACCCTGCCTTAGACTTTTTCATTGCTTCTCCAAATGCCCTCTGGGGGTTAATAGGATTTCTGCTCCGTTTGGCGAAGGCCTTGATTCAATCTACATACAAGAGAGAGAGTGAGAGAGAGGAGAGAGAGGGAAAAGAAGAAAAAAATTTAAAAAATTCGAGTTAAAGGGGCTTGAAACTTTGCTCAGGGCTGGCTCTCCAGTTTCCCTCTCTCTCTCGTCTCTCTCTCTCTCTCTCTCACTCTCTCGCTGCCCTCTCTCTTCCTCGCTTTCTCCCCACCATTTGCTCTCTCAGTTCTCTCGTTCTCTCGCTAGCGAAGTATTTGAGCAAGGTTCAAATTTACTGAGTCCAGGGATTTTTCAGCGAGACGAGCGAGCTAGAGAGAGAGAGAGAGAGAGAGAGAGAGAGAGAGAGAGAGAGAGAGCGAG
The DNA here is from genome assembly GCA_958295435.1 of Mesorhabditis spiculigera. Taxonomy (NCBI): domain Eukaryota; kingdom Metazoa; phylum Nematoda; class Chromadorea; order Rhabditida; family Rhabditidae; genus Mesorhabditis; species Mesorhabditis spiculigera. The sequence goes on along the minus strand of CATQJA010002644.1, from coordinate 579,110 downwards.
AGAAAACAAAGCTTTACAATACCATGCTGCCATTTCCACTTGCAAATCAACCCAACCGATTTGGACCGAGAAGCCATCATTTTTAAATTACCCCTTTCCCGCCGGGCGGACCTAATCTTGAAACCGAGAACTTACAATCTGGAAGGTGAACACTGGGTCCGTTTCGATACTATAATCACTACACGCTGGTCCGGGACCCTGGAAGCCAGCAGCTTCCAAAGGGGTTTCGCCTGGAAGCTCGGGTGAAAAACTGGAAAATTGGTTCAAACTGACCGGAGATGGGGCTCTGGTGGTGGGAAGTTGGCTTCCTAGTCTCTTTAAAGAAGAAAAGAAGCAACTCGCAAAATCGGGGCGGGAGTGCTTGCAGAAATTTTTGTGGAAAATCGGAGAAACCTCAAAAATTGGGGAGAAACTGTTGCTTTTCAATGGAGCGCCAGGCTTAAAAGGCGCTCGAGGGGCACGGTAATTTCCCTTACTCTCTCTCTCTCTCTCTCTCTCTCTCTCTCTCTCTCTCTCTTCAAACGAACAATGGCGGATTTTACTTGCCGCACCATCCCGAAGGCATCGGGCAGACGCGTTTTTGCGCTCGAATAAGCAATTTTGGGGGAAAGGGAAAAGACAGTAGCGTTGTCCTCTCTCTCTCTCTCTCTCTCTCTCTCTCTCTCTCTGTCGCTCTCTAGTGTATCTTTGCATTAGTGCTGCAGCGGTCGAGAGTAACTGTCTGTCTGTACCTGACGAAAAGCGGGTGTACTAGAAAAGGGCGGGGATTGATGTTTTAAAGGATCTTGTACTCTCTCTCTCTCGTCTCTCTCTCTCTCTTTCCTTCCCCTTAAATCGTGCCAATACCAAAACCCCACGAACTCATCTAGAAATCTCAACTTTTGGCCGTACCGATGACCAGACCCTAAATTGCATCTGCGGATCATTGTTTAGCCTTCCAGGTCAAATTCTAAAAGGTGTATCAAGACTATAACGGGTTGAACGTGCCGAAAGTGTTCAGCATCTGGAACACCTGGAGATGAACAAAAAATGGGTTTGGGAAGTTGGTTGGGATTCAGGAAAAAAGGGGTATCGCTCTGTCTCTGTCTCTGTCACTCTCCTCTCCACTCTATATAACTCTCTCCCATTCTCTCTTTTCCTCTCTCTCTCTCTCGCCTCGCCCTCTCTCTCTTTTGCGCTCTCTCACTCCCTATCTCTCTTTTCCTCCCCTCTCCTCTCTCTCTCTCCCTCTCTCTCTCTCTCTCCCCCTCTCTCTCCTCTCTCTCTCTCTCTCTCTCTCTCTCTGTATCTCCTTCCCTAAGGCGCACTCTAGCTTCTCTATCTCTCCCCCAAATTCCTGAAAAACGATCTACGATCCCTTCACCAATTCACAAATCCAAGATGAAACCCTACCAGACCCACATTGTTATTTTGTTTCCTCCAACCATTCACATACTCCCCCAAAATCACATCTTTTCCGGCCCAAACCCGCGAAGGCGGGCCCCAGGCTTGTATTCCAAATTCCGCCAGGTACCCAGAATCTTCCAAGGATTTCAATCTGCCTGTATGGCTTCGTATTTGGGTGGGTCTGGGTTGCGAGAAGCCCCATTTCGACTCAAAATACCCCCAAATCTGAAATGGAAGCCCCGCCACAGCCCCGGGCCACATTTTCCGAATTTCCCGAAAAACACAGACCCTTGCTGTTGCCGATTTTGGAAAACGGGGTGTAAATCGGAGATCACGGGCGGAAGGGGAATTGCACTTCGGGGGATTTGGAAGTGATGGGATTGTTCTAGGGCTAAAGAGTCGTTCATGCCGAGGTCGCGGCTTAGCTTATGCCGAGGCAAGCAAGCAGAAACCATTTGGGAAAGTAGATCCTGAGCAGGGTTGGTCACGAAAAGAGCGGGAGCTGGGAGCGGGAGCTGATTTGCGACCCCGCTCAAGAGCGGGAGCGGGAGCTGAAAATCTTTAGCTCCCGCTCAGCTCCGGCTCTTGAGCCGGCTCTTTTGGAAAAGAGCGGGAGCCGAACCCTGCTCGACTCAGATCGGATCCTGCAAATCAAATATCTATGCAAATAAGGCAATGCAAGGCCAAAAATACTCAGTTTTATTGGAATTTTGGGAAATTTGCATAAATAACTAATTTTCAGCATCCGGTGGAGTAGAGCAGGGTTCGGCTCCCGCTCTTTTCCAAAAGAGCCGGCTCAAGAGCTGGAGCTGAGCGGGAGCGGAACATTTTCAGCTCCCGCTCGGCTCCTGCTCCCGCTCAGCTCCGGCTCAGAGCCGGCTCGCAGAATGACCAACCCTGATCCTGACTAGGGAATGGTTTCAGGCGGACATCGGACCTAGATATGTGAGTATGTGCATCTTGTAGATCTCGACGAGACGAATCGATTGATGTAACTTTTAGCTGCCAACGCCTTTAAATAAAAAAGTTACAACGATTTAAATCTTTCTGGCATGGCTTCATAAGCCCTCCCGGCAACCCCGTCACCGTGGTCTAGTGGCCTAGTGGTGTAGTAGTCAGCGTCGGGGGAATCTAACGAGGGTTCGAACCCGCTCACGATTTTTATTTTTTGCTTTTTTGTCCGAAGCTTCCTCATTGCATTCTGAAGGCCGTGAATAACTTTTTGTACATTATTTATACACCAAGAAACGTTCCTAGCGATAATACAGCATAGGGCGAAAAATTAATTTTTTGATCCTGTTGGCTGGTGCCTGGCTCATGCATCGAAAATATTTTGGAGGAGTGGTCAAAATTGTGGTCACGTTTCTTACAACGTTGTAGCGTACCCCAAGTTCCATGACAAATATTTTATTTTCTCCTGAACTAGCCATACTATGGTTACGCTTTTACCAATTTCCAAATTTTCGCAAAAAAATTTCGGTATTATCGCTAGGAACGTTTCTTGGTGTATAAATAATGTACAAAAAGTTATTCACGGCCTTCAGAATGCAATGAGGAAGCTTCGGACAAAAAAGCAAAAAATAAAAATCGTGAGCGGGTTCGAACCCTCGTTAGATTCCCCCGACGCTGACTACTACACCACTAGGCCACTAGACCACGGTGACGGGGTTGCCGGGAGGGCTTATGAAGCCATGCCAGAAAGATTTAAATCGTTGTAACTTTTTTATTTAAAGGCGTTGGCAGCTAAAAGTTACATCAATCGATTCGTCTCGTCGAGATCTACAAGATGCACATACTCACATATCTAGGTCCGATGTCCGCCTGAAACCATTCCCTAGTGAGGGTTACACAGAAAGGTGAGAGGAAGGGAGAGAAAGAGAGCCAGAGAGACAGAGAGAGAGAGAGAGAGAGTGAGAGAGAGAGAGAAAGATAGAGAGAAAGAGAGAGAGGAAGCGAGTGAGAGAGTGAGTGAGAGAGACTAGTATAAAGTAATTTTCAGTTACACAGCGACAGTTGCCGATTCTGTACTTTCTGAAAAGTTCTGTAACAACTCGGGCTTTTTGTCTCAGCATTTTTGCTTAACTGCTTGCTGTGAAAATATTTGTATTGAACTTCCTTTAGAGGTTCCCAAGCCTAAGCCTAAGCCTAAGCCTAATCTAAAATGCGCTGTTTGCTACCTTTTGACCGTACTTGGCCAATGAAAAGTTGGCTTTTAAAACCGCTGATCATCGCCTTCCCGGCTCCATTAAAATGTCCAAAATGACCTGAATTTTTAATACCACCAATTTCCCCGAGGCAGGTGTGTGTTTTAGCCGTGCGCTACGCTCCAAATTACACCTCAAAAGCTCGGTGTTCCCCAATTTCCCTGACCATCCGCACGTCCCCCTGTCGCCTCGAAATTGTTTCCATTTCACTCCAAATCCCGGAAAACAGCACAGATCCAATCCGGCCCCAATCGGATGGATGTTAATCCTTCCCCCCTCCCGAAAAATTTGGGCCCCACCGGGTTGTTGTTTGTTTTTGTGCCCGGGGAGAGTTTTCTTGAAGAAATCGGCAAATTTTTGGGAGTTTTGGATGCCCGGCGGAAAGGCTTCATTTTTGGGGCACCAATTGATGAGAAGCCCAGCGGCGAAGCAGACTTGTTGATGAATGGCTGGGGGAGGGTGGGGGAGGGATGCTAAGTGCTGTTAGAAAATCAAGGAAAGGTTTTGAGGCCTGGGGCCCGGTTTTTCAGGTATAACAGATTAATTGACCTGCAAAGCCCCTGGGGACCCAGACCGGGTGGGGATCTGAAAAGGAGATAAATAGTAAATAGGTGTGGTCAGACAGAGATCAGGAAAAGTGAGAGAGAAACATTTTAAAGAACAGCTGAAGCCAAGCGTAGGCCTGAGCCTAAGCCCAGTCCTAAGCCTAAACCTAAGCCCAAGCCTAAGGCTAAGGCTTCCGGTTGAAGTCGACGACGGTACGCTCCTACTGACACTTTCATAACATACCGTAATCATTTCAGAAGGTCATCTAGCTGACAGCGCCACTTTAAGCTTAACTTATGAAAGCGACTACGCAGTACGCATCACACCTGGCGTAATCGGTTGAAAAAGCTGCGGCTGACACAATGCCTGTCAGTCTGGATCTCGTCTTTTATGGCTGACGACGACGCGATGCTTCAAAATACGGCGTTTTAACATCGCATAATTGATTCGAATAATTTCTTGTTGGAACCAGCGTTTTAAACACTTAATTGAGTACGTAATGAGTACGTGACACTCCAATTGGCACTAGAGTCAAATGGGGGATGATTGCTCGAAAGACGCATCTGCGGAGCTTCTTGCTTCCGGCTAGGAAAGACTACGCTACGCTCCAACTGACGATGTCTTAACATGACATAATCGATCCAGAAAGAGTCCTGAAATTATTTCGATATTTTTTCGCGCTCCGCCTGGTCTCTGACTCCCGATAATTTCACCCGCTGTACTCCCCCCGCGTTTCCACATAAAACTCCCATCATTTTAAATAACAAAAAAAATATATTCACGGGAAACCAATTTCCCTGGAAGCCCCTTGGAACCTTTTCAAATCCACAACCCAACCAAATTCGCTCGGCTATCAGTGGTCGGGATTAAAGGGACTGGGGGGATTCCAAATTCCAAAAGGTTTATTTTCCCGTCTACAGGGTTGCCCCTTGGCCTGAAAAACGCTATTATTGAGAAGCCGTACCAAAATTCAGGGGCTGTCCCCTCGGGGATTTTAATCCGAAACCACTACCCCCCAAGCACCGCCCACTTTTGGGCCCTTCGCCGTATATAAGGGCCCTAATCCACTAGAAAACTATAGACAATCAAAAGTCTCCTTCCAAATCCTCTGAACTGCTTGAAGATGTTCCACATTGGTATGGATATTCCGACTGATATTCACCTCAGCCAACGACGACCCTCCCGAATGCAAAGCGCACTAATGAGAGCCGGACTGACAGCAATGATGCCTCTTTGCCCCCAGACAATCCCCAAGAATATGAAGAATGGTGGAAGCAATACGGAACAACACTCCTAACACCGCCTATTCTGCGCTCCAGCTACCGTAGTCTAATAATGATAGCCGGTCGACTACGAAGTACACCTCTTGACGACAGTACTATCTTGCCATTCCATGCCTTGGCCATCGTAATCCTATGGCTAGTCGGCTACGAACAACAACTATCTACGTTACCGTAACTACCAGCGGGAAAACTACGAAATACACCTCCAAGCGACCGCGGCACTATCTATTCTGTGCCCTAACTACCGTAATCTTTCTCTGGATTACTGTAGCTGTCGACTACGATATACACCTCCTTCTATGCCATGCCTACCTACCGTAACCCTATTATACCGTGGATCGGCAATGCTTCTGATCTCCTCTTCCTCGACTCCACGCCGATGCAATCGACACCCTCCCCCTACGCCTCAATACGCCATTCCGGGTCCCATATCACACGAGTCTCCATTTCTTTATGTATTTCTTACGGGTGCTTGATCTCTGCTAGTTCTCCCTCGTTTCTGATGCTGAATAAAACTTGTAATACTACAAAAACTGTACCTTTAATACACCGGATCGAGATAATACACAGAAATTCGATATGCATACATACAAATTTGCCGAATCTCCTTGCTGTACAGAGGAAGGTGGTGGAATTGCTAGAATTTCGGGGGCTTCTAATCGGAAAATCTGTAGTTTATCGCCACTGCCGAATTATCTGGATTAGTGCAAGGCTTCTCCGGGGGTGATGGGAATAACGAGAAAAGCCTTTGAACCAGGAACGCGCCCCGCGCGAACCCAGCGCACTAATTAGAATTCGTGATTTTCGGGGAAGTTGAATATTTGGGGGCTGGGCGGCGGCTTATCCCGATGATCTAGGGGCAGGGACGTAGCGTAATACCGGCCCCGGGGGCCCGCCCCCGAAATCGGCCGGGGCCCGAAAATTTCATAAGGGGGGACCCTTATGAATTTTATTTTCTCAAAAATTTTGCTGCCTGCGGCGCTATTTTTGCACGTTTTTACTGCTATTTGTAGAGCTATATAGCCTTTTTTCCAAAATTTTTTGCCTGCGGCGCTGATTTTTCGTTAATTTTCTGAGTTTTTCGAAAAAAATTTTTCGGGGCCCCCCCGAAATTATTTTCTGGCGACGCCCCTGTCTAGGGGCCAAGCCTAAGCCTAAGCCTATGCCTAAGCCAAGGATAAACCTAAGCCCAGGCATAAGCCTAAACCGAAGCCTAAGCCTAGGGCTAAGCCTAAGCCGCTGCATACGATTTCGAAGCCTTCCAAGCCGGCCCAACTTCAAAAGCTGATGGCTATAACGTCGCGATTGAGGTTTTTATGCTTTTTGAAGTTTCACCTAGAAACCCGGCCGACCGCCTCATCGGCCGCGCCTGCCAAAGCTCATTTCGCGAGAAAACAACCTTGCCAAATCGTTTTGATCGCTGCATCTGAAAGAGTATCAAAAATAGTGCCGAAAACGTTTTGGTACGGACCCCGGGAGGCCCTCGTGTAGTTGCTACGATTTTTTGAAGTGTTGACTTTCAACAAGGGGGGGTGGGGAAGAACCATATGGCTTTTTTTCGAAAATCCAGTCGAGCTCGTCAGGATTTCGCTCTGGACTCTTTCGAACTGGCTTAAAACGCTGATTCCGATGTGATAACTGGCATAGCTGTAACATCGCGTTTGCGGTTTGTATGTTTTTTGAAGTGGCAACTAGACACCCGGCAGGTCCCCTCGTCGGTCGTGCCTTCCAAGGTTGATTTCGCAGGAAATCAACCTTGCGAAATCGTTTTGACTTATGCATATAAAAGAGCATAAGAAATAGTGCCGAAAAAACTTCCTTACGATGCTTGGGAGACCGTGGTGTAGCCGCTAGGATTTTTGGAGGGTTGGCTTTTGGTGGTTTTGAGCAGCAGTGCTCTCAAACATTGAATTTCTACGCGACAGCCAACTGAGGCTTATAGTTAGTCCAATAAGGAAGGAATCTCAGCCCCGTTTGCTAAGGCTGTTTCACTTTTTTTGGTACACTCAGCAACGAAAAAAAATTTAAGCCCATGCCTACGGTACCCCGAAAATAGCGCAACCCAAAGTTTGTTCTTTTTTGCATGCCACTTCCATTTACACTAATCCGATTCAATTTATTCCATTCACCGGGCTGACCGTTCTAGAACCGGCTCTGAAAATATGCCACACTTTCCGGTGGCCGTACGGCTTCTGCCCGCATTTTTCTGCTAAATTCATTGAAGGAGATTATGGGGGGAAAAGTTGCCGGGCCGGGCCAGACCCGGAATTGTGGCTTCTTGGTATCTGGATTATTCGGATAATTACTAGAATCCCGGGAAAGGGCATACAAACAGGGTAAGATGGAAATATGTTTGGGTTGGAGAGAGAGCGTGAGAGAGAGAGAGAGAAAGAGACAGAGACAGAGAGAGTGAAACCCCTAAATTCCTAAAATCTTCAAGAATCCCTAAAGTAAGTACGAGCAAACAGTCTCGGATCAAAATTCTCCAAAATAATGGGATTTTGTTTTGCCTTCCCCGGCGCCGCCCCCCAATGTGGCCCCGGGGCTATATAAGGGCCAAAATCCACTAGAAAACTATAGACAATCAAAAGTCTCCTTCCAAATCCCCCTGAACTGCTTGAAGATGTTCCACATTGGCATGGATATTCCGACTGATATTCACCTCAGCCAACGACGACCCTCCCGAATGCAAAGCGCACTAATGAGAGCCGGACTGACAGCAATGATGCCGCTTTGCCCCCAGACAATCCCCAAGAATATGAAGAATGGTGGAGGGAATACGGAACAACACTCCTAACACCACTTATTCTGCGCCCCAGCTACCGTAGTCTAATAATGTTAGCCGGTCGACTACGAAGCACACCTCTTAACGACCGTACTCCCTTCCTAGTCCATGCCCTAGTTACCGTAATCCTATGGCTAGTCGGCTACGAACAACAACTAGCTACGTCCAGCGGGGAGACTACGAAATACATCTCCAAACAACCGCGGCACTTTCTATTCTGTGCCCTAATTACCGTCTCTTCCATTCGCTCTGGGTTACTGTAGCCGTCGACTACGATGTACACCTCACACCAGCCCCCTCCGACCACCACAATGCGCCTTCCTCCTCTTCCTCCCCCGCCCAGCTATGCACCGCTTCCGTTCCCCTGCACGAGTGATACCGATCTCCGATTATATACGGGTACCATGAATCTATAGTGTTGATAGTAATAAAGAATTCTATGCAAATTTGTATGTCAAAATACACAGAATTACACCAACTGATCGTTAGAAAGATACATGCAAATATTGTTCATCTTCTTGGCGTACAGAGGAGCTTGGTGTCGTTGGCTTCAAGGATGGAGTTAGTAGAAGAGAATCGGTAGAAAGCTTCGAAGTAGCTCTAACAAGGGAAGTGCATCCCTGGCTTTTCCGTATGGGACCAAGCGGACTTGGGGTATTCGACCACGCTGAAAATCGTGCCCTTGTCAGAAAAACCGAAAGAGCTCTCGTTTTCCGGATATTCCGCGTTAAAGTTTTGTACGGAAAACGAAGGGATATACCTTGAAAACCAAAAAACGGATGGGTTTTGTGTTGTGGGGGATTTTTAAATAAAATTCTGGGGTACATACCATGCTATATTCCCAAAATAAAAATTAAAAATATTATCAATAAAAAAAAAAAAAAAAAAAAAAAAAAAAAAAACGCCACACCCAAACGCCAACAAAAAAAAACAACCTTTTTTAATCACCTTATAATACTATTTGTAACCGATTTTTGTTTTTTTTTTTTTTCACCTCCTCCTTTCCCCTTTCATTTTCAATTTTTTAACTAAAAACAAAAAAAAAAAAAATTTTTTTTTTTTTGGAGGCGTTATTAATAATTATAAAAAAAAACCCATTTTTTTTTGGGGGGAATAAAAATTATTTAGATTAAATAGCTTACAGTTATAAGTGGTATTTACCCACTCCTTAAAAGTGACTTCCAAGCTCGAAAATAGTTTAATTTTATTGTAAAAAATTTTTATAATGCATATTCCAATTTTCTAAAATTTAATTTTGAGTTTTCTGATCTTTAGAAAACTGTATGGCTGAAAACTGTATAATCGACTGTATGATTGCGTTGTAGTTTTCTAGAGTTTCTGCAGACAAACTTTTCTTAAATTCGTTGCTATCTCGCTCTCTCCACTCGTTCCCTCTCTCCATCTCTCGCTCTTGCTCACTCTCTCTCTTCCTCTCTATCGCTAACACAAAAATCAACATAAACGAATACCTTCTGTGCTGAAAAAAACTTTCTTGTCTCGACTTCCATCCCGCAGCCACCTTGCTTTTAGATCCCCTAGAAGCCCCACAATGCATGTTCCATTTTAAGCACGGTTTTTCGGAAACCGATCCCAACCCTAATGGCGTCAATCGGCTATTTGCGCCGCCCCAAAACTACGCACTTTTTAGCAGACGGGGAAGCCCGCCAAAAGGTTTGTATTGTTGAAATTGGTGATGTCTGTTTTTCAGGCCAAATGTCCGGGGCATCGCAAGGTACTTTAGTGAAATCTTGGGTCCAGACAAATCCGGGAAGCCTTGATAAATTTTTTCAGCTCTTCAGGACCTTTCGGGTCGGGGCTGTCCACATGTGTTGTGCGGATTCGGACCCGGATTCGGAAAGTGGCACTAGAAGTATTAGGGATTGTTTTCGAAAACTTTTCGTTCCAAGGAGCCAGGTTGGGTCTTTGACCAGTGGAATTTTTGAGAAAGGTGACTACAAAGAAATTGACGCTCAGGAGATGTTTCCCTCGCTGTCTCTCCACTCTCCCGCTTTCTAAAAATTATCAGAAAGCAGTTGCCGCTGCAGTTTTGAATGCAGATTCCGAAAATAATGGTGAAAAACGACTGTCCCGAGCAAATTCAGGCGAAAATCGCCCTTGTAGTATACGCGAAGCAACGCGGAGGAACACTATATTTCTCTCGCTGTCTCTCCACTCTTTCGCTTTTTAAACAACATCTGAAGACAGATTCCGATGCACTTCTGTATGCAGCTTCAGAAAATGATAGTGAGAAACGTCCGCTCTGAGCAAAACAAGGTAAAAATCGTCTTTGAAGGCGCTGAGACGACATGCTTACGCTTCGGCGGTGAGACGCACGCAATCCGCAGGAACTCTCTCTCTTTCTCTCTCTCCCTCTCGCGATTTCCAAAAATCATCTGAAGCAGCATTTCGGCGCAGTTTTGGATACAGATTCCAAAACTCATAGTTGGTAGCGCTCGCCCTGGGAAAATCGAGTTCAAAATCGCCGTCGCCGAGCAGTTCACGCCCTAGGGACCCCGTTCTTTGGTACCCATCCTCCCTAAAAAATTCACCCGGCTCTTCCCCAATTCGTGACGCCCGAACCGTCTCCTACCCTGTTTTATCGACGACGTTTCCATTGTGATTTCGCCACACGCGGATGCTGCCAAAGATGCGGGGTTCTTTTTGGAAATTTTTGTCCCGCCCGCCCAACATATTCAAGCAGTTCGGGCTGTAAATACAACAGGGTCATGCTTAACCCTAACCCTAAGACCACCAAGCTCGTTACCTGGTTCTAAGCCTAAGCCTAAGCCTAAGCCTAAGCCAAGTCCAAGCCTGAGCCTAAGTCTAAGCCTAAGCCTAAGCCTAAGCCTAAGCCTAAGCCTAAACCTCCGTCTTTTCCTCGTTTCCATGACGTTTTCCTCGAAAAACTTCGAAGCCTGGACCACCCAGCCGTGTTTCAACACGATTTCTGATTTGGCTCAAAAACACCTGTCCGCAGCCAGGCTAACCTATGCTTTGTGCAAGTTCAGTTTCGACCGTCCCTGGAAAGAGCAGAGATTCGAAACTCGCGAGCCGATCGCCCGGTTTGGCTAAAGGAAGAGAGAGAGAGAGAGAGAGAGAGAGAGAAAGCCAAATTTTGATGTGCCCCGGTCATTTCCGTCCGTTGTGCAATCGGGGCGGTAGTTGCCCGCAAAAAGAGAAAGCAAATACTGGGGTGAGTCGTCGGCTGCATCGTTTTCTCCACCTTCTGCTATATTTGTTTGTGCGCGAGCGGCTCCGGTTTTTTGGTGGTTTCTGTGCGCATAGTTCTGCACGGAAATTACTCAAACTACGAGAAACCAACGCTTGCTTTAAGGGAGCGTGACAGGGAGGCGGTTGCGGATCTGTGTAAGCTAACGGTCTCTCTCTCATTCTCCCACTTTCTCTCACTCGTTCTCTCTCTCTCGCTCTCGCTCTCTCTCTCTCTGGCGTTCACTTTTGCTTTCGGCTTACCGGCTCACTTGCCGTATCTCAGCTTCGGCTCCCTCGCTTGCTCAAATTTACGAAAAAGACCAGAAACCTTGCTCTTTCTCTGGATATCTCGCTCTCATCCGCTATGTCTTGCACTCTCTCGCGCGATCTCGCTCTCTCTCACACTCTCGCATTTCCAAGCTAATAAGCGGGAGAGCGAGAGAAAGAGAGGCATGGAAAGAGCGAGAGGGAGAGAGAAAAAGGCAGAGCGAGAGAGAGAGGGACAGACAGAGTGAGAGAGTGAGAGAGAAAGAGATAGAGAGAGATAAAGAGAAGAGAGAGAGAGAGAGAGAGAGAGAGCGATAGCTAGACGCTTTGACGAAAATCCCGACTCCCTGACGTGGAATTAACTTTACAAAGTTCAAAAATACCGTGCTTTGTCATAATATTGTTCTGAGAAAAGGGAAAAATGAGATACGAAATACGTATCCAATAATAACGAAAATCTCGGATCTTTTTAACCTGGCTAGACTAACCCAAGAATCATTCTTTTAAGATGAAAGGGGGCGTCTCTCTCGCTTTCCCCTCTCTCTTCTAAAAATAATCCCCCACATTTCTATATTTGCAAGCATGTCATTTTCGGTGACTTTTCTGGCGGGAGCCTCGTAAGTCTAGTCAATGAATTTGCAGCACAAAAAAGAGGGCTGGCAGACAGTGGCCACGCGACACTCCTAACACCACCCCTTGTGATCTGTCATTTTTCACTTGCGTTCCCTAATTCTCTCATTTTCTCCCCACTCTCTCGTCGGTTTTCAGGATCTTCTTGATTGTTGATAAGACGGTTCTTTGGGCAATCTGGGGGGCCGGGCAGGAGCTGCAACCGAAAAAGCGCCTTCGATTTTCCCACGTTCCAATCTTGACCACCCAAGGGGGAGAGGCAGGCAGGAATACGTGTTTGCATCCGGGAATTGGCAAGAAAATTGGAAATGAGCTCGAAGTTTGCTGTAAAAACGTGAAAATGACTAACTAGCGATTAAGAAAAGGGCTTTAAAGGGACGTGGAGAAGGAGAGAGAGAAAGAGGGAGACAATGCGATACAGAGGCGAGAGAGACAGGCAGAGAGTGAGAGAAATACAGAGAGAGAGAGAGAGAGAGAGAGAGAGAGAGAGAGAGAGAGATAGTGAGATCGAGAGATAGAAATAGAGAAAGGATTTAAAACTTTTCTGGTAAGTAAAATCCAGAGAACACAATTTTTGAATCCCGGTACTCGAAGTCATTTTCTAAAACGCACCTGACTCACAAAAATTTTCAAATAATTTCCTAAAATCTGCCCAAAATTCCACAATTCACGAGAGGTCCAAGTTTAATCTGTGTCCGCCCGGGATTTTCGCGCGGGATGGTCATGCGATTTTTAAGACAGGTTTTACGGGTTTTTTGCCAGATTGAAAATTCAGCTTTTTGCCAGGCCGTGATTTCGGTATAAAAGTTGAGAAAATACGGGTTAATCATGAATTTAGGAAGTGATTAATGGAAAATCTTGATCCCTCCTTCTCTCTCGCTTTTTCTCTCTCTCTCTCCCTCTCTCTCTCTCTTTCCCCCCTCTCTCTCTCCCTCTCTCGCGTTTCTGACTCTGGCTGAGTTTGAGCTAAGCCCACGCCAAAGCCCAAACCCAAGCCCGATGCCCAAACCTAGGCCTAAGCCGAAGCCTGGGCTCAAGCCAAAACCTACGCCTAAGCCCCACGCTATTCCTCAGCCTGACCTAAGCCTAACAAGCCTTCTTAGCGTAAACGTAAGCCTAAGCCTGACTAAACCTAAGCCCAAGCCAAAGCCTAAGCCAACCCCAGCCCGAGCCTATGCCTTAGCCTAAGCCTAAGCCCAGGCTTAAGCCTAAGCTGAGCCCAAGCCGAAACCACCAAGCAAACCAAGCCGAATTTCCAAGCTCGCCAAAACCCGATTATTCTCCTCTGTCCAAGTAGCTCGCCAAAAAATGTGGCTGTCTCTAGTAATCCCGTGTATTTTTATATAAATGTAATACAAATTTGCATATATAAATTCTTTTATTTCATCAGAAATATCGCATCGTTTTCTATTTTTTGCACATAAAGCATGCCATGGCGAGATCAATTGGGGAAATTCGGCAAATTTCATGAGAGCCGGGGATATAAGTGTAAATCTGAGACCCGAGAGAAAGGTGAGACCCGTATCGGCGCATTAATGGTAGATGAGGGGAGGAGGCTGAGACCCGAAGAAGCTTCGAATTTTTGAGATCAGGAAAAGAGCAAAAATAACCAAAAATACGTTAAAAATCAATCAGACATTTGTCAACAGTATGTACAGACCAAAAAAGCAAAAGGGGGCAAAAATAAGCTTAAATAAAATTTACATTTTGAACTGCTTGATGACGTCGTCGGCGGCAAAGGGCAAACGGTTGCGCCATGGAGTACAGTGTTCGGAAGGTGGAGCGCATCGGAATTCGGCAAGGTGGGCTGACCGGAATTTGGAGCGCTCCGGAATAGTGGATCCGGAAATTGAGGTAATCCGGAATGAGTCGGAACTCTTGAGCAATCCGTCAGGTGTCGGCATCCGGAATCAGTATCCTTCCGGAGCCATCGGAATCCATCGGAATTTCGCCGGCATGGCCATTAGGGCCAGATTCATCTGGTAGACTTGTGAATTCGTGAGAATCGACTTGTACTGCTCGATGACGTGGAGCTAGTCCTTTGAAGGTAGATGTCAACGGGGTCGTCAATACCGCCAATGTGGAACATGGTCAAGGTGTATAACTTGTAGTGGTCTGAGAACTTGGAGGAGTTCTGTATTTCGAGGCGTGTATGGGGTTGAGGGGGGTTTAAATAGGGGGGCTGGACGGAGGCGGGGCTTCCCACGGAGGTGTGGCGCTTGGCGGTGCTGATGCAATGCAATGTGTGTGTCCCCATGTGGCTCCGCCCCCTACTGACTCGTCGCTTTCTGGAGAGAGATAGACAGAGAGAGAGAGAGAGAGAGACGGCTTCTTGGTACGTGTGCTGATCTATGCACACAACACACGAATCAGCAGAGAAACCAGGCTTCTGGAAATGGCCGGAAATGGGACGGGAGGCTAAAAACAAGGGTGCTGGAAATTAAAGGGATGGCGACAGGAAGGAGGTGGCTTTCTCCCTCACTTTCTCTCTCTCTCTCTCTCTCCCCCCCCCCCCCCCCCCCCCCCCCCCTCCTCTTTCGCTCTCTCGGGGTGCATCGGATATTAAAGGTACGGCGACGGTACCCTCTTAACCACTGGCATTGAAGCCAGCGGTTAAAAGGGGGGTTAGAAGAGGCCGTGTTTAAAAGGTCCGGCCCGAATTCCAGCCGTCCGGAAATTTCGGAACGCTCCTCCGGCAATGCAGATGACCTTCAGTTACGTTGGCAATTCCAGGTACGTAGACAGTTTACGGATGCATCATAACGCCTGGCAAACCATTTGGAGAAACATTTCGACGAGAAATTTTGGCCAGTCTCGTGATGATGGTTCGAGAAGCTAGAGGCTATTTTAATTCAGCAGCCGGGAAGAGAGAGCAGCAGAGGGAGAGAGCGAGAGAGAGCGAGAGAGTGAGAGAGTGATGAGGGAGAGCGAGAGATGAGAGAGAGAGGTAGAGACAAAGGCCAAGCAAGCATACTTTTATAGTCTTGAAGTCTCGTGTCGAACGTTTCCAGCGCCGGTTTTTCGTTTTGTGCAGCTACACTATGTTAGGAGAAGGCTAAGCTGTAGGAAATTCAATGCAGATCTGAAATTCGTCAAAGGAGATCAGCGCTAGAGTCTAGCCAAGCCGCTCGCTATCTCTCTCCCGCTCTCTCTCTGTCACTCTCTCTCTCTCATTCTCTCTCTCTCGCTGTCTCTAGCTAAAGCCCAGCTTGTCAAAGTACCGTTCGGCCAAGTTGGTCTTCCACCTCCCCGGCCCCGAACTCCAGCAGCTGGATTTTGATCTCACGCCTAGCGCCTCCGCACTTTTCGCACTCGGTCTCTCTCTCTCTCTCTCTCTCTCTCCCACTCCCTCTCGCCGAAGTGACAATCAGCTGTTCTTCAGCAGGCAAAAGAACGTGATGCGGCGAGGTGCAGAGAAAACCATCTGACGGGCGGACGGTGCTAGTCTCTAGGAGCATCGCGTTTTTTCTCATCACTCCTGTGTCATCCCCGCCACCATCATCGTCGAAAAGCCAAGCCGAGACCAATTGAGGGGTCCGGAAATTGTGGCCGGGCGCCTGGTTTTTCTGTGTATTTTTGAGTCGCACTCACGTCTAGGCGTCATATGGTTGTTTCGTTACTGTTCTCGGGTAGTCTGGGTGTTTTTATGAATTTTTATCACTCTCTCGCTCTCTTTTCCCTCTCTAACTGTTTGAAGCAAATTTTAACCTTGAAAAAATGTTAATAAGGCGACGAGATCGATTCGAGCTGAAGAAAATCAAAGTCAGCTTTATCTCTCTGTATTTCTCTCGTTCTCCAACACCCTCTCACTCTCTGTCTGGCTTTCACTCTTTCTGTCTCTCTCTGTCTCTTTCTTTCTGTAGGCGCTCACTAGCTCAGCGCTCTCTCTTTTTCTCTGTTTCTCTTTGCGCTCTTCCCATGCTCGCTTTCTCTTGCTCGTGCTCTCGATCTCTAGCCAAGGTTTTACCCCCAGATTTCTCTCTATCTCTCCCCCCTCTCGCTCTGTCTCTGTTTCTGTCTCTGTCTCTGTCTCTGTTTCTGTCTCTCTCTCACTTTCTGTCTCTCTCTCTTCCTCCCTTCCCAGTCCCTTTAAAACATCCCCATCCACTTGCTTGACCCCTCTCCCTCCCGTGCTAAATCGCGCTCTGCTGCAACCGTTCTCCCCCAGCTTATCATCCTTTTTCCGGGACATCATGCAATCGGCAGCCGTGAGAAGATCAGTGGCCAGACAGTAGGCTAGCTGAAAGCAGGGTGGGGTGACGCGGGGCTGGGGCTGCAGGGCTGGCCGATTTCCAGGAAAATGCAATTGACTTCTCGGGTTTGCTTGGGTGTTTCGAGAAATTTAGATATTTCAGGCCGAGAGCTTCCGATAGCTTCCTGCTGACGCTGAACTCGCGAATGAGTGCCACTGTCCCTTAAAAGTGAAAAGTGCTTAAAATTTGGGATTTTAAAGAGACCCTGACGGCGAGCGGGCCAGTATATATACATGGCGTAATCGGTTATACCCAGCAATATTCATGCCCCTTAAACCGTCAGATCTAAAATGGAGTTTTTTAAACTTTCTTGGACTGCTGTTTATTTTTATTGCGTAATCGGTTAAACCCGCCCTATCTGGGAAACGGCTTTAAACGAAAATTAGGATTTTCTCACACAATTTGAACAATTTCCAGCTTTAAAGGACCACAACCAGAAAAACTCTTTGAGATATTTTTGAAACTCTTTGAGACTGAAGGAAATTGATCGCGTGATCGGTTAAACCCTAAGCCTAGGTGATATCCCTTTAAAATAAAACTTGGGTTTCGGAGTTTTCGATTGTCTTAGTACCGCAACTATTTTTTAGTCAGAAAAACCTGAAAGACCATAGCCTAAAAAATATGTACTTTTCCGCACGGGCTACTTTCTTGCCTAGAGGTTCCAGAAAACGGCCGCCTTCCGCCTACACAACACTCCTTTGCACGGCTCAACCTGGAAATATACACACCTGAATGGATATATTCCCACGCGGAGAGAGAGAGAGAGAGAGAGAGAGAGAGAGAGAGAGAGAGAGAGAGACACGACCTGCTAACCTCCGCTGTTGCCGTTGCCTACGTCGGCATCCGGCCAAGGTCACTCTGCCCCAAACCGCACGGCCAGCAAAAAAAAACAAGTAGCGTCTCGTACTGGTTCCGAATGAAATGCCAAATTCTCGCTACCCCCACGCAAAATCCGGCAGCGAGTGCTAAAATCTGGGGCTGCAGAATTTTGGCGAGCTGCCGGGGCGTGGAAATTCTGAGGCTAAAGGTCGAGGCGCCAGCGAGTCTACATAGTTTCCGCGTCATGAAAAATAGAAGGAATTCTGGAGTCTTGCTCAGAAAAATGTGGGTTTGGGTGTAAGGGGGCAAGGCTAACCCTAAGCCTAAGCCTAAGCCTGAGCTCAAGCCTCAGTCCAAGGCTAAGCCCAAGTGAAGCCTAAGCCTAAGCCTAAGCTGAAGCCAAGAAAAATACCTAAAAAATAATTTTGGAGCTTTGAAATTTGAGCGTAAAACATCCGATTACGCCATGAAAACGTCTAGGCTTCAAATCAGTCTAGAGCAAGAGACAGAGAGAGAGAGAGAGAGAGAGAGCGAGAGAGAGAGACAGAAGTTCCAAAAATCCTCCAGATTCGCCGAAATCCACTTCCCCCCACATGATAACCCTAAAAACCAACGGCGAAATGCAACTGTCGATAGGAATTAGCAGAAAAATACACTGGATCGGGAAATATTTCCATTCCACGATGCTCCGCGTGCCAATTTTCCTTTTATAGTCTTTCCATCACTCTTTTTTATCACGGCTGTCCATGGAAATCTTACGGAAAGAGATTGGGCCGGGGTCACGGCTGATCAACGCGTTTTAGCGTGTCGGGCCCGGTTTCGGCGGGCGCGAGCCTCTCTCTCTCTTCTGCTTTCTCTCTCTCTTCTCTCTCTCACTGCCGAAAAGAGCGCGCGTTTTTTCCTGAAAAAATCGCCCCAGCTGACCCCCTGCCCGGGGTTGACTGCTTTTTTTTAGATCGCCCGCCCTGGGGACAAGCCAATATACACAAAAAGCATTTTATGATGTTTTTAAAAAGCAAATAAATCTTAAGGAAATGGCTGTGTGATTTTTGGAAAGTTTGAAGTCTGGAAATCTGATGGAATTTGGAAATTGGAAAACAAAAGCCAAAGTGTGCCAAGGCCTAAGCCTAACAAGGGGATGGTCTCAGCTCGGAATCGAATTCGGATTTGAAAATTTGCACACTTATAGAGCTCGACGAGACAAATCGATTGGTGTAACTTTCAGCAGCAGATACCCCGAACTAACAAAGTTATAAGCATTTTTAGTTTTTGCATACATTTTGCAGAGTTTTTCGCCATACCTTCATAAGCCCTCCCCCTTCCCCCATCAGCGTGGTCTGGTGGTCTAGTGGCGTGGTACGCGGCGTCTGGGGAATCTATCAAGGGTTCGAACCCGCTCACGATTTTTATTTTTTGCTTTGTGGTCCAAAGATTCTTCTTGGCCTTCCAAAGACCTTTAATGGCTTTTTAGGCATTCACCAGGAACCAGGAAACGGTGCCAACAATAAAGCAGCTTTGCGAAAAATTTAAAATTTTGTGCCTGTGCTCATGCCTCCTCAAAAAATTTTGGGGAAATTTTCAGAAGGCTGGCAATTTGCTTATCAACACTTTATCGTATCCCAAGCTGCATGAAAATAATCAAAATTATTTTCTTTGAACTGATCCTACTATGGTTACCTTGCCAACTTTCAAAATTTCCAAAAATTTTTAGGATTGAGATTTTTTGCTGCCAGCGCTTCCTGGTTCCTGGTGAATGCCTAAAAAGCCATTAAAGGTCTTTGGAAGGCCAAGAGGAATCTTTGGACCAAAAAGCAAAAAATAAAAATCGTGAGCGGGTTCGAACCCTTGATAGATTCCCCAGACGCCGCGTACCACGCCACTAGACCACCAGACCACGCTGATGGGGGACGGGGGAGGGCTTATGAAGGTATGGTGAAAAATCTGCAAAATTTATGCAAAAACTAAAAATGCTTATAACTTTGTTAGTTCGGGGTATCTGCTGCTGAAAGTTACACCAATCGATTTGTCTCGTCGAGCTCTATAAGTGTGCAAATTTTCAAATCCGAATTCGATTCCGAGCTGAGACCATCCCCTTGTAAGCCTAAGCCCAAGTCGAAGCCCAACCTAAGCCTAAGCATAAGCCTATGCCTAAACCTTAGCCAGCGAGAGAGTGCTAGATAGAGAGAGAGACAGAGAGATACAGAGACAGCACGACAGAGGTCGAGAGATAACTGAGACACGTCGAGAGAGAGAGCGAGAGCGAGAGAGAGACAGAGAACGAGAGAGACAGAGAAAACCAAAAATCCCCTTTTCCGCTTTTGAACATTCAACCCGTAGCCGAGTACCCGGAAATCCCCCTCGTACATTAGCATTGTCATTTTTGCGTGACCATGTCAGGGTTTTTAGCCATTTTACCTGCGTAAGCGATGAGCCCCTGACTATTTCTCATCGCCCCATCAGCCTTATTTTATTATAGGCTCCTCGACCTTTAGCTGGAGTCATCAAAAATTGGCCAAATCCGATTTTTTTGGGGGCCTTTTGTGGCTAGCGCTCCTTTCTGTATGTCCAGAAAAATGCAGACAATAGTGAGAAATTAATACCCCCGGGTGCTTTGTAACCCGCTAATCTGGCTGTTTTCAGGGTGATGTTTCGATGGCTAAAAAGTTGGTGAAAAGAAAAAAAGAAAAGCAAGGTTTGGAAAGATTAGGGACGGATTTTGGGCACGTGGGTCTTGCTCAATCACTGTCACTCTTTCTCTCTCGCTCGCTCTCTCTCTCGCTCTCTCTCTCCTTTCGATAGTGCTATGAGGAATTGTCATGATTTCGGACGCATTTTAACATTTGCAGCATCAAATCCTTGCCTGATATTTTGGAAAGTTTAGAAACGTCAAAGCCAGAACCGGGAAATCCGAAATCCGGAAAGCTGATGATTCATTAGCCGAAATATCAGCGTTTAGACAATACTGAGGAAATGATGAATTCTAGGGCACTTAAAAAGGCCAAGAGAGAGAGAGAGAGAGAGAGAGAGAGAGAGAGAGAGAGCGAGCGAGAGAGTGAGTGAATAAGGGAGAGAAACAAAACGAATCCGACGTTGCCTTTAAACTCCTGAAACTTGTTTTCATTGTGTAAGCGGTTAAGCCGGAAGAAGAAGAAGAAGAAGACGAGAGAGAGAGAAAGAGAGAGAGAGAGCAAGAGTGAGAGATAGATAAAGCTAGGAAAACACCCATCCTCCAAGCCGATCTTTCGGACACGTTCCCGCTCTACGTGCCGACTACTCCTACTCCAGAATGCAAACAGTGCAAATTTTAGTTGCTGTGCATGTTGGAGGCTAGAACGATGATCAGGAGAGAGAGCGAGAGAGCGCGAGAGAAACAGACAGAAACTGCATTGCCTAGACCGTCGTTTCGAAATTCCCATGATCCCTTGTATAAACCACAGAACGCAGGCCGGCCAGGGCACATTTTCCAGACCGCAGCGATTTGTGCAAATGTGGCGCGCCTTTCAGCAGCCGCTCTCTTTTGGTAAAACCTGTCGAATCATTTGTCTGTCTGTCCGTGAGTCACCTCTGCAAAGCAGAGGCCCCAAAATAGCTTTCATCAGGTTGGATCGAGGCCAAAATGGGAACGGGTGACGTGGGGTGAGTCAAAAATTCTGAATTTTGATGCCGTTTCGAAAACGAAGCTCAGGCGGAAGCTTCAGCCAAGCCACACCAAAGCTTAAGTCGGTGCCTAAGCCTAAGCGCAAGCCTTAGCCTAAGCCTAAGCCTGAGCCTAAGCATCAGCCTAGGGCCCAGCCTTAGCCTAAGCCTAAGCCTAAGCCTAGGCCTAAGCCTACCTAAGCCCGAGCCAAGCCGAAGCTCTTTCTGTCTTTTCCTCCTTCCTGAAGGACCATTCAAGCGCACCCCACCCCCACCGATTCTCCACCGCTAAAACGGGCCCCCTCCACCCCCACCCCACTACCACAATCAGTTCCGGTCAATGGTCCCTGGGGAGTCTGACTCACTTTTTCTCTTTCCTTAGGGCCCACCCTAGAGGTTGTGCTCGATGCACAAAAAAGCGGAAAGGACCCACTTTTTTGACCGGCACCAGGCTAAATATAAGCCTTTTCACTGGGTTGGGCGGCCAGTTGTCGCTGGTATATTTTGGGATGTGGGCAGGGAATAGACTAGGGTAGTGATTTTGTGATGAAACGGAGGGACGAGTCCTTTCAAAAATACGCTTAA
The DNA here is from genome assembly GCA_958295435.1 of Mesorhabditis spiculigera. Taxonomy (NCBI): domain Eukaryota; kingdom Metazoa; phylum Nematoda; class Chromadorea; order Rhabditida; family Rhabditidae; genus Mesorhabditis; species Mesorhabditis spiculigera. The sequence continues at coordinate 557,506 of CATQJA010002644.1, read as the reverse complement.
AAGGTTTAAAACTGAAAATTAACGAGCTAAGAGCGAGAGTGAGAGGGAGGGAGGATGAGAGATGAGAGAGGGGAGAGAGAGAGAGAGAGAGAGAGAGAGAGAGAGAGAGAGAGAAAGATCAGACCTCTCAGTCCCATTCGTTGATCTTGCGACACCTAAATCAAAAATCCACCACGAGGTGCCAAGTGCAAGGAATGTTTACGCAAACGCAAATTAGAGTAGTAAACCCTTCCCCTCTCCACTCCACGCCTGACCTAAATTACAGCCCGCTTGTGTGCATTGTATTTTACGGAGGCGTAGGGCGGAAAAAGCGAAGAAAGAAGGAAGAAGAACGGTTAGAAGTTATTGCCCGGGCACGTGGAGGTGTACTTTTGCTACTACGGAACGGAGCACAGAACGGAACTTTGAGGTGGGATTGTATTTGTTTTCTTCTTTGCTCTCACTCTCTCTCTCTCTCTCGCCCTTTTCCCCTCTCGCTCGCTCCAGACTTACTGAATTGCTGGTCAACAAAATTGGAGTGGACGGGAAAGAAAATTTAGCGAATGTCTGGCAATGGTTAAAAATCCAAGGTTTGAATACGAAAAATTAATGAAGGTCCTCTGAAACAGTAATTCCCAAGCCGAAATCTGAGCTCAACCTAAGCCTAAGCCTACACCCAAAGCCTGCGCGCACGCCTAAGCCGAAGCCTAAACTTAAGCCCAAGCCTAAGCTTAAGCCTAAGCCTAAGCCTATGCGTATGCGTAGCTGTAGACGAACTAGATAGAGTTTCTTGTGCCAAAAGGTATTCGCCGATGAAAACGGTACGGGAAAACGGAAATTGGGCGAGAAAACGGTATTGGCCGAGTAGTACGGGGTACCCCGGTTTTGCTTTCCTGTTCCGTTTGCAGGGCCGGAAAGGCGCTGGAAAACGCATGGCAAAAACAAATACAGGGATTGGATCCAGCGTGGAACTACCCGGAAAAAAGGTAGTGGGATTTATTTTACAAAATCTATGCATTCATCGCTATAGATCGTCTTTTCGCGCTCAGCGCGATCTATGCACGTTACGGGCGCGTTGCGTTGAACAGTAGCTTGTCGCGTACGTAGCACAACTGTTACGCTTTTACGGAAAGGAGAAATGCTGAAAAGGCTAAAAACAAGAAGTGGCACGCAAAGCTCAGCATCATTTCTGAATCAGTTCCGGGACCCAATTTCCGAATTACCTTGCAAACGTTGATCACTGCCGGAAAAAGCTTTTTAAAATTCGTTGCAAGACACTTCAGGAACCGAATTTTGACTCATATTCGCGTCACGTCTTGCCGAAAATTGGAAACGCCAAGACAAATAGATAGATAACAAGCCGGGCAAAAGCCATTTGGTTATGGGGGGACAACGCCCGGTTTTTTCGGGTTTTTGCGAAGTCGCTTATCTCGCTCGGGGCTCAATCTACAGCATGTAGCGATTTTTGGTGGGAGTTAAGCGAAGGATTAGTCACTTTCTGGAAGGAGCAGTACGTATCATTACTATGAGCACAGTTATATAACGGGATTCTGGGGTGGCAGAGATTTTTGAATTATGAGAAATCGAGAAAAAGGGACTAAAGATGGGGTGAAAGTGTCTCTCTCACTCCCTTTCGCTCGCTTTCTCAGTCTCTCTCACTCTATCTCTCTCTTTCTCTCTCTCTCTCTCTCTCTCTCTCTCTCTTGCTGTCTGCTTAGGTCTAACGAAGGCCTCGTAAGCATAAGCCTAAGCCCAAGCCTAAGCCTAAGCCTAAGCTTAAGCCTAAGCCCAAGCCCAAGCCTAAGCCCAAGTGCAACTCTAAAAAATGTCTATGGCTACCGATTACCCAAATTTCTCCTCTCACCGTTGCGTTAAGTTCATACTCATCAATTAAGCCCCTGGAATCCCCTTCTGAAAACAGGATTATCCGATTCAACAACGAACGCTATTCTCCTGGAATTACCCTACCGTACCCCCTATTCAAGCCAGGCAAACCAGAAAAATCACCGGGGGGTAATTAGGCAAAATCGGAACCCTAGAAAATCGACGGCCATTCTATGGAATTTCCGTCCAACGATTTTTTAGAAGAGAGAGAGAGCGAAAGAGAGCGAGAGAGAGAGAGAGACAGGCTATAAAAATTCTGAATGGAGAGCCGGATTCGGAAATCCGTAAAAATCAAAATTTTTCGAGTCGGAAAATCGCTGAAAGGCCTATTGTACCGGGGATGGTAATTAGCAGGGTTATTTTGCGTTCTAGGGAATTTTTATAAAAAGATGCAAAGTTGTATCAAAACACAAAATTTTAGCAAAAATCATCCTTTCTCATCAAAATTAAACCCAATTTTATATCCATCATAAGCGGTTTTGAGCCGATTTTCGCAGGCTAATTTATGACCCACGGGGTTGAGCTGTTTTCCCGGGTCCCGGAGCTAAGTTCGTCTCGTTGTTGCACTTTTTATGTGCTGTACATAGTAGCGCCTCGTAGTCGGGCAACAAATAGCCTCGAGCAGAAATGGATAAATTTTTATGACTACACAATGCTCCATTCACGAAAAAAGTGGCGTCGAACAAAAAAAAACAAAAAATCCGTTTGCAGCTTGTTGGGCAAGTCTAAGCCTAAGCCTAAGTTAACCTAAGCCTAAGCTAGGCCCGGGCCCAAGCCTAAGCCTAAGCCTAAGCCTAAGCCTAAGCCTAAGCCTAAATTTGCAAATACTGATGATTGAAAGTGGCTGCAAATATTCATTAGCACCTTTTGAAAAATCTCAGAATCATCATCAAAATATTCATAATTTTTTCTAAATCCACAAATCTCGATGAGAAAAGGGTCATCAGGTGCAGCCCGGATTTGGGGCGCTGTCAAATCCGGCAAAAATCGGATTTTTTTCAGTTAATTCGAAATTTATTCTGAAAAGCGTAGATAAGTAATTTTCAGATAGGCTTTCTTGGTGTATAATATGGCCTACAAAATGCTTTTTGTTTGCTAAGACAATAAAGAATTGGGCAGGTGATCTTTGCAAGGATTTAAAGGTATCGGAACCTACAGAAAAAATTCTACAAGGATCTGGGCTAGTCGGCCTCTTCAAAGATTTGCCTTTTCCAGGCTTCAACGGTCCTTTAAAGCGGTTTAAAAGGTCGCGCTATTCTGGAAAAAGTCCGCAAAAGTCTCTGCTAGCTTGCCTTTAGTAAATATCTAAAAAACTTTCGATTTCCTGCGCTTCATTGGTCCTTTAAAACTGCTTAAGGAGACTGTAGACCGCGTAAAAGCTAGTGGCAACCGTCTGATTTAATTCCCTAGAAGTCTCTGCTAGCTTGCCCTGATTCTAAGATTTTTAAAGGGACCAGAAACCATTTTCAACCTTGATCTCTCGGATCGGGTCCGATCTTCCCTATTTTTACATGTTTACACCTGACCACGCATCCCAAAAAAGCACAAATCCTGGATCCCCATCATCCCCGGATTACGGTAGTAGTTATCACCAATTTTCAAAAAAGTAAATTACGTCCCGAGCACAGGGCCGTACCCAGCCTAAAACGTGCCCCATTCAAGGGGCCAAAAATAGACCCCAAAAACGGCGGCGATGTCAGCGTTCAAAACGCTCTCATTTTCTGTACATAATCCGATACACTCCACTTGACGGCGAGACCGTTAATGGGTGTCGCGTGGAATATCACGGAATTCTTGGCGCCCGATTCGTCTAGCCCCAAGAAAGAAAGAAATACTTCGGCGTCACCAAATCTGATTCAGGCGAGCCGGGGAATGGCCGGAAATCAAGTATGAGTTTTTGTGTGAAGTGAGGGTGGCTTGACACTACGTTTAAGAAGCCTAAGCTAGACCTAAGCCAAAGCCTAAGCTAAGCCTAAGCTAAGCCTAAGCCAAGCCTAAGCTAAGCCTAAGCATAAGCCTAAGCCGAAGCCTAAGCCTAAACTTAAGACCAGCCTTCCTGCCAGCCTATGGCTAGCACAGATTCTTTGCGGAATTCCACTTTCCTCCCTCTTGCTGCGTGTTCTGTGGAGCCGCGCGGAATCGGCTCCATTCAGCCCGCCGAGAGCACAAATCCGAAACGATACACATATCTACGTCACCGGAATCAAATTGACACGCGCGCAAAAATTGGCGGCGAAATATTTTAGTCGTCGCCCCGGGGCGCAAAATAGAATCCAGCAGCATTCCGGCCGGATGGAGGCCAAAAATTGCCTGCGGGCGGGCGGATTTGACGTAGTCGCGCAACTTTTGGGCGGCACGTCTGGAATTCGATTTGCATACGGGGGTGGGGGTGCCATTGAGCGTATGGATACGGAACCGGGAAGTTTATTTTTTGGGGGATACCCTCCCGAAAACGTCATGAGCAAAATTCGGAATGTGAAATAAAGCTACAATAGTCGACTCCAAAGTCAAAAATTGTCAAAATTAATAACTAAAAAGTCGAAATCAACGTAATACATTTTTTACCAATCTTTTACTAATTTTAAATTTTTCAAATAAATTGGAAGCTGAACTTAAAGCTACAGTACCCAAAATGACCACAAATATTGAACAAATCCTTTAAAAATCGTATTTTGATTTGGAGGCCTTAAATTAATCGTAAAAAGCTAAAAAAAACTTAGAGAGACATGTCATGCCCCAATAACATTAAAAAAATTGCAAAAACAAGCCAAAAAATAAAAATGATACCTTTGGATGACTTTCTGAGTTTCTACAGTAACCCCTACAATAGCACATACGGTAAACTACAAAAAAACTACAAAATAAGTTTCCAAAAATCATCCGTCCCGCCGCGATACACTTTGCACCCATGGCCGATTCAGCTAGTGCGCACTTTGTAGCCTGTAGCCTGGGATGTGGATAGGCGCGTAACGGACTGTTCCAGCTTCCCTGGGGGTCAAAATGCAATAACAGTTTTTGATGAGCGGAAATGGAGCCAGCGGAGCGTCTCGTACTTTGCCCCCGGGGTTCCGCATGAGTCAGAAGTCATAAAAGGGTACTGTAGATTACAATTTTCAGTCGTTTTCAGAGTTTTTTTGTATGGAAGCCAGCAGAAAATCTACGCACAATTTAGAGCTCGTTAAACTTAAGCCAAGCCACGCTTAAGCCCAAGCCGAAGCAGGCCTATGCGTAAGTGTAAGTGTAAGCCTATGCCGAAGCCTAAGCGTAAGCTTAAGCCTAAGCCTAAGTCCAAGCCTAACCTGAGCCTAATTTCTGGTTTCCAAGTTGATACTTTGATACTCGGTTCTGTTTTCAGTCCAGTCGAACCCGATTTTCAAGGGCGATAGCCTGTTTCTTGGACGTGATTTTTGCCCGGGGCTTTCCACGAAATCTAGTCCGCTTCAGAGCCAGCCAGCCCCCGATTGTTAGTTGTTTTTCTGGGTCGAGACTCGCCAGCCTCGACACGTAAAATAATAACAAGCGCGTCGACAAAAGCCTGGCATGGGCTGGAGACGGTCAAAAATTACTTGAGGGACGAGGAGGAAACGAATATCAAATATATCTTTCTCTCTCTCTCTCTCTCTCTCTCTCTCTCTCTTCCTGTCACTTTGTGCTCTGATTCCATGCTTTGTGCTTGGCCCTGGGCCACCTGGCCGCACAAAAAAGAATTCTTTGGTTTGGTGCGGATTAAGGAAAAAAAGTGCTGAAGAATCAGGACTGGTGATGAATTTTTGATTTTTCTACATTGGTCTTTCAGGTTAGGCGGCTAATCTGATGCTGATCACCGCAGAGGAAGCCCAGATTCCAAGAAATTCCCAAAGTTCCGAAAACAATTTTGCAGAAGGCCAAAGTGTTTATTTTTGCCCTAGTCGCAAACCGGAACCAAACCCACGTTTTTCGCGTTTCCCCTATCCGGCACAAAAACTCGACTTTTCAAACCTATCCGGGCAGAAAGGTCAAAATCCGGAAATCCGGCGATCTTGGAAAAGTCCTGATCCGGATTATTTCGAGTCTAGCACACTGAAAAAGTGCCGTCATTGCGGAAGGAGACGGATTGGCGGGTTTTTGGGAAAGTTAGGGTAATTTTTGTGGGAAAGGGGGTTTGCAGCCTAAGGCTGAGCCTAAGCCCAGATTAAGCTAAGCCTCAGCTAGGCCTAAGCTAAGCCTAAGCTTATCCGAAACATTTGTTCATTTCCTGCCCCCTCTACCGTAGACCTCGGCAAAGTTCACCAGTCCCCCCGACGCCATTAGACATTCAGCGTCGCCGCTTTCAATTATTTACTGTTGTTCGGCCGAACCTGAAAACCCCCGATAGTTTTTTGCTTGAATTGCAACCAATTAGGCGACGAAATGCACCTGTTTTGATTACGACACGGTGCGCTACGTAACTGAGGAAATGTACAGAGGGCAACAAGACCGGAAGAAGGGCTGCGGTTGGGTTGGTTCAAGTTTTTAGGGGTCGAGAACCAAAGTAGAAAATTATTCATGCAGAAGCCCAAGCCCGCCTAAGCCTAGAACTGCACCCCAGCTAAGCCTAAGCCAAGACTAGACGAAATTTGGCTTCTTCTTTCTCAATATTTTCAAGAAACTCAAGCTAAGCACATCTTCAGTGAAAGCCAAGCCGAAGCTAAGCGTAGGCTACGCTTTAGCCAATCCAGAAGCTTGAGAAAGCTATCTAAGTCGATCTAAGCGTAAGCTTCATTTTAAAAAACTAGCTAAACGGCTCTCTCACTCTCTCGCTCACTCTCGCGCTCGTTCTTACTCATCCCTCTTTCTCTCTCTCCCTCTTTCTGTCTAGCTCTCTCCCTTATCGTATGCTCCAATGACCAATAAAGCCTCACCCAATGCAATAACCTTCCAAAGAACAGTTCACATACGAAACCGGCTGCTAACTATAAGCTCCCCCGCCACCTGACCCTGATTTTGATAACTGGTGATTCCAAAAACGGCCCCCTATCTCTGCAGGAAATGATGCCAACTCTTCGAAGCCCTCACGAATTGTTTTGTGATGAAATTCTGAGGGCTGATATTCCAGAGATCGAGAAAATTGAGGGAAAAGCTGAAAATTTATTTAGATGACTTTTTGGCGACCTGAATTTCATCGCGTAATTAATTAAAAAAGTAAAGTGTATGCGCTTGTTTGTCGGCTGACAAAAATTGAGCCTCAGAATTACAAAATAACAAGTGAATTCAATGAACTTGGGATGTCATCTGGACCATGACGGAACATGATCAAGAAACGGATGGAGTTCAGGAGAGAGAGCGAGAGAGCGAGAGAAAGAGAGACACGTAGAGCGAGAGAGGGAGAGGGAGAGGGGAGGGAGAGCGAGAGAGAAAGTGAGAGAGAGAGAGTGAGAGAGAGAGAGAGAGCGGGAGAGAGTGAAAGCGACCGCGGGTGTAAAAAGTGTAGAATTTTGCCGTAAATCACCTAAAGTAGGTTTTACGATCGGCTTACGGTAGCCAGAGCTTTGCCTCTCTAACACCTTTGAACCCGATTAAAATCGTGCAAACAAATGTTTCTTTTTCTCAAGCCAAGCTTAAGCTTAAGGCACCTTAATTTTCAGAACCTTGACTTCTCAAACCCTTTAATCCAAAAATCGTACTATTTATCACGATTTAGTCTATGGCCGATCATCACTTCTACGCGCTGTTTGCCAGACTTTTAAAAACACGACATTTCAAACTTTCTCAGCGTCACCGTCACGAGTATCGGAATGGAGTGCCATTCTGAAGCGTGGGTTCTCGATTCGGCATCTGTATTGGCCGGGGATTATCCCCTCAGTCTCCCTATGCGTGTTTCTCATTCTCAGCGCCTATTTCTGAACGGCTAGAATTAGCTAGACGATGCGTAGATGATCTTCGGGAGGCGAGTGTTTTGTCTGGCCGGGAATAGGGTGGAACTAAAAATGTTGAAAATGGGTAAGGGACTTTGGGAAATTCCGGAAAAAGTAGAAATAAATCTACAGGTATGTGCGAGAGAGAAACCAAGAGAGAGAGAGAGCGAGAGTGAGAGAGAGAGAGAGCGAGAGGCGGGGGGAGGTGTGATATAGGCATAGAGCGGGAGAAAGCGAGAATGAGAGCGGCAGCCGAAAAGAAATATGGAAAACTTACCGGAAAAACTGTAATAAACAGTCGAAAATCTATTTTAACTCCTCTCTCTTTCTCGCTCAATATCTCTCCCTCTTTCTCTCGCCTTCTTTCTCTATTGCCCTCTCTCGTGCTCAAACATCACCCTCACGGACCATCTATCCTCCGAAGCAAAGCTACAAAAATCAGCATTCCTAAAGCTCAATTCCCGTCCGTAGGAGCGACTAGTAATTCTCATCCTCCTGTGAGTTCTGCCATTTCTGATCGTCTCAAACGGTTTTGTTTGTCGACGGCAGTTGTTTTTGTTGATTACCGCATCAAAATCTATTCTACTAGGCTGTTCTTTTTTGATGATTTACCGTAAATTGGAATGGAATGGAGCACGTTCCAATGGAATAAGTTCGAAACGTATGTTGTTTATGAGAAGATTTTAAAGGGACTCGAAAGTTGATCATTGCTCTTTCTTGCTCACCCTCTCGCTTTCTCTCTCTCTCTCTCTCTCTCTCTCTCTCTCTCTCTCTCTCAGATTGGCCCTCGCATTCGTGGTACGATCTCCGTCTTGCTGCGTATTTGTACAGTGACCAATCGGAAATGACAGCAGCTATAGGAGTAGTGAGTCGTCAGGACTGTATTCTCTTTCCCCTCTCTCCCTCTCTCTCTCTCTCTCGCTCCCTCTTTGTCCGTTCCGAGACTGTCCACCACCATCGCGCGCCCTTTCGCAACGCTCAAACAGCCCATTTTAATGCCCCTTTGCACACGTAGCCCTGCAGATGACTCAAAAGCCTGCTGTCAGGAAGGTTTTGGAACCTGGGAAAGGGGTTTAGAAAAAATTAACCTTTTGGTATAGTAAAACACCAAAACCCGTCAAAAATAATGCTCATCAAGCTCATGCTCAACTCTAAGTTTGACCCTAGGCCTAAACCGAAGCCTAAAACTAAGCCAACACCTAAGTCGAAGCCTAAATCTAAGCTTAAGCCTAATCCTAATCCATGGCCTGATCCTAAGCCTAAGCATAGGCCCAAACCTAAGCCTAAAGTGAAACCCAAACCCAAGCCAAACAAAACCTAAGCTTACCCTTAAGCCAGGCCCAAGCGATCTTTCATTCTCTTCACATTTCTGATCATGATCCAGCTGTTGTGACCGATGCCCTGTCTCAGATTTCATCATGTTCCTGCTGGCTGCCCGTGTCCGAGTCCGAAATACACCTCTTTCCACCGGCTCGAAAAAGCCGCAGCGAGCGAGCAAGGAGCATCGGCGAGTCACCCCATTTGCCCTATAGCCTTGGAAAAATTCCTGCAAAATTTGGAAGCTGAGGGGCCGGAAAATATACAATTTAAAATTAAGGATTATAATTAAGTTCTTGCGACAAAAAAATAGAATTCCTTGAAACCACTATTTATGCTCAAAAAAATGGTGCTTTAGTTTTTTAGTGCTCCGGCTTCCCATTACGCGAGAGGACGAGGGTACGTCGGGAAGAGTCGGATCCTGAAATTTGATGTAGAGAGCCTGAGGGAGAGAGCGTGAGAGAAATATCGTGGGTGAGAGAGACAATTGGAAGAAGGATTTACCGTAGTTGAAAAAAATAACCAAATTAAATTTATGAAATTACCCTACCCTTGCTTCGCTCGGTATCACCGCCCTCGTGCTCATGCTCGTGTTCATGTTCATCGCCAGAGCCGTGGGCGGAATGATGGGATTTTACCGAGTCTGAAAAGATGAAGTATGGAGAGTGGGTGATAGCGAGAGATAGCGTGAGCGAGAGAGATAGAGTGTGAGAGAGATAGCGGGAGAGAGAGACATCGAGGGAAAGAGAGTGAGGGAGGTAATTGTAAAGACACCGCCGCTTTAAAACAAAAAAAAAACATACGAGCAGCTAGCGATTGCCTCCGACTCCCTGGATGCGAAGGAGCACCGCCTGCGACCTCGTCGATCACCACCTCAGAATGGTGCTCTACTTCGTGAGCATGATCGTCGATCCTTAAGAATGTCGTTAGAAGCGTTGAAATTTTAGAGCTTACTTGTGGGCATGGTCATCATTCTCCTTATCGGACAAGATGTCGGAGACGGCGTGGTTCAAAGCAGCTCCGGTGGCTCCTGAAAATTTGAATCATTTTTTATCTCGCACTCTCTCTCTCTTTCTCTCTCTCTTTCTCTCTTCTCTCTCTCTCTCTCTCTCTTTCTCTCTATCACTCTCTTGAGAGAAGAGACTCTCTAGAGAGTCTCTTCTAATGCTTACCTATCGCCGCTCCACCAGCCGCTGCTGCTCCAACGACATGAGCATTTGCACCATCCGCCGTATCCTGGACCTTGTCGATGACCACGTCAAGATTTTCTTTGACTTTTTTCTTCGTTTTTCGGACTACTGGAATGAGCATTAAGAGACTTAGAGCCAGAGAGAGGCAGAGAGAGAGTGAGAGTGAGAGAGAGAAAGCTATCGTACCTTTCTTCCCTCCCTCATGCAAATCTCCGCCCGTCTTCTTCACGGAGTCCACCCCATTCTGCACCCGTTTCTTCACCTTTTTCTTCGTCGACTCCCCGTTGTCGCCGAAGGAGAAGGCTTTTTCGAGTTTTCTAGAAAATACAAATAATCCTTGTTTTAGATTCTCACTTTTCGCCATTTTTGACGAGTTTCTTGATACGCACCGTCAGGTCGGTAGAGGCGGGCGCGGTACCGGGAGGCTAAACTTTGGGGTTTTTTGAAAGAGAAACTTTGCTGTCGTTATCTCCCTCTCTCTCTCTCTCTCTCGCCGTCTCGTTTTCGCCTACCGCATGAGATTTCGCTCGCTTCCGCTTCTCGCCCGTCGACTTCGCGGCCCTGGGTTCAGAAGAACGAGACGGACGCGCGGTTTGGGCGGCAAGCTAGGTTACGGTATTTTCCGAGCAAAACAACTTACACTCGGACTCGTCACTGACGTGATAAAAGAGGAAGCCGATCGGGTCAAAGTTTGGCCATAGGCCATTGGGGTGAAGTGGTTAGCCGAGGCGACGTAGTCCTAGAAAAGATCAAAAAAAATCTTTTACTACGGCAAAAAGGCATAAACAATGATTTTTCGATTTATTGATTTTAATTGGGTATTTTTAAGCTATCTAAACCCAGAAATGGCTTTTTGAAAATGCTTTAGACCATTAAATGCGCAAATAAATCTTTTTATCTCATTTTTCGGGGTTTTCTAGGCTTACCGTATCATTTTGTAACGCATCGATCCGCTTCACTTCCTTTCCACCGACTGTAAACAATCTCCGGGCGCCGGCGATCATTTGGAGCTTCTGGTTGACGAGGTCGAGGAAGGCGGACATTTCACGGATTTGGCGTGGGTTGACTACCATCTAAAATGCATTTTTTTTGTTAGTCCATGGCAAGCCTAAGCCTAAGCCTAAACCTAAGCCTAAGCCAAATCCTAAGTCTCAGCCTGTGCCTAAGTCTATGCCTGAGCACGAGCTCAAGCCTACCTACCCTAACTCCCGGATGGTTAACGTCTCCATTCTTAAAAATGCGAACTCTTCTCGTATCTGCCAAAGCATAACTCGGCACCCCTGCACCACCGGTCCAATTTTTGGGCTTCTTCCGGATGGAGCGCTTCGAAGATGGCGTTTCCGTCATTGGCCTCAAAACAGTTTTAAAGGCTTTTAAGCCTAACAGGGAGGCTTTAAGCCTTAAGCAGAACCACAAGGTCAAGGTGGTTCATATGGGAACCTATTTGTGTAGAATTTGCTGCGATCACTTCAAGCTAAACCAATTAAAAAATGGATTTAGGTCTATTTGAGCCCGCGGGAAGTCATCGTCACGTGACTTTTCTATTTTAATAGGGCAGTCGATTTTTAATAGCCACCTTGTAGGAATTTTTGTTCGATGGTATATTCATTGTGGTTATATATGGTCACTTACGGGGCTGTAAATGGGCAAGTTTTTTCCCATACAAAAAGGGTCCATACCAAGTATCGTCGTTTCAATTTTCAAATTTTGAGTTAAATAGCTCATTCGATAGGATTTTGATACGATGGCGTATTCGTTTTGAGGAATCAGAGGGAGGCAAGATAATGACTTTGAAATTTGAAAATTTGGGAAAATGGCACTGACTATAACTTTTAAATTGGGTTATTTAGCAAAATTGAAGCTGTTCGAATCACAAAAAATGGCTGGGTCCCATAACGGCACCTTGACCTTAGGTGCGTTCAAATCAAACCCTCAAAAAAATCATAATTTAAACAAGCCCGCAAAATTCCAGGAAGCCGGGCCCCGAAAATCGTTTTCGGGTGCCCTTCTCCCCCCTAGCGTCCCTAGCGCCGCAACCTGGCAACCGCCAAGCGGTGGCAGAAAAAAACACAGCACAAAGCCCCCTAGGGCAATGCCCTTAGCCTCGGGAATAAATATTACATAAATATTTTGCGCCCTGGAAATGCACCAACAATAAGAGTAAAAAGGCGGAGCTAAAGCAGAAGCTTCTAAGCCTAAACCTAAGTCTAACAGGGCTAAACCAAGCCCAAGCCAAGCCTAAGTCTAGTCCGAAGCCTAAGCTTGAGCCTGAGCTTAAGCCTAAGTTAAGCCTAAGTTAAGCCTAAGCCTAAGCCTAAGCTAAGCCTAAGCCTACCCTAGGCCAAAACCAAAGCTTAGCCGTAATCTCTCCCTGCTACCTTTCCTATGACTCTTCTCTATCCCTCGCTCGCTCTCTGTCCCTAGCTCTCTCTATCTTTCTCTCGCTCGCGCTCTCTCTCCTTCTCTGCTACCAGGAACTCCCGCTGTGAGTACATAAATGAGCGGTTACCGGAGGATTTACGCGCGGATTTCACCCATGTCCCCCGGGGGATCTAAGGGAGCAACAGGGTATTGGGGTCAGTCTCCCTAAAAGATAGAGGGAGAAAGAGAGAGCAAGAGAGAGAGAGAGAGAGAGAGAGAGACGGCGAAATGAACACAGACACCTATTTTAGGGCAATCGGCCGTGTTGCAAGGATCTCCAGTCGGCTGGGGCTGTGAACCCGAAATTTTTCAGGCTCACGCTGCGGCTCTCATTTTTTCGAGAAAATTGTGCGAGGTCGTGGAAAGCAGCTGAGCTTTTGGTTTGGTTTTTGTTTTATTGGGTTTTGTCTTTTGGCTTCTGGCTCGCCTTGCTGTTTATTCTTCTAAACCAAATTTTTGCGCAATTTTTCTCTCTACCTCTATCGCTCCATCTTTCTCTATTTCTCTCTATCTCTATTTCTTCCTCCATTTTCTTCTCTTCTCTCCATCTCTCTATCTCTCGCTCTCTCTGCTTCTCTCTCGCTCTATCCCTCTCCCTCTATCCATCTCAATTTTCAAGTCAAGGACCCCGAGAAGTTCCCTGAATTCCTTCGAACGCTTGAATCCAGCCCCTCTCCATCTCCAGTTGGCTGCGTATGAAATTGCCACCAGCTGTCCATCCCCCCTGTCCGCTAACTGCCTTTTGTCAAAATCCACCCCCACCTATGGGTTTTTTGAGGGGATACTCCCCTCTCTAGGTGCACACATCCAGTTCCTTCCCACCTAGAGCGTTCCTACTAGCACTTTGAATGTCGAAAGGTACGCAAAATTTTTTTTTTCTGGCGTTTGAGGCTTCGAGTTTTGTTAAATTTGCGGGATTAATGTTTTGCGAACTTTATAGTATAGATATGGATCTCTTTCATGTCTCTCTCATACCTTCATTCTCTCCCCCCCCCCCTCCTCTCTCCCTCTCTCTCTCCCCCTCTCTCTCTCTCTCTCTCTCTCTCTCTCTCTTTCTCACTTTCTCACTTTCTCTCTATTTTCTCTCTTATTTCTCTCCTCTCCCCTCCTCTCCCCTCCTCTCCGTGATTTCAGTCATTTTTTTGAGACATTTTCAGCGATGTTTCTAACGATTTTCGATCACCCTCATCGCCTCCGAATTCCACCCCTCCAATCCAATCACAAAAACCTACAGGAAAACTGCTCATTCCTAGAGGCGGTGCGATGTGAGTGTCGCTTCAGCCAACCAACCGGGAGGGCAGTTTCCGGTTATACCGACCGGACAACACCCCCCCCCCCGCCCGAACAGTGACAAGGAGTAGAGCCGGCTCTCCTCCCACCTCCTCCTCCTCTTCTTCTTTGATTCTTTGAAGTGCCAATTGAGAGGGAGGGTCGAGAGGGGGTCAGCACGAAAACTTGCTCCTCGGGGGGTCAACTGGTCAACTGGTATCCCGGATGAACGAGGAGGTACCCTGGGAAACGACTAGGAAAGCCTACTACTCCACGAGTACCTGGAGTTAATTATGGGAAAGCGGATTGAGCTACAGTTCCCCCATTCTAAAGGGATCGGGAAGTCAAAACATCTGAAGATCTGGCGAAAAAAAGCGCTACTGCCGCGATTTTCGCTGTCGGCATTTCGCGTCCCGGATTTTTCGCTGTCGGTATTTTGCCTGGAATTTCCCATCCCAATTTTGGAATCCCCAGTAACGCCTTGCCAATCCCTTGAAAAATCTCCCCGTTCCGCTACGGTCCTCATGCCGCCCAGATCCAGACGCACGGCTTAATGACTCATTCCAGCTTCTCCCCTCCCGGGGCAAACGGTCCGGAAAATTGGGCGCGCCATCGTTTAGGGGATGAAGCTGGCCGGAGTGCGAGAGGAGAGAGAGAGAGGGGAGAGAGATCGTATCTCAAAGCGCGAATGGCCGTGAGCCAATTCTCGAGATATTCACCCGTTCGGCCGGCTCGAAAAAAAGCGGGTGTGCTTACGCGAGATTTATGAGCGCTTGTTGTTGGGTCGGCGGAATTTGGAGCGTAGCGGAACGGTGTGGAAAGGCTTCGGATATAGCTGTCACGATCCCTTGAAAGTTGCTATTAGTGCGGAAACGGCTCGGCAAGCTTACGCCTAGGCCGAAAGCGAAGCCTAGACGAAGCCTAAATCTAAACCTGCGCCTAAGCCTAAGCCAAGCCTAAGCTTAAGCTTAAAGTCAACCTAAACTGGCGCTTGAACCACGCCATTAATTCGTCAAGGTGAAATCCGACCCGATTCATCTCAATCTCGAGTTCGAGCTCCTCCCGCAAATTTGCATAGCCGTGGGCTATTTGGAGTCCCGGCGTTTCTAGTTTTCTCTCTCTCTCTCTCTCTCTCTCTCTCTCTCTCTCTCTCTCCCTCCATCGACAATTACAAACTGTTCACAAGTGCTGTTGCTCTCTTTCTTTTCTTGTTTCTTTCCCCTTCACTCTTTTTTTGCCCTCCTCCTCCCCCCCCCCCTACGCGCGAAACCAGTTTACGGGCTGCTGACCGAGGGTTGCCCTCGGGAATCCCGTCCTTTGCATACATTCGATAGATCCGGACCACGAGCAGGCGGTCACGAATTTGAAATTTTGGACTCTAGTGAATTTTTGTCCTTCCGGAAGAATCTCTGCTAGCTGGCCCTTTCTTTGGGCTTGTTCATTTTTCCTTAGTAATCTCTGCTCTTTAACTACCTCCTTAAAGGGATACCCTTTTTTTTGTTTAATATTTTTTTTTTTTTCTCCCGGAAAACACCCGCCCCCCCCCTTTTTTGGGGGGGGCCGGGGCCCCCCCCCCCCCCAAACCCCCCCCCCCCCCCCCCCCCCCCCCCCCCCCCCAACCCTTTCCCCCCCCCCCCCAACGGGATAAACCCCGTCCCTCCAAAGGGGGGCCCGGGGTCCCCCCCCCCCCCGGCCCCGGGTTTTCTTTTTGGCCCCCGGAAGGGTGGGTGACCCTTTAAGGATTTCTGCTAGCTTGCCCGTTTCCTCAAGCGGTCTCTGCTAGCTTGCCAGTCCGCAAAAATTATTTGCTAGATTCCTTTTCGACAAAAATTTGTGCTTCCTTGCCTTTCGGCCGGAGCATGTCTTCGTCTAAGAATCTCTGCTAGCTTGCCCTTTACTCAAAGAATCTCCGCTAGCTTGCCCTTCTACTCACAGAATCTCTGCAGGCTTGCCCTTCCCGAAAAACCTCTGCTAGCTTACATTTTCCTCAAGAATCTCTGCTGGTTTATGGATTCCTAAAAAATCACTGCTAGTTTTTCAACTGTCGCTCTCCCTTTAAGAAAACATTACTAGCTTCAGATTCCCCGAAGTCCTTCTCGTCCCCAAAATTCCAAATTCCAGCCAGTCCACCATCAGGAACCGGGAATCCCCCCAGGGTCACCCTTTAGAAAACTGAAAAGAGGCGGAAAATTCCGGGGGCGTTGCACTCAGACAGCCGGGGGTTTTTTTTGATGGGCTGTTCCTTGTTCTGGTTTTTCGTACATTGGTCTGACCAGGCTGGGTCTGATAAAAAAGTGGCTTTTACCAGCACATTAATGGAAAACCTTCGAGATTAATGGAACCTAGACAAAGGTATCCAAGTAACAATTGTTCTTCAAGAATCTCTGCCAGCTCTCCCCTTCCTCAATGACCTCGGCTAGCACTCCTCCTTTCCCAGGATTTCCGCTAATTCAACTTTTCCGCAAATGTGCCTTGCTCAATGGTCTTTGCTAGCTCCCTTTTTTCGAAAGTCCGTTAATCCGCCTATCGCATATTCCTGAGGGTTCTTTGCTAGTTTCCTTTTTCGGTACTCGGCTATTAGCGGGGGGGGGCTTTGGGAGACTTTTGCCCCCCCCCCCCGGTTTTTTTTTTTTATTTTTTTTTTTGTTTTTTTTTTTTTTTAAATGGTGTCGGGGGATTTTTTTTCCCCCTCGCCCGCGTTTTTTTTTTTTTTTTTTTTTTTTTGTTTTTTTTTTTTTTATTGTTTTCCCCCCCACGGGTACCCTTTTTTCCTCAAGGAAAGCTGCTAGATAGCCCTCGTCTTCAAGGATCTCTGCGCTAGTTCCTTCGACCCTAAGAAAATCTCATGCGCTCCTCTTCCTCAATGATCTCTGCAACCGAGCCACCCAACTCTGCCTTCTCCATCCCTTTAACGACTACCGTAACCCAGAAAAACCCTGCCATTGCAACCCCATTAACGGGCGACTTTTCCTTGGACCGTCAGCTCGAGCTCGAGCGGCTGTGGGGGCTAATAAACATGCCGTCGGGCTATTTGCCCTGCCGGCTTTACCCTGTACGGGGGGCGGGGCCGAGGATGGGATCGGAGTTTCAGCTCCATGAGCTCCGATTTTCCGGCTCCTCATCCCCATCCGTTCGTTGTTGGCATATCAGACGGAATCGATGATTCGACTTGGGCAGTTTTTTTGGGGGTGTCTGGAGGGACAGTCATCACATCAAGGCATTATTTTCGATGTTTCCCAAGAATTCCTGATAACGTGTTGAGTATTTGTCATTTTTGAGGGTTTATCTCATTCATTAGTTTCTCACGACTTGCCCCATTCCTCAAAAATCTGTGCTAGATTGCCTCTGCTAGCTTGCCCTTTCCCTAAGAACCTGTGCTAACCGTTCCCAAAACGCCGACTTGCTTAAGAATTTTTGATAGCTACCCCGTTTCCTCAAGGAATTCTGCTAGCTGGCCTTATTCCTCAAAAATCGTTGCTTGCTAGCGCTTTGCTCAAGAAACCCTGCTAGCTTGGCTTCCTCCTCAATGATTTCTGCTTTTTCCTTTTTCGTGCGGATTTCTCCTACCTGTCATTTCCTAAATATTCTCTGCCAGATCCCCGTTCCCAAATTTCTTGAGGGAAAGAAATCCATCTCGTTCCGCTTCATTTCTCTGTGCACCTGGGGCCATAAACCGTATCCCATCGGCATCTTTATGAGCTCAAATCGCCCGTGTCCATAGCTTAGTGGATCTCCCCAATCGTTTCCTGTTCCATTTTGCAGCCCGTATGTTCTCTGGCTGGAAAAAAAACTGCTCAGCTTTAGGCTTGGGCTTGGCTTTGCTTTGACTTAGGCTTAGGCTTAAGCCTAGACTTCGCTTGACTTCTTGCCGTTCTTCTGCCTTCTACGTCCCTTTAAACCCCATCCTCATGCTCAAGCTCCACAGCCGAGAATGGGTGTGGCTATACTCAGGCTCATGATGCGGGCCGTTGTCAGGTTTTCGCGGAGAGAGAGCGAGAGGGAGAGAAAGAGAAAGAGAGCAAGAGTTCAAGACCGGTCTGGTCGACACGGGCTTTTGACGGTGTGTGTGTGGGTGGACATCCCCTAATCAACCGGTGATTCTTACCCCCCTGGGGCGAGAAAGTAGGGCTTGACCCCGTGAAGAACCAGAAGCTGTTACCTACTCACAATTCCGGGCTCATCATTGGCCAGGTTTATTTAGTTTCGGTCCGTTTTGGCGTATTTTAAAAGGTTTCTTTTAAAGGTGCTAGAAATTTGCCTATTTTATGGCCTATTAATGGGTGGGCAAGACAAAGTTATGGATTTTTGGCTGTACGCTCTCCTCTCTCTCTCTCACTCTCCCGCTCTCTCTTTCTCTCCCCTCTCTCTCTCTCTCTCTCTCTCTCTCTCTCGTTCACTCGTCTATTAATCTTCAATTTCAGATGAAGAAGCGGACTATATTTCTGATATTCCCTATATTATGTTCCCTATCAAATGGCCTGTCCTACAAATGTCAGAACAATCAGGTAAAGCTCAAAAAAATTGTTTATGTAAAACTATTTAAAAAATAGGTGCTAGTCGTGCAATCGGTTGGGAATAATACGATCCGGATGCACTGTCAGCTTCCGTCGATTTGCGGTTACGGTAGACCCGTCGGTTTTTAAGTATTTGGAAGTGAAAAACTGAAACTGCAGGAGAACAGAAAGCTTAAACCTAAGCCTAAGCCTAAGACGAAGCCTAAGCAAGTTAAGAAAGTAAACCAAGGAAGCTAGAAGCTGCCTGCCTAAGCCTAAGCCTAAGCCTAAACCTAAGCCTCTGCTTAAGCCGTTACTACCAGCATCATCCAATCCAAGCGAAAGCACCCCTTATCCATCCACTATCCATCCTGGCTCTCAAGTGCCATATTACGACCCCCAGCTGGCCGGACTTTCGATATCTTTGACTAGCGCCTACGCGACAATGCTATATACACCTCGGAAATCACTAGTTTTCTAGCATTTTCGAATGATTTAGTACGTTGCACTACGCTAAAGTGCGCTAGACAGTAAGCTACCGTAACTAAGCAACTATGCGAGAAGGTAGACGGTAGCTTACAGTGCGTTAAGTGCGTTGAGTACGCTACAGCACGCTACAATACGCTAAAGTACGTTCCAGTACGTTTCACTACGTTACCGTCATTGAGTTTATAAGATGGATTTTTTTCAGCACTGTATCTACGAACAAAACCAAGACAACTGCGGCGGAGTCGAGAATTTTGTCGCAAAAGTCGAGCAGCTCGGCGTGGATCAACCGTAATTTTTAATTGTTAATTTACCATCAATATTTTTTTCATAAAACTTAGAACATTTTGGATTTGTAATTATAAATTAACTGATTTTTTTTAGCGTAGCCCACACTTGTTGCCGACTGTCCGAGCCAATCGCCACGCATCTGGAGAACGACTGTTTCATCTACGAGCTACCGGACGGGACGACGACGGCTGCCGGAAGTGAGGAGGAGAAGCTCGAAGAAAAATCACAAAAATCAAATCTGACGGTCGTCCGGAGTCTCGACGAGCTCTCCAAGGAGTTCACGGGCGACGCGAAAAATCAGGATGCCGGCTCGAAGACCTTCCAATTTCATTTCTACTCGCTTACCGAGAAAAGCCCACCCGTACTTCTTGTCAAGGCTATACAACGCTACAGGTATGGCTTTAATCTAAGTAAAAATATTCAGCTGAAATTTGCTTTATAATTATTAGGTTGGACCGAAAGTTCGTGCAAAATTTTTCATTATTTTTATTTTTGTTCCGGAAAACGGTACAGAAACAAAATGTGTTAGTAATAGACGTATGCACAATCAAATGCTCTATTCGACCCATGGGACGGATCACATCCTTTCCCTTATTTTTCAGTTTAATTTACTAGAAAATCGAAAAAGGCTGCGGACCGCTGTTTCCAAAACAGTTCCGATTTGTCTTTTTGCATATTTCAGCATCTAAATAGTAGTTAAAAAGTATTATCATGCTGGCACTTCATTGCTATGGTAAAGTTATGGTGATCCTGAAAGATGTCCGGGTCAAGAATTTGGACGCCTCCTAGAGAACACAAGAATAATAAAACTACTGCGCCTAAATCTTGTAAATTTTATCCCACATACTATTAAACTCCGCAAATACAAGGGAAAAGAAACAGCGACATCGGCCCACAAAAATTTTAGAAAGAAATTTCCGAAGTTCGATTTTACGAACTTATGGACCAACCTAATATGTATATCAAATGTAAAAAAGGATCCATTAATTACGTAATCAATTTTAGTCTGGGCTACCGGGTAACGATATGCCGGGCCAGGTGCCTGAATCGAGCGTCGGAAGCGGAGGCAGATTCGTTAGCGGCAGCCGCTTGGCGTGGCTTTGAATGGGGCAGATGGTCGAAGAAGTTGTGAGTTTCCTCTCGTTTCTCTCTCTCTCTCTCTCTCTCTCTCTCTCTCTCTTTCTCTCCCTCACTATCTCTCTCACGCTCTCTATCTTGTTGAATTTAGATGGCAAAAGATGGTGGGTGCTGATGGGGAAGTGCTATCCGGAAAGACTGAAGCCATGCAGAAAGAGAATAAAAATTCCGAGCCGCCCCAAAGAATTAATATTGGCGTTCCGGAAATGGAAGCGGATGGGGAATTGATAGCAGGTTGGTTTGAGAGAGAGAGAGAGAGCGAGAGAGAGAGAAGAGAGAGAGAGAGAGAGAGAGAGAGAGAGAGAGAGTGAGATCCAAAGAGCAATTCCCATCAAATCCTTTTCAGATAAACTCTTCAAGAACGGAAAAAGCGACAAAGCAGACGAAGCCGCTGAAGCCGACTTAGCCAATAATTCGGAAGCAATCCGCCGACACCCCGATTTGCACATCCACATCCACACTGGCAGCGGGGTGGACCGGGAATTGTTAGAAGAGCTTAGGAAATCCAGGGAAAGCCAAACCGATCTTAAACTCCCGAAGCTCGATCGAGAAAGGGCTACAAATCCCCTTGACAAGTCTTTCAACGTAAATGCAGTCGCCACAAATCATATCGAGATCAAAGCCAATGAAAAATCGGGGCCTGCAAATAGTACTGATGCGGAAAGTTCTGGAAAATCGGCTTCGGAAGCTTGGAGTGATGGTGGCAAGGGTACTGTAGAGGAAGACGGAACTGGTACTCAAGCGGACGGCTCGACAACCAAGCCACTGAAACCGGAAAAGCCGGAGAAGCGCAATGATCGGCACCCACCCTTTCCACCGATTGATGGGGACACGCCGAGTAAGAATTCTGAAGCCAGCCAAGCCAAAATTCCGCGGACTCCAAATTCCGTAGCTAAATTTGATGAACCCGAAGTTGAAGCTAAACCAGCGAAGGCGAATATCGATGAACTCAGCCGAGAAAATCTCGAAAAGTCGTCTGCAGCTTCTGCCGAATCCGGAAATCAAGTCCCGCCCGAGAGATTGGAAGTGCCTAGAAATTCGTCTGAAGCTTCGGAAGAATCTGAAAATGAAGTCAGTTCCGTCGAAGTCAAAACCGAAGCCAGTGAAGAAAAGCTGGGCTATAGAGATTCTGCAGAGCCTGACGATACGGGTGATTCGGAGAGCATTCCGGAAGCGGAAGGACTGTCTGAAGAAGATGACGTCAAGACTGACGACGCTGATTCTGAAGTCAAAATCGCTTCTCCGGTTCCTCCGGAAGCTAGTGAAGAAGGAGAAGGAGCTGGAGGAGCTGGAGAAGCTGCTTCTGATGAGAATTCTGAGGCAGGAGGGGATTCAGAAGACGTTGAGGATGATGAAACTGATCCGGAAAAGTCTGAGAAACTAAGGCCGGCTGGTAAAAACCAAGTTGTTGAAGCCCCTGGAGCTCCCAAAGCTACCGGAACTTCTTGTGCTACTGGAGCATCAAGGGGAAGCAACTGGAGATCCAAAAGCCAATGAAACTTCTGAAGCTCCCGAAGTTCCTGCTCAGCTCAAACCTGACCCAAGAAACCTCATAGACCGAAAATCTGGAAATGTCGGATCCTCGACCACGCAAAAACCAAAAAATCCGGCAGATCTGGGCCCAGACCCTGAAAATTCAAGCGGAAAAGTCACCGGAACGAAACCGGAAGCAACGAAAAAGTCGCTGTCAGACATTTTGAAGCCAGTCCGACCAAGTGGCAAGCAGAAACTTGATGTTAACCCTGAATCTGGACACCTACCTTCAAATGGAGACAAGATTTTGAGGCCGAGTGACGAGGACCCTCCGCTTGCACCTAACGACGGGGCAGGAAACGGAAAAACTGGGCGAGCCGCACCAAATGCTACGAGTTCCAGGCCAAGTGAAAAAACTACAGTAAATCCGTCAAATTCGAGCAGTTCAACGCCGGAGCCACGCATTAATGGGGGTGAAAGCTTGACAGGCCCGAAGATGACAAAGATGAAGCCAGGAAACCCAAGCCGCTGAATCCAGCTAAGCCAACAGGCTCGGAATTACCTACGGCTGCAAATAACGGCAGTCCAGAAGCGGTTCCCGACCGGAAGTTGGCTCCAAACGTTCCGGAAGGCAACCCGGATCCTTCCGGAGGCCAAAAACTGACAGGAGATCGGACAGTTGCGGATCCGGAGGGAAAGTTGATCCCTGAAAACCCACGAAAACCTGATCCGGCAGATCCGGAAGGTGGCCGCCTACCTATCATTGACCCAAGCGATCCCAAGACTGACTATAAAGGCGAAAAATCTGTTCCGGAAGGTGACACTGAAACAAGAGCAAGACCGGGGCCAGGAGGTCTTCAGGGCCCGGGAAAACCACTAGAACCTCTTCCGGAAAACCTTAAATCTGGATTATTTTCGAAAAACGATAAAAGCAAGGGAAACCGGAACGATCCGGAGCCTTCCGGAAGCATTAATGGTACAAAGAACGGGGCTCCGGAAACGCATCCACTCCACCTCGTCTCAGGACACTCGAAAAACGTGCACAAACCGATTATCGAGCGAAGGGGATGGCTGCCGGATATTCAAGGAAACAGCAAGAGACTGCCGGGGGAGGGTACGGTAGATGGGGCGCATGATAGGAAGGAGAAAGGTGGAGGAGAGGCTCCAGGAAATCCTGGGCAAGCTAAAGCCATGGGCTCGGAATTGGATCCCAAACATGAAAAACGCGCAGCCGAAAAGATTGCGGTAGATCTGGGCACTAATGGAACGCTTCAAAACTCGAAAAATCCTGGAATTCCGGATTCCGGAAACGCCATGAAGCCGTCGAAAATCGAGAAAACGGATAAAACCGGTCTGTTAGGATCTGGAAATTTATCAGGAAATGCCAAAAATGACAAAAATTGGATAAATCACGACCGTGAACCTGGTGGATCCGGAAAAGGTACCGAATCAAGCCCAGAAAATGGAACTCATGGGGCCGGAACCAAAGCCGAAAATGGGCAAAACGGCATAAAGAATGAAATCGGAGTTTCCAACAAAGGTAACCATTCAAAAAGTGACGTTCCGGAAGGCGGCGGAAACACGAAAATTGTTCCGGAAAATTTGGAAAATAGAAGATATGTTGAAAAAAGGCCATCCAAAGCTGCGAAACCGGGCGATACGAAGATTCCGGAAGGTCCCGGAGCCAATCCAAAGGGGACCGGAAAAACAGACAAGCCGGAAAGCTTCGGAAAAATTGGTGGGAAGCCGGAAAAGTCGGGCAGCTCAGGAAACTTGGAATTAAAGACGGGAGGACCTAAAGAGACGGAGAGAACCTTGGAGAAACCGGAAAGTACAGAAAAACCGGAAACGACGACAAAAGAACCTAAGGAAGACGAGACAAGGCCTGGTACTTTAGAAAATCCTGAAGCAGAAGCGGAGGAAACGGTAATCCCAGCGACAACCTCGAAAACATCAATTCCGGAAGCGGAAGAGGAAGGAACCGAGAAAATCGAGAACGAAGGAAACGATGAAAACTATCCAGATTCCTATGAAGACCTGGGCAGTAAAGAGAAAGACTACGGAATTGATGATGGGACGGAGGATGAGGGCGAGAAAGTACCTGGAGATCCGGAAGAGGATCCGGATACGGTAGAATCGAGGCACCAGAATTCAACCAAAGCTGACAAAATGGATTCTGGCGAAGACTTCAGCGTTGAGAATGCGTTTGACGACAAGGGACGGCCGAGTCTGGCGCTTCTGGAGGGGGATCTGGATGGAGGTTGGTCGTTTTGGAGGCTTTCGAGAGTCTAGGCCTATGCCTAAGCCATATTTTAGCAAACGACCCACCCGAAGCCCTAGACTATGGCGAAGACGCATCCCATCACGTTGCGAATGCCGCACCCATTCAGGTATTTCACTTTTTATTTTTAAAAGACTTTTAAGCAAAATTTGAACCTATTTGGGTACAGAATTCGAAGCAACCTGACTGCTAGACCCTTAAAACATACAAAAATTTCATTATGGCCTATTTTCCAGAAAGAAGCCGTGCGCCCTGTACAACTTCCGGACGTCCCACCGGATCCGGAAGCCATCGCGAACCGGAATTACGTGCGGGAGGACGCGCGGTTTGATGCGAATACACGGATTATTGATGCGCAGGAGGCACAGGTAAGCTAACAGCTAACTTTTAAGCCTAAGCCCAAGCCTAAGCCTAAGACTAAGCATAAGCTGCCGCCAGCCTGCCGCTCGCTGCCAGCAGCCCTGCTAGCCTGCTAGCCTGCTGCCGCCGCTGCCTGCCCAGCCTGCAGCCTAAGCCCGCTGCTGCTTGCTGCTGGCCGCTGGCCAGCTAGCCGCTGCCTGCTAGCCTGCGCCTGCGCCTGCTGCCGCTAGCCGCTGCCTCGCCAGCCCTAAGCCTAAGCTAAGCCTAAGCTAAGCCTAAGCTAAGCCTAAGTCTAAGCCTAAGCTAAGCCTCAGCTAAGCCGACCCTCAGCTTTCAATCCAGGCAGAAGCCGACGAGAAAGCCGCTGTTGCCCAGCGGGCCAGGCGAAACTGCTTTTCGGGAGATCTTCTTGTTCCGACACCATACGGGAACAGGAGAATGGACGAGCTGCAGATCGGAGATAGGGTAAGTTAGTTCAGAGGCCGCGACAAGCAACGCACATGCAGCGCGCGCAGTACTACGCGATGCAACGCAATGCCAGCCCTAAAACCCAATTTCCAGATCCTGGTCCCGATCGCGCCGGGTGTCTCTCAGTTCGAGATGATCGAAATGTTCTACCATAGGGATCCTGAGAAGGAGACCATGTTTTTGAAGATCAAAACAAGGGAAAGGTCGATTAGTGTGACGCCAAAGCATCTGATCCCGGCTGGGAATTGTGGCGACTTGAACGAGACGCTGACGACTGAGGGGGATGTGCAAAAGGTAAAAAAGAGAGAGGGAGGGGGAGAGAGAGCGAGAGAGAGAAGGAGGGAGAGAGAGCAGTTGAGGTAGAGAGAAAGGGTGCGGAAGAGAGAGAGGGAGCGTGAGAGCGAGAGAGAGGGAGAGAGAGAGGGAGGGAGGAGAGAGAGAAAGACAGAGAGAACAGAGAAAAAAAAAAGCTATTCCACTCTTGTATCCCTATTTAGCTTCTTCGTTCCTCCATTTTCGCCCGTAACCTAAAACCCGGGATGTGTCTGGTTACGGTAGATGATTATGGTCAACTCGTTTTACAAGAAATTCACGAGGTACGACCTGATTTCAGAATCCCAACGTATTTTTTCAGATTTCTCGTCAATATTCACGCGGTATCTACGCCCCGGTGACGGTCAGTGGGTCGATAGTGGCCAATGGGATCTTGGCTTCGTGTTTTGCGGAGGTAAAATGAGGGTTTGGAAAGTGAATATTTTTTATAGGTGGAATCACATACGATGCAGAAGCTGCTCTACGATTTTGTTAGCATGGTTTATCGATATTTTGGGATGAGTGGTAGATTTTAAAGAAAAAAAAAAGAGAGAAACAAAAAAAAAAAAAAAAGAGAGAGAGAGAGAGAGAGAGAGAGAGAGAGAGAGAGCGCGGGTGAGAGATAGAGCCACGCGCGAGAGAAAGTTACAGAAAACCTAGAACGCTAGAGTACGCGAAACCAAGGAGCTAGAGAAAGCAGAGAAGGCCAGAGAGGGAGAGAGAGAGGTAGAGAGAGAGAGAGAGAGAGAGAGAGAGAGAGAGAGAGAAAGTGCGAGAGGGATACAGAACGAGAGAGAAAATTTCCAGAACAGTTCTCACCAATTTTTCAGGCTTTTCAACAGACCACACCCCCATCCCGGCTCTACTCGATGTCCTACAGTACCTCGGCCAGCTCACAGTCCCGTTTATCCACCCCTAACTGCATTTTCTTACACTTTTTCACCGTTTTGCACCCCTTGCATCCGCCTAATAATTTGCAATTTTTGCTTGCAATTTTGCCAGCATTTTTACTTGCAATTTTTCAATTCGCATCCGCATCCATTTCGCACGGGTCCCGCCACTTTTACCTGCACGTTTTACAGCAATTTGCACCCCCGCCCCCGTACCCCCCCCCAATAAATGCCTGCTCAACACCAGCAACAAAATACTAACTTTTTTTGCTTTTTTTACTAACGCTAATCACGAAAAGCAGCTAAAAATTCGCATGAAAACAGCACGAGCTTTGGTACTTAAATTTGTACAAATTTCCACAATTTTTGCACTCTTCACCGGCCCTTTAATGGACGTTTCACGGCATAAGGCTTGGCAAGAACTGGTTTGATGATTTACAAAGCCAAAAAATGCGAAATTGCGCCTTGCGTCTCTTTTCTCATTTCTCTCTTATCCGATAACGCTCAAAATGCCGAAAGTTCAGGAGGTCGAAATTTCGGTGTTTTTGATAATTAAAAACATTGAACGTTCAGGAAGTGGCATTTAAAAGGCCCAATTTTGAGAATGACGAATTTCAAGATGTCGAAATTCACCTGTAAAAAAATTAATTCCCCCCCAAACCCCCCCCCCCCCCCCCCCCCCCCCCCCCTTCCCCCCCCCCCCTTCCCCTTTCCTCCCCCCCCTTTTTCTTAAAAACTTAAAATTTTTTCTTTTTACCATCCACCCCGCAATCTTTTTCCTTTCTTCACCCCCCCCAAAAAAAAGGGGAGAGGAAAAAAAAAATTGGGGGGCGGGGGGGGGGTTCTAGACTCTTACCTTTATTTCGGAATTTGAGAACCGACCGGAGAATCCGAATTACAAAATGTCGAAACTTCGAGACGCCGAATTTAGAATTTCGAGTTTTCAGAATGCCGAAACCCACCGTCGAAGTTCAGAACGTCGAAAGTTCAAAACTGACGCCCCCCAACTGAGCCCGCGGAAGTTGGGAAAATTTGTCCCACTCTCGGGGAACCACCCCCCCCCCCAGGGATCCCCTCCTTTCCGGCCCCCCCCCACCCAACCCCCCCCCGGGGGTGTCGGCATTCTAACACGTCGCAATGCATAATGCCGAAATTAATTTTTATTTTTTTTTTTTTTTTCTCCCCCCCTTCTTTTTCCCTTTTTCCCCTTTTCCTCTTTTTTCTTCCTTCCTTCTTTTTTTTTTTTTTTTTTATTATTTTTTTAATTTTTTTTTTTTTTTTTTTTTTTTTTTTTTAATTTTTTTTTTTTTTTTTTTTTTTTTTTTTTTTTTTTTTTTTCTTTTTTTTTTTTTTTTTTTTTTTTTTTTTTTTTTTTTTAAAAAAAAACCATAAAATCTACCAAAAATTTTTTTTTTTTTTTAAAAAGGACTTTCCCGGGGTTTTTTAAAAAATTTTAAAATTTTTTGCATTACTTTCTTTCCAATGATATATGGATCAGGGAAATCCACAAAAATTCGAAAAATGTCGGTATTCTGAAATTCGAAACTGGCAGTTCCGACGTCCCACTTTCGACATTTTTAAGTAAAGACTTTTGCAAATATTTAGATTTTTCTATAGATAGTAAAGTAACGGAATTCAAAGGCCCCTCCTCGGTTATCCACGAATTATTGCAACCCCAATTTCGTACTCTCACTGTCCCAAATATCCGTTATCCGCCTCCCCCCCCCCCCCCTCTAAAAGTGATAGGCGTCGAAAGGAAACATCGGAAAGTCTTGATGGAGGCAGGGAAAGGTAGACCCGCTGGGATAAGTGACCTGATTCGGCCCTTCCCCCTCTCTACCCACCCAAAATTCCGTGTTTTGCTAAAGGACAAAAAAGGGACAGTGTCATCCTCCTCCCGGGGTGGGTGCTTCACCAATTCTCGCTGGAGGGCACAGCTTGATGCCGGCCGGGAAAAACCGGGTATCTCCCGGGTTTTGGCTCCCGGCCCTCCCGGTGAAAATCGCCGAAAATCGGAAATACCCTCCGCGCCCTGGAAGGCTATTCAACGCCGATGATCTGCGCCGGATCAGCCCTTTTTTGGCTCGTTAGCCGGTTGATAGCCGAGAAATTCCGTTTGTGTACTAAAGACCTTTTTGGGGCGATTTTTTGCAGGGGGTTTTTTTTTGTTTTTTTTTTTGTGGGGGGTTGGGGAATGTAAAATTTTCCGGGCCTAGTGTCGACTACAAAACGTTTTTCCACTTGTTTTTATACGTTTTTAATGAGTTTTAACAATATTTCCAGCAGAAAATTTTTTAAAACCATTTTGAAAGCTGCTTCAAGTAAAAATTTAAAATCATAGCCCGCGTCGAAAAAAAATTTTTTCTCGCCGGGACTTCTAATTTTTCAACGATTTTTGGCATAGCGTCTTTTTGCACACTATTGCGCTCTCACGCTCTCTCTCTCTCTCTCTCTCTCTCTCTCTCTCTCTCTCTATCTTCCATACCATGTCCTCTATGCTTTAGATTCCCCTAAATTCCACCCTTTTCCAGATTCCACTTCCCTCCCGGGATGCGGTGGTGGTGGTTGGGCTGGCTGCCGGCCTTCGCTGCCCTTTCGTATAAGTGCCAAAATGATCAGGTAAGGGACGCGGGATACAGTATTCTAAAGCAGGGATTACCTTAACCCCTTCAAAGTATCGTACTTACCATATTTTCAGGTACTTGTCGTTCAATCGTTCGGGAACGACACCATCCGAATGCACTGTCAGCGGCTGGACCTTTGTGGTTATCAAAGACTGGTGGGTCTTGTAGCCGAAGCCTAAGCCTGAGTCTAAGCCTAAACCTAAGCCCAAGCCTAGCCTAAGCAGAAGCCCAAGCCTAAGCCCAAGCCAACCCTATCTAAATACTTTCTATTTAAGAAATGCGAGTACGACACGATGCAGCCGCACTGTGGAGGCCGGATGAATTTCGTGTCGCACGTCAACCAGGGAACCCCCAGTGGATTGTGGGTCTTTAAACCTTTTGCAAGGATTGTATAAGCTACAAACGTAGACCATAAATGTATATTCGCCGGTATGGAATTTGAAATTGTAGAATTTTTAATCAAAAACAGCAAGCGGTACTCTTACAACCCAAACAACAACTATCAATTACTGATTTCTCATGAGAAAAGCCTCAGATACTGTTCTATATTGCTATATAAAGGTATATTGTAACTGTAAAATGAGATAATGGCTGATTTACAAACAATGAGATGAAAATTCCATAAAAAATTCACAGAAAGATTCAAAATTAACAAAAGCCGAGTTATTTCTTAATAAACGGTCTGTAAACCGTGTAAATTTACTGCCAAATGCATGGAGAAATGTTATTACGAAAGATAAACCAAAAAGCAAAAGGCAAAACGTTTCGACCACGGGTGGGATTCGAACCCACGAACCCCCCTTGGTAGGTGGGGTATTCGCTTGCAAGGCGAACGCCTTAACCACTCGGCCACCACGGTCAGGGGATTGGGGCGAGCCCTCCCTTTTGGCCGCACGTACGGTGAAAATTTTCACCTAGTGGGCCAGGTGGGGTTTTTACTTTTTTTGAATTTTGGTTAGACACAATAAAATCTTTTAGAATCTCGTGTTTTAGGGTAGTTTTTAACGTAGTTTTGCGCTGGCAATCAAATTACGCGAAATTGGGATTGTTTTGGTTTTATTTCTGATTAATGAGTTTCAAGGACTTTTTAGAAGGTTTGAAAGGGCTGCAAAAAAGCAAACGCCGCTGCAATTAGGCTTTTTCTGTAATTTACAATACTCTAACTAGCGAAATTTTCAGCTTTTGTTGTTAAAACTTAAACATCTTTCCTAATGTCGGCGTTATGACCATAATTCCTGTTTTAAGATCGTTTTTGTTTAAAATTAGCTAACTTTACTATATTTTGTGAATAAAACCGTTATAACGCTAATTTTAGAGTGGAACACACTTGCTGTCAACTCTACAACCCTCGCCCGCCAAACGTCGTCCCGACCCACGAGGGAAATGACTGCTTCATCTACGAGCTCCCCGACGGATCCACCCACCCGGTCGACGAGAATATCGAGCCGATCAGCCAATTTAATGCCGTAAGCGGTTAGATCTGGATTTTTTTGCCTTCAAAATCACTTTAAAAAAAAACCAAAAGAAACTCTAGTAATTTTAGGAAGACCAACCGTTGACCGTCTTGAAAAGCGCGGCCGACATCCCGTCCCAAATCGATGGGTACACCGGATATCGACTCCGGCTTTTCCTGCTCCGGAATAAGAGCCCGCCCACGTTGCTGGTCAAGGGGATCGAGAGGAGAATGTAAGCAAGTTTGTGCTTAAGCCTAAGCCAAACCAAAACCTAAGCTAAGCTTAAGCATAAGCCCAAGCCCAAGCCTAAGCCTAATCCTAAGCCTAAGCCTAAGCCTAAGCCCAAGCCTAAACTAGCTAAGCCTAAGCCTAAACCTAAGCCTACTTTCAGTGACGGCTACCGCGTAACCATCTGCCGTCCCCGCTGCTCCGGCATGAAGGTTTCCGACCAGCAAAATGGCTTCTCCGGGGTCTCCTGGAGCCGCTGGAGCTCGTCAAGGTGAGTCGCACTCCATTAGCATCATCCCCAATTTTAGCTGGTCTTCGTGGGCACGAAGTGTGTGGGGCAACGCCGAGGGTGAAGCCGAAGCGGAAGCCAGGGAGAGGGTGCGACACAGGTCTTCGGAGATCCTCAACGGGGAGCAACCGGCTGGTGGGTTATTGATTAAACCTAAGCCTAAGCTGAAGCCTAAAACCTAATTTTAATCTTAAGCTTAACCTAGGCCGATGATACACTAATTAAACTTTCAGGTACCCCCGCTTCCGCTGCAGCTTCCGCGGCCGCCGCTGCAGCTGCCGCAGCCGCTGCACAAGCTGCCGGTGCTTCTGGAAACAACGGAAACGGACTTTCCGCCGGGAACCTCGCCCCCGTTATCCCTCTAGCTGGGGCCGGAGCTTCATCCACGAGCTCCTCCTCGGGCTCATCCTCAAGCTCATCCTCAGCTTCCTCCTCTTCAAGCTCTGGAGTCAAGGCCGAATCCGGGAACTCAGGAAGCTCCGGAAATTCGGCCTCCGGAAACGCTGCTGGCAGTTCCTCGTCTACTTCTGGTACTTCGGGAAGCGGTGGTGGAGCTGCGGGAAATTCCGGAAGCGGCAGCGCTTCCTCTTCAACAAGTTCAGCCGCAGTTGGAGGCCAAGGAGCCAACGGCCAAAACGGGACCATCCACATCCACATCCACACCGATGGGGAGGGGAAGCCGGTCGTTGGAGGGTTCGTGACAGGTGGAGGAGCTGGAGCAGCTGGAGGTGGAGCAGCTGGAGGAGCTGGAGGAGCTTCCGAAGGTGCTGCGGGAAGCGGTACTGGAGCCGCTGGAGGCGATTCCGGATCCGGAACGACACCGAAAACCGACTCCTCCGAGTCGTTCAACGGTAGGGGGCCAAATACGGACTCGCCGAAGCCGAATGGGTCTTCGGGGACTGACAATGGGCCGACGGACCCCGATGCCGGAGGGAAAGAAGGGGGATCAGATGCTGGAAAGACTACGGTAAGCATAAACCTAAGTAAGGGCCTCAGCTTGAGCCCGAGCATGAGCATGAGCCTGAGTCCGAACACCCTTGAAAAACCGTTTAAGATGCCCTTTTTAGGAATCCGGAGCCGAAAAACCCTCCACACCGGAAACCGGAAAGGACAAGAAATCCGTAGAGGTAATTTTTGATAATAAAAATTGATTTTTTCGCTGTTTTAGACAACCGAGGGAACAGCATTCAAGGTGGAACCTGACGGAACGAGTAGCTCGGAAAATGGCGGAGATTCTGAAGGAAAACGTGAGAAAATCCAGGTCCATCTCATCGAAAAAATCCATTTTCTAGGTCCTAAATTCGTGGCGGGACGCGAGGGACCGGCCGACAGCGGCGAGGGCGGCGGAAACGCAGAGGGGGACGACGAAAAGAAGGAGGTCGAGGGCAGAGTGTAAGTTAAGGTCGAGTCTAAGATAAGACCAAGCCTAAGCCTAAGCATAAGCCCAAGCCTAAGCCTAAGCCCAAGCCTAAGCCTAACCTACCCACCTTTTCCAGGAAAGGGGACGATTTCTCGGCCGAAGTCACCAACGGTGGAGATGAAGATGATGATGAGGAGGGACCGGAAATTACCGAAGATGGAGGGGATAATGTTGAGGTATGTAGATGAACATCAAGTTAAGAATGGGCCAATGCACTTCAGACGAATGGAGTAGATGGTAAGGGCGGAGATGGGGATGATACTGAAGGGGATGACGATGCCTCGATGAATCCGGACAATGATGGGGATACGGAAGGCGCCAATGGACAGCCGGGGAATGCTGTGAAGGTGAGAGAGAAGAGAGAGAGAGAGAGAAAGAGAGAGAGGATGGCGGGAGAGAGCGTGGGAGAGAGATATATATACAGAGAATCTAATAGACTTTAGCACTAGCTTAAATTAGACCGTTTTTTTCAAACAATGCCGACAAGCCGACAAATGCAAATCGAACCACTAAATTCCATACCATTACTTTCTACACCAATTTACGATCCAGACAAATACCGAAAATTCGAGCGAGAGTGGATCTCCGGAAAATTCGGAAGAACCGGAAGAAGATCCAGAATTCCATGGCACAACGAAAGAACCAAACGAAGAAGACCAGCGGATAGAGCTGGAACCGGTGAATTGAGCAGCCTCAGTTCGACACCGTCACTAAATGATCATAACCCCTGCGTTTCCCTCATCAAAATCTTGGTTTTATTAGTTGTTTTGAGTATTTTTGATTCCTATAAATGGAATTTTCAGGACGGAATCGAAGCCAAGGATGAGGAGGCCGAGAAGAAGCGGAAGCGGCTGGCGAAAGCCAAGGCAAAGGCGAAGGCGAAGAAGGTGAGTGAGAGGAGAGAGAGAGAGAACCATCGGAAGAATCACCGGCATTGTTTTAAAGCACGTGGCAAGCTAGCAGAGGTCATTTTACACTTCCAGGCCGCCGCAAAGAAAAGACGACAGCGTCAGAAACAACTTCGCACGATCCAAGCGGTAGATGAAGCCGACGAGCCGTCCCCAATCCAGGGTCGTGCCGCAGCCGAGACCCCGGCAGCTGCCGGAGCTCGAGCCCCCGTTCAAGCCGCCGCCCCTGCCGCCGACGCGGTCGCGGCCGATGCTCCAGGTGCCGGAGCTGGAGGAGCAGGGGTAAGTGGCGCGGCGCATGATCTAAAAATGATTCCAGAAAAACTGCTTCGCCGCCGACAGCGTTGTCTCGACCCCGGAGGGCCTGAAACGCATGGATGAGCTGCAGGTTGGAGACCGAGTGTTGGTGCCGACAGGTAGATTGAGATTGACCTGTTCCTCTATGCCTCTAATCTCTAGCGAATGGCGTGCCAAAGTACGAGCTGGTTGAGATGTTCTACCATCGAGTGCCCGACAGGAAGACGAACTTTGTGCTGATTGAGACCGGTAAGCTTGATGTTAAGCTAAGAAACGTCAGCTGAAGCTCAGCCTAAGCCTAAGTCTGAGCCTCAATCTAGCTGTTTCCATAACTCATTCTTCCAGAAAACGGCCGCAAACTCGCCGTCACCCCACTGCATCTACTCCCCGTTGGCAGCTGTGATGACATGAGACAGCTCATGAACAACGTGAGTTTTTCGGATAATTCCAAACTCTAAAAAAAAGGGAAACGTGAAAGCTAAAAACCTAATTAAACCCCCACAAACACTAGTCATTTCCAGAGTGACGCAATCGACCAGGCGCTGCGCGGATCCAGATTTGCCTACAGGGCCCAGGTTGGAGACTGCGTGCTTGCAGCTGATGACGAGGGACAAGTGGACGTGGAACGGATTGTCAAGGTAGAAAAATGAGCCCAAGCCTAAGCCTACGTGATGCCTAAACCCCTGGAAATCAATTTTTTAATGCCTTTTTTGCAGGTTGGCCGCCGAATCTCCACCGGAATCTACTCCCCAATCACCGTCGAAGGCTCGATAATTGTCGATGGGGTGCTGGCGAGCTGTTTCGCGCAAGTACGCTCATAAAGGTCGAAAATTGGTAGAAAAAAAGCGTTTCGATAGCTCGAAAGCGTTAGAAAAGCCGTAAAACGCTAAGAAAATTGCTGCAAAAACACTCCTGGCATTGTAACGTGTTTTGAAAACATTTCTAAAGTTTTTGGATGTTTAAAAACATATAAAAAAAGTAGGGAGACTCCAAAAAAATAGCCAAAAATTATCTAAGAAGCTTCTGGAAAACTTTACCTCCATTTTCCTAGGTCGAATCGCACGCCACGCACAAGATCCTCTACGATTTCACCCACTGGGCTTATCGGATGACCGGACTGGCGACGTCAAGTAAGTTTTATAAGCTTACAGCTTCTAAAAATGAGGCTATAAACTACAAATACTAGTTGTAAAGTTTAAACCCTTGTAAAAACGCTCTATAATACAACTTTAAACCTCTAAAACTATAAAACAAACGCAAAATTTCAGCCGAACAATGGTCGGATGTGCTGCCGCTCCCGAAAATGATCCACTACATGCACGAGCTGAGCCGTCACGTCCTCCCGTTCGTCAAGTTCTAAACCCGAACAAAAACACCTCCGCCCTCCCCCACCAAATCTCAAACTTTGACTCACTAATATTTATTTATTTATGGCTATTATCATTTGACCACCCCCCAGTATGCGCTGATGTATTTCTGCAGTTACATTTCAATACTCCTCGACGGGTCCCCCACTTCATTTCTTTGCTTATCGTAGCCGGTGCAATCTTTTAGCATTTATTTATACGCCCCTAGTACCCCACGCCGCCGTGTCTTTCGCCCGTTTCGCCGGTTTTTAGATGTAATTTTCGTTGGCAATTTCGATAAATATTTATGTTGAGGGTGTTTTTTGAAAACACGATATTTTGTTTAGTATTTAGACAACTTTTAAAATCTCTAAAGATATTTGAAAAAGTTAAATCAGTATATATTGCTTTAATACATTTTCTTGGACCCCTAAAGTGTCTGATCTAGAAGCCTGATCCCGTTGACTTCTGGCACCTCACCAGCCATGCCTCAGCGCAGCCGCGCGCGACGGGTCTCGCCCCCGTTCGAACATAAAAACCCGCCAATTTTTAAATTTTTGCACGATTTCTGAAAAGCTGGAGCTATTTTCATCGTTCTTACTGTTATAATTATCGAAACTAGGTTATTGCGGCATTTTTTTCCTATTAAATCTCCAATGACCTCAATTATTCTAAAAGCCAGCATCGATTATAGATAAAGCTTAACTTTATTTAATTATATCTTTAACTACTAAGCTTTTCGGTCTCTTACGGATTTCAGGCGCTAAATTTCGGCTTTGATTTAAATTTTTGAAACCAATCTTGATACTTTTAAAGCTACGGTAACCGTAGTTACTTACCATCCCAGTATCGAATGCATTCAAAACTACTTGTTGCCTAGACAAAATTTTAATTTCGATAATTTTACTTTGAAAATGACCACATTTCCGCTCCAACAGCTGCCAACAGGTCGGGTCCCCTTTTTTCTCTTCCCGCCCCCTTTCCGTGCATAGCAGCGGCGCGTTGCCGCATGCCCGGAAACGAGATTCCCAAAAATCGATCACATTTCGATCACCTTGCCCGCATTTCCTCTTTCCATTCAGCTGTTCATTTCCCTTTCGTTCAATTCTGATTTTTATCTTTGTCTTCATTTCTTCAAAGTTTCCGATTCCAAAGATTCAACGGTTGATTTCAGATTCCGATCTCTCGCAGCTTGGTGAAGTTTTAGGATTCGCTGGGCGCCATGATGGATGGACTTAGGTGAGTTGAATACTTTGCCTGCATTTTATTTGATCTGTGTATTTGTCGAAAATTGGATTTGTTAACTTTTCGGTTTTTGTGTCTAGGGGGAAACTGGACTGTTCCTGTGTGTAGACTGTTTGTTGATTTTCGAAAAGAGTCGAGAACATTTTGCCAAGTTTCTAAATAGCTTTTTCCGCAGCAAAAATATAATTTTGTCAAAATTTGGAAAATCTTCGGTTTACAAAAAATACGAAATTTTATATTTCCTTTGTGGAAACTACATATTTCTTCAACATGTTGCCATTTTCAGTGAGATCCCGCTACCGTCGCAACCCGTCGAGCATCAACCCGCCTGGAAGTCAGCCCAAGACGCCCTACACCGGATGGGCTACAACAACACGCCGCAGAAGAAGCCGCCGATGCCTCCCAGCCTAATGCAACAGTACCCATGGATGGCGGCCGCGCTCGGTACGGTTTCGCCGGTCGCCTCCAACAACGCCCCGACGCCCCCGAACCCATATACCGTTTCCCCGTATGGTCAAAGACCCGTGCCGAACCAGCAGCAGCCACCACGCAACAACTCCTGGAACCCGCAGCCCCATCAGCGCTTCCAGGGCCCGCCAATGAACAATGGCCCAAACAACATGTACCAAACGATGCCCCACACCTACGGTCAACCGCCCGGCCAACGGCCCGTCAAGTTCGCGATCAAGCCGTTGAACAGCAGCTTTGTCTCGAGCAACCCGCGTCCGATGGTCGTGCCCGGCACGGCCGTCCCGGTCGGCGGTGGACCGTTTGCTGGCGCCCCTCCGTCTGTGATGTGAGTTTGGATTTAATTGGGGCATTCTTTCGCAATATCGGAAGGCATTTTTCGGAGCTGTCCTAAACGAAAAACTGCAAATTTCTCGTTGAAAAATAGAACATTCTTTATTTTTTGACTAAAAATTCTTCGCATTTTTATAGCTTTTCTAATAATTTTGGCGCTGAAAGTTAAACTCGAGCAAAATAGTATTAAAACATTGCTAGGCTTGACTGGACTTTTAGGAAGAAAATTACCTCCTTCCCCGATATTGCGAAAGAACGTTATCTTTTGCTATTGCGTTGTTCTTCACTTACCACCCTTTTCCAGGAACTACATCCAGCGCGCGCGCATGGCCATCGAAGACAAAGATGCCCCCAGGCTTACCGAGTACCTTGAGAAGCGGCTTCGGCCGCTCCTCTCCTCCGGCACGGCCGGCATCATCAACTGGGACAACGAACCGTTGCCCCACACACTCAATTTTCAAGTCAAGACGATGTGGACACCGGCCCACCAATTGCCCGGGAAATATAACAGCCAAAAAGCGCGGCGCTCCGACGAGATGTCCACCCCGGAGAAGAAGCTGAGCAAGAAGGAGCGCAAGCGCCGCGAGCACGACCAGGCGGCAGCTACGGCTACCGATTATAGCAACAAGGTTCAGAGCACGGGTCTTTGGTTAAAACCTAAAATTAAGATAATCCCCTAAAATTATCGTGATTCCGTTTCAAAATTCGCAGTTTTCAATATGTTTTCATTTATTTTCTATTTAGGCAAAGAAGGCTAAGAAGTCGGTTGAGCAACATCTAGGAAAGCAGAATGAGCATCAAAAGGTTTGTATTTATTTTCAACGAATTTAAAAACCTTTTTAGGTCTACAGCCAGATGCAGCTCCAGGCGCAGAAGCAGCAACAAAAGAAGGACCGATGGCAAGTGGATGTGAATACGGACAAGTTGAATGCCCGTGGCGCAAGGTATAGATTATTGAGCGTGTCGTACATGTATGTTTAGGTTTGCCTCAAAATCCCAAGAAAACACGACGAAGCCCTCCTTCACGCTCTCCTTCAACCCGACGGTAAGGACACGACAGCCGGTAATCCACGGGACGTGCCAGACGATCCCAAAAGCCTTCTTTAGGCTCACCGCGGTAAGACTATTTTTTTTAATACGAGTTTTTTTCTGTTTAGGCTCCCGATCCGTCACTGGTTCGCCCTCTGCCCGTGTTGAGGAAGGCGCTGGAGTTTGTGAAAGAAAAATACCGGTCTGGGACCGAGTACTCCTTTGTCTCCAGCCAACTTCGCAGCATTCGCCAGGATTTAACGGTAAGTTGCGGGAAATTGTACCTAGGTGCTTTCACAAAATTTGGGGAGGGCTTAAAGTTTGAGTTTTTGTCGAGAAAATTTTTAGTTTGAGGGGTTGTACGTTTAAAAAGAGTTTGAAAAGGTTTTAGAGGCAATTCTTCTATTTTTGCATTGGCAAAATCGACAATACAGAAAAAGTTTACTGACAACTTCTATTTGACCCCTCCTAGGTGCAACGCATCCGTAACGCCTTCACGGTTTTGGTCTACGAGACGCATGCGCGCATTTGTTTGGAAAATAAGGACCGCGAGGAGTTCAACCAGTGCCAAAACCAGCTAAAGAGCCTTTACGCTGATGTGGAGGAGGGGTGCCCGCACAGAAATGAGTTCACAGCCTACCGCCTGCTCTACTTCATCTACATGAACAACGGGACCGACGTGATGAATTTGTTGCGAGGTGGGATTTTTGGTATTGCTTGATGAACTCGTTTTTTTAGACGTCACCGACGAGATGCGCGAGGACGAGTGTATGGAGTATGCGCTGAAGGTACGGGAGGCGGTTGGCAGGAAGAACTACCCGAAGCTTCTCAAGCTGGCCGAGCACGCGCCACGCATGTGCGGCTACCTGATGGACATGTTCATCGACCGGGAACGCAAGGCTTTCCTCGATGTCCTCGGCGCATCGTGAGTTTTTAGCGTTGATTTTTTTAGGGCTTTACCCAAAATTGGGGCCGCGTTTTTTTTTCGTGTAATTTCAAGGGTTCTTTAAACTTTTAAAGTTCTTTTCAAACGTCCTTTTTTCAGTCACTGCGCTATGCCCATCAGCGCCACCGTCCTCTGCCGGTGGTTCAGCATGGGCAAGCAGGAGCTGGTCGAGTGGCTCGCCCCGCACGGCTTCACCCCCGACGCCAAGGGCAATGTCAGCTTCAAGCCGGCAAAAAACTAGGGACCCGGTCGCGGCGACAGCGCCGGGCCATCCCCATCCCCAGATACCCCAACTTATCCCCATCCCCTGTTGCTTGTACCCTATTTTTAATTGTCCCTGTAGCCTTTGCCCTAGTTTCCTTCCAATGTTATGTATATCTCTGGTTTTGCTTTTTACGGGTAATTATTTTTATGTACTTTAGAATAAATATATACTTAAAGTTTTTTTCGGTGGAAAGCGCATTGCAGTACGAGACACGCTATGATTACATTTGAAAAGTATGAATAGTCGGTTCACAAAGTAATTTGGTTTGTCAGGCTTTTTAAAGGTTAGAAAAGAGCTTCGCCTTTTAAATTAGAGGAAAAGCTTGTAGACGAAGACGAGCAGCACGGGGGTGAACACCTGTAGATTGCCGGCGCCGTTGCAGTAGTCGACGTTGTTGCAGAAGCAGTACTTGTACCTGAACAAGGGCTGAATGTCGTTACGCTGCTACTGACCGCTTCGGCGGGTTCGAGCCGTCCTGGTAGCTGTAGCACTGGCCGGCGACGATCGGCTGATTCGTCCCCGGGGTGATCTGCAGCGTACTTTGGCTCCTAAAGGGTGTTCGCTAGTTTGCCTTTCTTACGAATTTACAAAATTGAAATTGGCACTTTAAACCCATTTTTCGTCCCCCCACCAGCAGTCCAACTTGAACGTCTCGTAGCTGGCGCCCGGGCGCATCGGATCCGTGATCCGCACACACATATTCTGATCCGAATTGCACTGGGCGTTCTGGTTGTCGCACGGGCTGGCCTGGAAAGCATTTTAAAAATGCATTATTTCGGGAAAACCCGGAAAAGGTTCAAAAATCTGGCCCAAATCGAGTCACCTGATTTCCGGGGTAATTCCACGACCACCCGGTGCACTGCATACATTTGATGGCCAGCGCTGAAATGGGTTGTAGGGGTTTAGATTTTCAGGTTTGTTTTCTCCTTAATTTTTGAAGCTTTTAGGTATTTTTGTTCAAAACTCGGAGGTTACTACCGGTCCGGTAGAGGTCAATTCTACTCCTCGAGATACACGACCTTTTCTGGATTTTGAAGCTTTCCAGGTATGTTTTTAGGTTCCAAAAACACTAGTAAACAAGCGTAACGACAACAAGCGATAAATTTCTACCCGACGAGGTGAATGAGTGGTTACTTATTTTTTTAAGCTTTTCAGGAATGTTTTTAGGCCTGAAATACTACGGGCCGTACTAACTACGAAAAGCGCCAATTTTTTCACCTACCCGCTGAGATGAACGAGCTGAAGAAGGCGATTCGATGCTGCATCTTTTAGTTGAACTTAAAAAAAATAGTTTTTGTCAGTTTTCAAGCCAAAGTTTAGAAATGGAAGAGCAAAAACGCAATTTCATCACAACCAACGGGGAAAACTCGCGAAAATGGACTAAAATAACCGGTGCTAGCTAGCGTTTTGGGTAACCCGGCCCGGCCGACTTTCTCGATTGCACCTGTCGAGACACCGTATCCGCCAGAAAACAGGTGAAAGTCGAGGGGGGTTGGCGCCGAAGTCAGATGCCAAACTTTCATAAGCCCGTCTAGGTGGGGGGAAAATGAGGGGCAGCTCGGCGTCGACGACAACCTGGCCCGGGGCTTCGCGGAACCAAAAACGATAGGGGAAGCCCTAGATTTCTGTAGAGTAACGATGGGATTAGCGGATCTCTAGTGATGGGGGGATTATTTTTGGTTTTTAGGGTCTGGAAGAGAACGAGGGTTTCGGAAAGTATTGAATGGAAAATCTCAGGTCAAAATGAGAAAGTGTGAATATCTTTTCTTTGTAAGGTATTTCAAATGCGGGGATTTTCCCCTATAAGTTCAGATCCGCGTATTGATATAATAGTAAGCATTTTAATCGTAATTTTTGGTAAAACTTAGGTATATTCAAAGCGGAAGAACTATTAAGAGACTTTGAAAGCATGTTAAAATTTCCAACTTTGGTCTAAAAGCCGATATTTTTAGTGTTTTTGATTAAAATTTGTAAAGTTTCTGCGTTTACGAAATATTAAAACACTGAAGAGGCTATCGTACTAACTTTCGTTTATTTTGATTAGAAACATGAAGCCTAAAGAAACATGGTCGAGAGATAGAGAAAGAGAGAGAATGAGAGCGAGAGAGGGAGAGAGAGCAAGAGAGAGAACGTTAGATAGAAACATGAATTTTTCAAGTCTACGCCCTAAAAACAACACAAAATTACACTTTGATGGATGGATTTCGTGGCGTCGCCTCACCCAAAGTTTCGCAAACAAGTTTAGACAATGCGTCCGTTGCTAGGAAAGACGCGGAATGCATTTTTGAAGATTACAAATATGAGCCGTCAGGCCCAGTGGGCCCTTGTAATTGGCAATCAACAGGCCGGCTGGGCCGTCGGGGGAAGAAGCCCCAGATGCACCTGCGCCATCACACCACCACCAACATTTTCTTCTGAAGTCCCCGGGGGCCAGATTGCGGAAATATAGATGAGATTTTGGGTATAAAAAGGGAGGTGATTACTAATAAAGTTTCGCGTCATTTGTAGGGTAAATTCTAGTGGCCGGCTGTGCATTAATGGCCCAATTTGTATGGTTTTTTAGCGTGCTAAACCCGAGTTAAAAGGTAAAGCCTGTATACCGAATTATTTTTACTTACTTTAGCACCTATTTTTTTAAGCAGACAGAATTTATCAAATTATGAAAAGAGGACAACCTCTTCTGATTTTTCAGGATTTAAAAAACTCG
This sequence comes from Mesorhabditis spiculigera, assembly GCA_958295435.1. NCBI lineage: Eukaryota > Metazoa > Nematoda > Chromadorea > Rhabditida > Rhabditidae > Mesorhabditis > Mesorhabditis spiculigera. Next base: position 515,823 of record CATQJA010002644.1, on the reverse strand, counting down.
AGAGCGTTTTCCGTACGTTTTTTAGGCAATTCACGGCTCCAAATATATTTTTTAGATGAAAAAATCAAATAAAAAAAATTGTGAAAACGACCTTTGGGGCTTTTCCGCGCACCCAGCTAGCCGATTTCCCAGGCACCGCTGAAAAATAAGTCAGCGCGGATGCTAGAAATTGTATTTTATCCTCTGGCTTGTTATTTTCTAGTTTATTTTCCACTCTGTACTTGATGACGACGATTTTTAGGTACATTTTTGGGGTTTGGCCCATTTTTGACGATTTTGCTGTATTTCGAGTTGATTTTTAGCGAGTTTTTGGGGTGAGAAATTGTATTTTATCCTTGCTTCTATTTAGATTATCATTTCAATTTAATTTCCACTTTTCAGTTTCTATGAAGATGTGGGCTACATTTTTTTTGTTTTTTTCTTGTCACCTTTTAGACCAATCTAGGCTTGCCATTCGACCCGGAAGCGTGCATTCACCTCCTCGAGTTTATTGCCAACCACTACGCGGCCATCCAGACAACGGATGCACCAGTGTTTTCCCAAAAAAAACCATTCCAGCATAGTACCGGGGGTGATAAACCCCGGGCAAGGACACCGTTGCCCGGCTAGACTGCCAGGATCCTGTGAGGAGGAGCAAGATACTACAAGCCATGAGAGCTTTTTATCTCTTTTCCTGGCGGTGTATCTTCCTCTCGGGTCTCCCCGATTACCAGTATCAACTCGGAATGGAGGGCGAACTTGCGTGGGCAGGAATACGCATGCAACTTGCCGAATTGGGGGCGGCACCCTGGAATGGAATGATACCGGAAAGCTGGGGTTGGATCTTTGCAACCGGAAAGCATCTCCGTAGCCGGTTTTTAAATTCTGGAAATTAAAACTAGGCATTTTGCTAAGTTATTTTTTTAAAGAATTTGGGATTTTCTCATTTAGACAATCTACTAGGGTTCTTTAGCGATTCAACCGGGGGGGGACCGATTTTTAATTCCTGGTGGTCCTAGTTGACCTAGTAATCAAATATAAAGTGTTTTCGAGTTGTTTTTAGTAAGTTTTAACTATATTTAAAGCAAAAGAACGTTCAGAAAAATTTAGAAAAATGTTTGAAAAAGTCGAAAATTTGGTCATTTTGGGTCTTCCCCCCCCCCCGCGAATCCTAAGGTTTTATAGGATTGTTCAACCTAATTTTTATTTATTTTTATTTTTTGGTTAAAATATGTGTAGTTTTTATGCTCAGGAATAGTTAAAAAACAATTTAGAAACGCATCCGCAATTTATAAAAACCCCCCGACCGAGGTCTTTCCGAGTGCCGAAAAAATTTGCTTTACGCTACGCAACATAACGACGTGGGAAGGCAAATTTTTCACGACTTTCCAGGAAGGTCAAATTCTGAGTTCAGTTTTTTAGCGGATTTCTTTCTTAAATAACCGCCGCAAGGTTGCGTCATTGCCTTTTAGTCATTGCTTAAAAAAAATTGGTCGCCAAGCAATACATCCCATCTTCAAACTTTTGATGAGCTTCCCAGCTTCCTTCCGCTTTTCATCTTTCCTGTACCAGCGCCAATTTCAGGCTCCAATTTCGAAATGTTGAGCACGATAGTCCCGCTTTGCCTATTGCTAGCTCTAGTGGCAAGCCAGGGATTCCAGGTATCAATTTTCACATTTTCCCCCAATTTATCTGAGTTTTAGGATCACGAGGAGCTGCGCCAGTTCTTCGGATTCGAAATTGCTGTATTTTAAAGTCTAGTCAAAATCTCAATATTTTTAGGACAACCAAATGGTCCAACTTGCGCCGCCAACCCCGAGAACTCGACCGCTGTCTACCGAACAAAATCGTGGCCATGCCATGCCGCCCGGTGGGTGTTAGGCTTGGGCTTAGGCTTGGGCTTAGGCTTAGGCTTAGGCTTAGGCTCAAGACTTAAGATTGATAGCCTAGTTTAGGAAAAATATCGATACAACGAAGGATTTTTAGGAATTCGACCACCCACAAAGCTAGCCCGACTATTGAATGACGACGAGTTGAGGACGAAGATTGGGGTATAGTTTTTGTGAATAACAATTTAATTAATCTTTTTAATGTCAGTTATCGGCACCAGTCTGACCTGTTTCTGTCGCTACCCCTTTAAAACCGCCCCCCTTACCTACACCCCCCAGCTTTTCCAGTTCAACAATCGACACGGCAAACGCGTACTTGGGATCTCCAGGCGAAAACCGGAAGTGGAGCTGCGCGATCGGCTTTAATTAATAAAATGGATTCAGTAGCGCACAGTTTATTGAAGACAACTACGCAGTACACCAAACTACAATTCTTCCTTAATTTCCCCCGCTTGCTCGCCAAGTATCCGCGCGTTTTCCCGGGCCTGGTTGACGTGCCAGGGCTGAAAACAAGTTCAAAAAAACCAGGGCTACTCACCTGGACGTCATCAAACTCCTCGAGCGGATCAGGCTCTTCTACTTCTTGAAAAACGGCATCTCTGCGGCCGGCCAACTCGATTTGGCCGAGTTCTGGAGCCTTAAACGGGTACGGTAGCCGAGTCAGGGTCTAGAAAAGGCTTACCAAATCGCGCCAAAATGCCACGGAAGATCGGTAGAAGTCAAAGTCCCATTCGGGGGTGCCGTCAGCCTGGAAGCGAAAAAAAGGCTTAAATTCTGAAGAAAATAATAAACATAAGCGAAGCCTAAGCATAAGCCTAAGCCTAAGCCTAGCCTTCAGCCAGCCGGAAAGCCTGTAAATTTTCTCACATGTATCCTGATGAAATAATCCCTTTTCGACGTGCCGAGGGCCGGAAAGCTGGGATTCGTGGCCGAGCAGCCTTCTTCAGTAGGTTTCCTAGACGTTGAATATTTTTTCGTAAGCCTAAGCCTCTGCCTAAGCCTGAGCCCATACCTAAGCCTAGCCGGCTGCCCCCAGCTAAGCCTAAGACTAAGCCAAGCTTCACCAACCCCTTCGATGCAAATCTCGTGTAATATCCTAGCAATCGAGTACAAAAAGGTTCGATGTCCTCCCAGCCGCCGTCCTGAAGGCAGTCTAAAGCCCGCAATTTGCAACGTTGCGTAGTTACAGTGGCTTAAAATAATGATAAAGCATTTAGACCCACTTTTCGGTGGATTATCAATCCCATACTGGAACAGCCAGACTTGGTTGGCTTTGGATTTGGTGAAATGGGCGATAAGCCTGTCGGTTGGGACGGCAAAATCCCGGTCCCAGAGCATCTGAAAATTGTGTTTTGAAGGTACCGGGAAGACAGGATCTATAGAAACGCGTGGATCTACTAATGCGCCAAAAATTAGCTTTGACGAACTCACTTCTCTCATGGCTTCAAAGAGGAAATAGGTGTCCTTCTTGTCGCCTTTGGTGTGGACGTAGTGATGGAGGGCCACGCGGCGTACGAGGGGTCCGTTTTGGTACGCTAAACTTGGAATGATTGTTTGGCTTAGGTTTAGGCATAAGCATCGACTTAGGCTTATGCTCAGGCTTAGCTTAAGCAGCGGAATCTGCAAAACACTGACTGGCATCCGGGATGAGACCGGCCAGGAACTGCTTGAAGTTGCGGTAGTCGAAGTCGGCTGTGAAGTTGGTGGTCGTGGGATAGACTAAAAAGCAGGTAGTGCGAGAGAGAGAAAGAGAGAGAGCGAGAGAGAGAGAAGTCTTTCCCTACCGTATCTCTCCGGGGCCTCCTTTTTCCACAACCCGTACATTGTCGGAATCTGCCGGTTCTTGGTTTTTCGCAACTTTGGAACTCGATATGGGTCCCCAAAAGGGTAGAATAACTCCTGAATTTTACATTTAATTTATCGGAAAATTGCCTAGCCTTTATTTCTTGCGCTTTTTGTGCAAGGTCAGCAACCGGAAGCGCTCGGAGACAGTGTAATGCCTAAAAAGACAACTGAAAGGTATATCTGGGCCTGGCATAAGCATAAGCTTAAGCTAAGCATAAGTCTAAGCCTAAGCCTATGCTAAGCCTAAGCCAGGCCTGAACAAAGCCTCAGCCTAGCGAAGCTTTTTCATACCTGCTCTTCCGAAGGCAGATCACAGCTTGACAGTCGCTTCAATTTCGAAGCCACTCGACTTGCGAACCTTAATTTTTGTGTTTTGGGTTCCTGTTGTACGCTTAAGGCCTTAAAATTACCTCTCACGGCCATAAGTCCTGGTCAACGCATTCCCACCAAATAGAATTGCACGCTGGACGTCTAAAATCAAGAAATAATAGGCAAAAAATGTTGGTACTTACCGAGCTTCTCCAGCACGCGACTGACCGCCTCGGCCAGGTGCTCCTCGGCGAGTACGGTAATCGGGCCAATGCCTAGGGAATCCCTTTCGTTGGTCAGGAATTTGAAGAGATTTTCGAGATCGGAATCGGAGTAGACTTCTTCGTTGTAGCTTGCTGAAGATTGCAAAAAATCTGGATTTGAGTACTTCCCAAGCCCAAGCCTAAGCTTAATTTAAGCCTACGACTAGGCCTAAGGCAAGCCTAGACCTAACCAACCTACCGTATACCCCTTGCCGTGCGTGCGCCACGATAACTGACAATTCCTTGTTAACAAGTTTCACCAACTTTGCCTCGCTTAACGCCTCATTTGTGACATAGACAAGGGCTGGGGTCTGAGTAAAAATATTAATTTTTTTTTGACCGGCTGTACCTCCTTTTCCGCTTCAGCATGCTTTAAAATGGACAGAAATAGGCAATCTTCGGAATTACCTTCCTCCGGTCGATCAACAATACAACGATTCGGCCAATCGTTAGCTTTTGGCCTTATAAACTTCGATATGAGGCGGGAATCCTGAAACTCGGAAGCTAAACCTATCCCAAGCCCCAGCCTAAGCCTAAGCCTAAGCGAAGTCTAAGCCTAAGCCAAGCCTAAGTAAGAAACCTAAGCCCAAGCCTAAACCTAATCCTAAACCCAAGCCTCAGCCGTTTGGCCTAAAAATCGGCCTACCGTATATCGTCGCTCCAACGGCTCAGCATACCTTACACCCAAGATTCGCTCGATAGAATCCGAGGCTTCAAAAACGCAGAAAAATCCAAATATTAATATTAGCGTTCTTAGCAGCATTCCGTATCCTTTAAAAAGCGGCACCCGGCCCGGAACTCCTTCGGCTTATCATTTCAGCAGGTCGGGGCACCCCGGGCCAATTATCGATTATTTTTGCCACGGGGCTTCTGCTAAAAATAGCGCTTAATAAAATTTAACACCTAAATACCGTATCAATTTACTTTAGAGAAACACGGTACTTGCTTGTTAGCGGGGGGTGGTGGTGGTGGTTTTAGTGCGCTAACGCAGCTAGAAAAATTTTTGGTCTTATGTGTTGTTTTTCATAATATTACGTAATTTTGGGTTACTAAAAGGCCAAAAAGACGTTTTAAGAAATTGTAAAAAATGTTGGTTTTTAAAGATTTTTACAAATTTTGACCAAAAAGCAACATTTTCGGAAAATTTTATGTTTATATGATCTTTCTATAATTAAAAAACGGGTAAAGCTATAAATCCCGCTAAGCCCTCCCCCGATAACAGACCAGTACCGAGAAAAAACTACGGTGTTTTTCTGTTGCTTGAAATTATACTACAGTGTCTTTTGCGAACCACAAAGTGCAAAAATCGATTTATGTACACGCATCAAAAGTTTTGACAATATGCAGATCGTCATTAAAAAAAAATAATGTCGTCATGGGATACACGTGGCTACTTTGTACATGTATAAATTAGGCGATTTATTCGACGTGTCGCTGCTGCTCGTCTTCGTCCTTGCCGAAGACGCTCGTCTTGAAGGGGACGTCCTTATCCTCAGCTCCGCCGTGGTGCGCGCCCTCGCTAAAATCGAGAAATTGATAAAACAAAATAGAACGCAAAACAAAAATAGCCTATGCTGATTTTCATAAAATATAGCGATATTTCAAGAGGAAAAAACTATTTTTCAAACTAAAAAGTGGCTTAAAATTTTCAAATTTTAGTAAAAATCGATACGATACAATTTGTTCTCGATTCCGAGCTACAACTTGTTGAATTTGTTGAAGTGAAATTTCCTTACGTGAGCGCCTTGCCGATGCCCTGGACGGCGTGCTTGATGCCGGAGAAGACGCCTTCCTGATCGTCGTTGCCGTGGAAGCCAAAGTAGCCCTTGCCGGTGAGGTTGTATTCTGAAAGCCGATGGTTAACAAAACGGTTGTTAAATGCCTTTTTAATTCAGCATTTAGCTTTATTTAAGCAATTTTAACTCAATTTAACTTTGTTATACTTTTAAAGGCACCCACCACAGCCTCCCGGGCCGGGCGGCGTCGTGAAAGACTGGCGACGCTCCTCACGCGCCTCATTCAGAGGCTCGTTGTTGCGGTCGAGCATCTCTAAAAAATCGAAAATAGCAGAAATCGATAATGAAGATAGCTTTAATCTTATTTAGGATTTTTTATTCGATTACAATAACTCTTCCACCCACCCTCGTTGATCTGATCGGCCATCGTGGCTCCGGTGCGTACTCCTTCCATTTTTGCGGGGCTTTTGGGGTTGTTTTTGTAAGCTGAAATTTCGTGCGTTTTAAATTAATTGCGAAATTTAAGCACATTTGATAAAGACAACCGCCAAAAATATTTTTTTTTTTGTTATTTTCCGGCTTTGCAGAGCTTGACTGGGTTTTTGTAAGTTGAAAATAGTAAAAAATGAAGCGGATTGAATCGAAAATGATTTTAAAAGGCTGTATTTCCCAAAATTATAGAAAAATTCTGAGAAAACAGCTAAAAATTCGTTTGTATTGAAAAAGTAGAAAGTAAAATCGGCAATCGCAAAAAAGCTACTCCAAAGTTCGAAAATATAAAATGGAAGTATTTTTCTGCTAAAATTAATGGGAAATGTCAATAAATTATTTTGAAAATCTTTTTCAAAAATGAGAATAACTTTTTCAATGAATCCTTGTCAGCTTTAAGCCAAAGCTCAGACGTAAGCCAAGCTTTTCAAGCCGTCAAAAGTTTGCTATTACGAAATCGAAGCCTTGTCAAAAGCTGCCCACGGGCTTGCCGGTCAATATTTAGCAGGGTGGCACCCCGGCCTATTTATACTCGGCCGCCCGACCAAGGGTATAAACAGAAAGTGCAGGCACATGGCCCCTACTGCCCCTCTTTCTCCTGCGCAAAACGGGACACCCCCAAGCCGGTGGTCAACAGCCCTCACAGCTGTTTTTCTCGGGTGTCTTCCCAGTCCCTTGAGGAAAATACCTCAAAAGTTGGGAAATCGGGTGTCCGAACCGCGGAACGTTGTCTTAAAAGTGCATGATTATCGTTGTGTAATAGAGCAAAGTGGCTTTCACTTTTTTGGGTATCCTAGAGCGAGTACAGTTGCTTTTTTGCACTTTCCAGGACACGACAATATGTTTCTCTCCCTCTCTCGATTTTTAAAAATCATCTGAAGGCGGATTCCGGTGTAGTTTTGTATGTAGAATCCGAAAATCATGGTGAAAAACGCTCGCCCTAGCGAAATCGAAGCCAAATTAGCTCTTCAACATCTTGATAGGCGGCCCGAGATCCAGCTAGCTCCGACCGATGCATGAAAAGATTTTGTTCCTTACTATGCACATGGTTGAAATCATTTTTTTTTTCAGGGTTGACTCCTCATAACTCGTTGTGTCTCACATTCCATGAATACATAACGCAAACAGGCACATCACTTCAAAACTCAAAAACACTTTATCCAAAAATGCTGCAGCGAAACGGGTCTGCTTTTTATTATTGGGCTCGATGATGAAGCAGGGGAACGGGTGGGCGTCGCTCAGCAGGGTCCCATGTAGCACGAAACATCAGTGCGGGGCTTCGTCACGCCGGGGGTCGACGAGCCGCCGCCACCTCCGCCACCGCCTCCGCCGCTGCTGCCTCCGTAGCTGCCACCGCCGAAAGCGTAGTCTTCGCTGAAACACGGAGTTTTGTTTGACAAGATAAGGCTTTGAAACATGGAGTATGCAAAGCGTTACCGGGCATAGCTTCCGCCACCTCCGCCGCCACCACCACCACCGCCGCTGTAGCCGCCGGGCGTCATGTAGGCCGATTTGTCTCCCATGTCGTGAGTTGTGGAGAAGTCTTGGGTAATTGGTCCGGTGAAACCGCTTTATTTTATACTCGGAAAGTTAGGGAAATCCCGGGGCGCTTCCTTGATAACCGATTCTGTGGGTTTTATATTCATATTTATGCTAATCTTTAAACTTTTAAACCTTTTTTTTTAAAACTTACAGACCCTTTTAAATATGAAAGTTTAGCCAGAATTTTGGTATTTTTTTTCATTTATTTTAGTTCATTTATTTCATTCGGGCCGCTACGATGGACGCCATTGTGAGATTTTTCGTACAGTGGAGTGTGGTGTAGCATCAAAAATTAATTTCGTTTTCGTCTCCGTTTGATAAACTTTTTGAAAGTCCGCCTTTTGAAGCAATTTAAAATTTTACTGTACTTGTACTGGCAAATTTAATATTTACTAAAAATTTACGTAAGTTGAATTGCTCAATATATCCGGCCCCTTTATTAAATTTTAAACTTCAACTCGGATTTTATGTATAAACCCTTCAATTAAACTTTTATCCGGGCCCCGACAACCGACACCACAGTTAGTTTTCCCGGATGTAGGGTGTCTGTCGTAGCACCAGAAACGAATGTCGATTTTTGTTTTGCACAAACTTTGAAAAATTTTATTTATGGGCCTTTTCGCTAAAAATTTACGAAAGATTCAATTGCTCAATACATCTAGCTCGTCGAACCTGTTTGCTCAGTTGTTTTCCTGTCTTTCCAGCGACTATGGCTCTTTTTCCAACTTGCCAGCTCTGGTTCCCATAGCAGCTCGTCCTATAACACGTCCCCAGGTGCCCAGTTCTCCCCCTTCGCCCCAATCCCTCGCCCCCCTTTCCACGGCCTTGCCACGTTTGAACGGATTTGAACCAACTTTTGCTTATTGCCACCCGACTTACTAAAACTCGCGATTCCGACGGCTAGCCATCCCCGTTAGCACCCCCACTTTCGCGCCGAATGGATAAAAAGCGGCTGTTGAGACCGTCTGAGGACGATGCGAAAAAAGCGGTATAGATTTGTGCGTTCCTCCCCGCGTGTTGCATCCCTGTGTGCCAAAATACTAGGCTTTTACGTAAAACACCATCTCTTCAATGTCCATTATTCCTTTTTTTTGTCGTTTTGCTTTCAATTTCACCAGTTACCCCTTTGTTTTGAGGTTTTTGACGTCGTCGACCTTCAAAATGGCTGGAGATGGTCCCAAGTACAGCGTAGAGGAACGAGGCTCAATTTATTCGCTCGACTACCGGCTCTTCTTCAAGGGCCGGAACGGCTACATCTCGCCCTGGCACGACATCCCGCTGTTTGCCGATGAAGCGGCGAAAACCTACAACATGATTGTGGAAATTCCGAGGTGGACGAACGCCAAGATGGAGATTGCCACCAAGGACCCGCTCAACCCGATCAAGCAGGACGAGAAGAAGGGCTTGCCTCGTTTCGTGCACAACATCTTCCCGCACCGTGGCTACATCTGGAACTACGGAGCCCTTCCACAGACCTGGGAAGATCCTAACCACACCGTGCCCGAGACCGGAGCCAAGGGAGACAATGACCCGATTGATGTCGTCGAAATCGGAAGCGTTGTCCGAAAACGAGGCGAGGTCGTCCCTGTGAAAGTCCTGGCAACATTGGCTCTACTGGACGAGGGAGAGACCGACTGGAAGCTTGTTGCCATCGCCCTCGACGATCCGCTAGCCGACAAGTTGAGCAACACGGCCGATGTTGAGAAGCATTTTCCCGGCTTGTTGCAAGCTACCTTCGACTGGTTCAAGCATTACAAAATCCCGGCCGGGAAACCGGCCAACGAGTTTGCCTTCAACGGCGATTACAAGGAGGCCGACTTTGCGCACAAGGTGATTGCCCAGACGCACGAGTTCTGGAAGAAGCTGATGGCAGAGCCTACACCGAAGCTCAACACGCAGTCCGTGTTGCCGGATGCGGTCCACCAAACTACTTACGAGGCGCGTATCGAAGAAGTGCAGAAGCAGCCGGCTCTTGGCCAACCCGCCAACCTACCCGGTGACGTCGACAAGTGGCATTTCATCAAGTTCTGACTAGCCGGCGCATCGAAGCTCTAGCGACCAGACCTTTGCCGTGTTCTAGATGATTGTTTTTTAGAATATTCCTTTGTGTTGTAAGCTGTGCGATTCCCCTTCAAATGTCATTTTGCTAAGTATTCTGTGCATTTTTGAAAGTTGTCCTCGCGGGTGTTCTCTAACCCCTCATCTGGTCCACTGTTCCACCCCGGTTCTGTCCTGGCAATCGCATTTGAAATCGGCTTCCAATAAACTTGTTACTTTCAGGCCAGGCCGGTGCCGATGACAGCTCAACCACACAACCCCGGCCTGAAGTACCTCTCACTTGTCGTACTCATCGCCCAAACGACAGCACTTGTCTTGATATTGCGGTACTCGAGGACTCAGGTTGGTTCATTTAGAATGTCTCCAATTTCGCTTTAGAAAAATGAAGGTCCGAGGTATATTTCATCAACAGCCGTCGTCAGCGCGGAAGTTGTCAAGATTGTAACATGCGTGTTGGTTTTGCTGCATAATAACAGTTAGTTCCCCGACTACTACTTTTCAAACTGCTTTAGAATGGCGCTGGTCGCAATTTTACGGCGAGGTACATAGGGACTGTCTTGTCGATGTAAAAGAGACATTTAAGGTATGACGATCTCGCTTTTTACTTAGTTTGATTTTTAGATTGCCGTGCCCGCATTCCTTTATGTCGTCCAGAATAACTTGCTCTTCTTTGCCCTATCAAAGCTCGACGCCGCAACTTATCAGGTCCAGTAAAAATAGTGAAATGATGACACTGAAATTCTAGGTTTCATACCAGTTGAAGCTGCTCACCACGGCCGTGTTTTCCGTGACAATGTTGAGCAAAAAATTGAACCCGTTAAAATGGGTTGCCCTACTATTACTGACCGCCGGCGTTGCTCTTGTCCAGGTGACTGACTCATTGTTGTTTTTTATCTTTTTATTTTTAGATGCCCTCCGGTGACAGCGCGAAAAAGACCGTTGATGATGCAGGGTCATCCGACAAATTCATTGGTGAATTTTTAACTTGTTTCTAAATGTTGAGTTTAGGTCTTCTTGCTGTCCTGGCCGCCTGCTTCTCCTCCGGGTTTGCCGGCGTCTATTTCGAAAAGATCCTCAAGACGACCAATGTTACACTGTGGATGAGGAATCTGCAACTAGGTAATCCACTTCACAGTTGCGGTCATTTGTTTAGCTTTCTTCTCGATCTTCGGTGGATTCTTCATGTGCTGGCTCTACGACAGCGAGGCAATTTCCACCAACGGCTTTTTCCAAGGATATAACAACATCATCTGGGTGGTTGTCGGCCTCCAGGTAGATTTTTGGGTTATTTCCAGAAATTCCTATTTTTTTTAGGCCTACGGAGGTCTAGTCATCGCGCTGGTGGTGAAGTACGCAGACAACATCCTCAAGGGCTTCGCCGTGTCCCTCTCAATCATCATCTCATCCTTCATCTCATGGGTCTTTCTGGGTGATTTCGAGCCTTCGTTGTAAGTTTTTTATTTGCGTTTCCCTGGAAGATAAATATCAATACTTTTTCGAAACCGTTATTTTCAGGGCCTTCGTTGTCGGTGCGACGATCGTCATCCTCTCGACATTCCTCTACGGTTTCGAGCCCAAGAAGCCGACAATCCCACATCATGCTTGAATCCGGGCGCCCACCTCCAGCTTTCAGTATATTACGTGTCATACAAATATCGTGCAATTTTCGACCGTTTCACGCTGTTTTCGCATTCGTTTTGACCAGAGCTCTTACGTGTACCCTTGTGTTTTGCTGTGCCTTTTCCCCCTGTGAATCTAATAATTTCTGTGAATGGGATAAAGATTTTTCTATACATGGGCCGCAGAACACGAAGGAATTTTTTGGGAGCTATACAGACATACACAAAGAAAACACATTTACAAAGAGTTTCCAAAACAGAAAACTGAAATGCTTACGCTACGAAAGTTTCCAAATTACGGTCGGGCAAGAACAACGTTGCAATGCAAATTACGAACTCTGTCATGAAGTTGTCAGCGTACTACGCTGCGCAGGTCTTTCTTTTATCTTCCTTGTCTTTTCCATTTTCTTTCGCGCCAAATGTTCGCGATGATTTCCCCATTTGCCGCGGGGATTGAGATCTTGCCCCTCGTTTCGTTCTTTGAAGCCCTTTCTGTCTGCCAGGATGGATGGCATTCAGTTTTCTTGCATTCGCCCCATGCACTGTGAGGCTAGCTCCGATCGTCGCGCCACCTACCTAATTATTTCCCCCCTATGAATTAGCGCATTATCACCGCTCACTTGTCCCTGATATTTGATTGCCTGCTATACGTTCTCTCGCGCATTTCACATCTTTGATCACCGGGCGGTGTGAAACCATGGCGCGACTCAAGTTCATGACCAGTATTTGGCGGGAAAATGACTGCTTTCGTTTGGCGCAGGGTGCTCGCCGGCACCCTCTAATTGGTATTTCCTCCTGACAGCCGGACCTACTAGAGATTCTTGATCAGCAATGTATGATTCCTAAGCCTCGAAATTACAGTCAGAATTCGGGGCTCGGCTATAGCTTGTGAGGATCTCTGCGCCTTGTTTTCTTTTGCCATCGCCACGCTCAATGCGCATCTATATCCCCGGGTGCTTTTACAAGCCGTCGGTGGCTCGCGGCTGATCCTGTGCCGCGTGAAGCCGAGCGGTTTGAGTTCCTGTTTTTTAGCATGCCCTGCCTATGTTAGCCGTGCCGCACAGCTCCCATAGTCTGGCTAGCAGCCCTACTGTGGCGCGCCTGGACCGGTTCCCTAGTCGCACTTTCAAATTTCCTCCCAGCCGCCTGGTCGAAATTTTCATACTTGCGCCCGGCCCAAATTTTTTGCGATTTGACCCCGGAACAGTTGATGCCTTCCGGCTTGTTGTATTTCCTCCTCTTTACTTGCGGCTATTGTTTTGAAATTGTGGATTTTTCTTTGTTCCCCCGCCGTCGTCCAGTCTCCCCCCTTTTTTCCTTGTTGACACAGCCGGCATTGGTATAGGGCCGGGGCGGTTCATTCATGGTTCAGAAGGAACTTATACAAAGGGGTCTGTCCATTTTTAGACGCGCTCTCCTCAGGTCAATCCGTTGTCGGGTGCGGGAATCATTTGCTTTTTCGCCTGGGATTATGGAGTCGTTAATACGCGGGAGCTTCGAATTGAAAGGGTGGTTTTCCAATTGTGTGGGCACCCGTATTTCTCATTCTTCTGCGTTACTGGGAAACGCATCGGGATGCAATTAGCCGTCTATTTTGCCGATTTTTCGCAGCGGCTGGCAACGGATTTATCCCCTGAGGGCGCACAGTTGTCGGGGTCTTGTGGTCAGCCAGCTGACTTTCAGCTGACCTCGAAAGTAGTGCTATATTTTTACTCCCGGCTGTGCAGAACGCGCCTAAACTGTACAGCAAGTTTTCGTCCTGAATGTTTGTCGGTGACCTCGCGCTTAGCCCATATCACTGCTAGCAAGAGGGCATCCGAGATAGCGTTAGTGTGCTTCAGACTATTTTGTAAATATCCCCCGGCCGTTGGTCCTCTTTTCCTGTACAACTTTCGCTGCCCGATCTTTCTGATTTTTGGCGTTTGGCACCGCATCCGGGGGCCCCTTATTGCAATCTTCCGCCTAGCCTGTAAATTGCAGCTTGCGCGACTACATCCCGCTGGCTAATGACTAGTAGCAAATGATCGGCACTCATTCTTGGCTTCGTAGTTTCCATTTTTGCTTCCTCAAATTTTTGTTTTCCCTGGTGGCCACAATCCCACGACACTTTCTGAACATTCATTTTCAGCATTTCTGCATCAACCAGTGCAATGCTTCAGCCCATCTATGCATTCCTGGGGTAAGCCATTTATTACAAAACACCGTTTTTTTTTCTTTAGTGCTAACTCCCAAAATCAAGGAAACTATGGCAAGAAGAAGGGTCGCACGGACTGCTACAAGACGGTGATGTGCCAGTCGTGGCTGGAGACGAGGATCTGCCTGTTCAACGAGAATTGCCGTTTTGCCCACGGCGAGGAGGAGCTTCGTCCGGCTGCGTAAGGCAACAGCCTTGATTTTTTTAGATTTGTTTTAGGGTTTTGCCGAAATCTGTCAACAAGTACAAAACCAAGTTGTGCGACAAGTATACGACTACAGGCGTGTGTCCCTATGGAAAAAGGTTTTTCATATCTTGCGGAATATTTACGGGTTCTTAGGTGTCTGTTTATTCATCCTGAGGCTGAGAATGGCGACATTGACGCATATATTCGACCGGATAAGGTAATATTTCTGTTTTTGCTTCATGGGAGACCTTTTTGCTCTTTTTGGGAAGAAAACGGAAATTTGTAGCTCTTCCTGCAAATGCTCTTGTTCTGGGATGGTCCCATTTCCTGTGTATTTAGCCGGCGCAAAGCTTGCCGTGGAGATTTTGCGCAAAATCACAGAAAATGGCAGTGCATCGCTAGAGTCTGTCTCCATTATGATTTATGCGCTATTCTGGTGAAATGCTCGAGCAATTTTTATTGTTTTCTAATAATTTTTTCTTTTGAGCAAGCCGAAATCGCCAACCGCCACGCCGAGGCCAACTACGCCACCCAGATCCATGGAGTACCGCAGCCGAAGCCGGGCAAGCAGAGCTACATGCAGAAGCTGCGTGCTCCCAGCGGCAACCAACAGACGCCGCTGCGTGCCGGTGACGGCCGCTACGGCACGACTACTAGCCGTGGTCTGCGCCCCCACCCCTCGTGGCCCATCGACCAGAAGCTGAAGGAACGCGCCGGAAGCCCGCCGAGTCTTCTGTATGTCATCGGTTTCTCTAATTTTACTTTTCTTTTAGCGACATGGTCTTCGATAACTCGTTCCCGCTGAAGACGGAGCCCGCCTTTGACTACATCGGCCGAACCCCGAGCCCGGACCAATGGGCTAGAAGCCGCGTCCTCAAGTCTACCCCAAGCTCTGGCTACGTCAGCGGCAATTCGACGCCGGCTGAGCAGCAGCTATTCGACTTCCCGACGGTTCATTTTTGAAAAATAATTCGTATATTTTTTTAGGTGGGCTTCTCGCACTACTCGGGTGGTCTCTGCAACACCATCGGCTCTACTCACTCTTCCATGTCGTCGGTTAATTCGATCAGTGGCGACGGATTCGATCTGGAGGATATTAGTGTAAGTTTGTCTCGAAATTTAGCTCGTTTTTACCGTCTTCCACCTATATTCCAAATTTTTAGGGAGTCAACATCGATTTCGACTTCCTCCACGATAGCTCCTTCATCGAGGACGATGGTTTCCTGGAGAAGAGCCTGGCCACCCCGAAGAAGCATCTTATGAGCGCGCATCAGCTGTGCACCATCCCCTTCTCGCCTAGCGACCTGCTTCGTTAGAGCACGCTGCATTCGCTTCCATGGCCACGTACGCCGTGCCAGTTTTGACACCCCCCGTTCCAAACTAATCAACAAGACGTGTGATAAAATACGTGTACGTGCAATTATTATCCTAACTAATCCCCGCCCGGCCCTGTTTTGTGTTGTGCCCGTGTCCACCTTGTAATTTAATGTTCTTACTCTTCCCACTTTCCCAAGCACGCCCCTCACTAAAACCGACCCCTATTGCTGATTAAGTATTTTTACGTAACGTAATCACCTGCGCCCACTGGAGGCGTTTCCCCCCGGCTTTTTTCCCCGACCCGATTATCGTTTTACTAATTGGCTGATGTTTGTGTTAATTTTTGGGGTTGCCATAAATTTTCCCCCTTTACTCGTGTGTTTAAACAGGGGGAAACAACAGCGAATGGAGTAATGGGGTCAACGGGCAGCATGCAGGGTAAAAAGAGCTAGCTATGATAAGAAAGGAGGGGGATCGATGGGCGATGGTGTTAGGGCATAGTTCATCAGTACTTGCGCGGGCGCTGGAAGTCTGGGGAGATGCTGCAGCGACTTTGGCCATTGTAAGTTTCTTGCTAGTTGTTATTGTGTATTTCTATACTCAAGGGCCGCGCGAGCGTACGCGACAAAGGCGCCGCGAATTGTCGCTGTGGAGGAGGGTTTAGATCGGCTATTGAAGGTGCAGTGGGATGATGGTAAACCTTACCAAATAATAAAATATTTTCTATTCGTCTAGGCCAAGAGGGGCGATTTCCGCTGGTTTGGTTGCGAGATTGCTCGCCGGACCCGATCACCTACACGTTCTCGCCGGCGATGACAGCCCGGAATTTTTGGATGCGCGACTTTGACGTGAGTTTTTATTTGATGCAAAATATGCTTTTTTAAGCCTTTGAAAACCTTTTGAGCCTCTGTTCAGGTTCGCCCTTCGATCAAGGAGCTGCAGCCAACCGAAGACGGCACATCTATTTTGATCGAGTGGGATGGCGGTCATATGAGCCGGTAAAATTTTTTGTTTTGGCCTGGTTTTTATAAATTTGGTAATCCTTCGTACTTTTCAGCTTCACCTCCGATTGGCTTCGACTACGCAATCCGCTCGACGAGCAAGCAAAGCAGCATAGAAGGTGTGAAACTTGTTTAAAAGAAAATAGCAAATCCTCAGAAAATTCTACCTATTCCCTGAAGACACCTGGGATCGTGGGACCATCGAGAAGCGGCTAAAGACGTTCGATTTTGGCGAAATGTTGAAAGATGACAACGTGCTTCACGATTTCCTGGAGGCCGTTTGCCTCGACGGGATCGCAAAGCTGACGAACGGCCCGGGACGCGGCGCCGTCGAGCAGATTGGCCAGCGAATTTTGCTCATCCATCGAACGCATTTCGGGTGGGTTCTTCGATTTCGATAATCCACGTTTTCAACGTTTAGAAAAGTTTTTGAAGTTTCCACAAAAGCTGATGCTTCGAATATGGCCTATGCATCAAACGGGGAGCTGCCGTTTCACACCGATTTTCCATCGCTAGCCGATCCGCCGCAGGTGCGACTTTCGGAAGCTGGGTTTCGAAGCTTCGAGAATCATTTTTCGATACTTGCGCAAAAAAATTATATTGGTTGAAATTGTCGAATTAATAATTGTAGACGTTATGACGTTTCCAGAGTTTGCTATATATTTCGATTTTAGAATTACATTGTTTCCCAAATCTGCGCTTTGGCCGCTAAATTATAGCCATTTCTACCCCTAAAAAGTTATTTTTGCGGCAAAACTCTGGCCAAAATACGTTTGGTGCCCATTGCGAGGCCAAGTTGTCCAATTTTAGCGCAATAATTTTACGTTACACTCTATTAAATGATAGCCCCCCAGGAGCTTCCAATTTTTTTCGGTAGCTTCAAAAATAGCCCATTCAGCTCCAAATGCTGCACATGGTCACGCGGGCGGCCGAGGGTGGAAATAGCCTGTTCTGCGACGGGTTCCACATCGCAAAGCTGGTACGTGCCAATTAGCACAAACCCTAAAAAAGATGTCCATTTACAGTTGCGGGAGCGGCATCCGGACGTCTTCGAGACGTTGTGTAACTATACGACCGAGTATATTGAAGAGGGTGGGTGTGGGCGAAATTCGGACTTTTATATTTCCGGGTATACTGGTTTTTTTATTTTTTAATCGTGTTCTGGAGTCAAATTTAGATCGATTCGGGGAAAAACGTCTAAAAACTTGTAAAATTCGAATTTATGAACAAAAACTATTTTTTAGTTAATATTTTCAAACCAAATTTTATGGGGTCGTGTTTAGAATAGTAAAAATCTGTGATAAACTTAATTCATTAGATTCGAAAATTTGTTCCCAAGGAAAAGTTGGATATTTTTAGGCTTTGACGTGCACGCCGGTGACGACGGCCAACCGAAGAATTTTCCCTTCAAAATGGCCGCCCGGCACTCGGTGTTCAAGTACGGTAGTTTGGGTGCTTTTTAGAATTTTAGAAGTTTTATCATAACTTAAATTACAGTACTGAAGAAGCTAATCAAAATTCTTGATTTTCAGAAGAAACGCCGCCGGGGAAGTGGTGCAGGTGCAGTTCGGAAACGCGATGCGCTCGTGGTTCTACGACTGCCCGCCGGAAGACGTGCAGAAGATCTACGAGTTCGTTTTCCGTACAAAAATATCTTCATTAATTTTTCTAGTTTTATCAGTTTCAATTTAACGATCTGGATCTAATTGGCATCCACAAAAAGCTGGAATTTTCAGCGCAATGAAGCTGTTCACCAAGTACTGCTACGAGCCGGAGAACATTTTGAAGTTCCAGCTGCAAGACGGTGCGTGGTTTTTTAAGGATCTTTTTTTCGAGTGCAGCGTCGCGGTTGCGTTACGATTAGCTACCATTGTTAAATACGCGCCAAAACCCACCCCCCCGAAGCTCGCAAATTTCGTTGCCGCTCGCCTCTCCTCTCCTGGGCCAGGGATTAAAAACAAAAAAATTTCAAGACCTTCAAACGGAAAAACCAAAAAGGGCTCTCCCCCCCCCCCCCCTTCAGTTTTTCAAATTGTAGGCGAAACCGTCCTATGGGCAAATAAGCGGCTTCTGCACACCCGCGACAATTTCCGAAATTCGGAGGGATCGGTAAAGTTGCATTTTTTAAATTACTTTTCGATAAGTACAGATTTTGAACAGCGTAACAAGTTATTTTGTGATTTTTTAGTAAAATTAGTCATCTATCAAGCCCAAAAACGATTTACAAAAGCAAGAAAAGTCTGGAAATGCTCAATTTTGGTCGAAACCGTATCAAAAATCATATTTTGTTTTTTTCGTTAAAATTTTGAAAAATTTTGTAATTTTGTAAATGCTTTTCACTATTATATTTTGAGGCTCGAACGCTGGAGGGCTGCTACTTCTCCTGGGATATCATAAAATCGCGCGTCCGGCAAATTCGAGCCCAGCTCCGCCGGCCCGAAGATCAGCCCTCCGCTTGAGTACTATGGACCTAACTGTAGTTATAAATCCGAAAAAGAATCCCTTTATTTATTAAAATGCACCGGAAGTACGTGAAAATGTAGCAAAGTGAAAAAGGGGAAGCACCAGTTTTTCATCTATTCTCAGGCCCGTCAGTGGTTGTTAGAAGGTGTAGATATTCACAGGTATTGGCCGTGTTTGTCGGTCCTAAAAGGAGATTATTATTTTTCGAGATTTTGTATAATCTAAAGTCGATAGTAGCTTACGGGATATGGATAAGCTTCGGGTTGGGCGGCACGTAGTTTTCTTGATGTCGGGGGAGGTGGACTCTGAAACATTATACAAAAATAAATCTGTTATTTTTAGAGCTTTTCGGAATTCTTTTAAGTTTTAAATTCAGCTAAAGAAAAGTATAAACTATACAAAATTCTTAAAACTACAACCAACAAAGTCTAAAGTAAAGACTAAAACAAACCTGCGCTGGTTGTTGACATTCACGCGCTGGCGCAGGGTGTTCACGTGTTTGTGGTCCTAAAAAAGAATTTTGTTAGTAAATATGACTTAAAATCCAAATCCTTAATCCAATATTGAGTTATTTAGAGTAAGAAATAATTGTTTTAAGCTATCTCAAAGATAAGTTATTTTGTATTTCCGGGAAACACACCTTTTTCCTTAAAACCTATTTTTTAAAGCTTAAAGTAATTGTTTATAAACAGATTTTTTACGATATCTAACCTTAAAACTACGAGCAGCTTTGTTTTTACAAAAAATTATATCGACTTTCCAAAAAGAGACGGTTTTACGAAGTTTTTCAAAATTTTAATTTTCTAAACATTTTTGCACGTGAAATCTGGCTAAATTTTACTGAAAACCCCTTCAAAACTGAAATTATGCTACCAGGCAGATATGACGGGCATATAGGGAAAAGCACCCCCCCCATATTAGAAAAGTACCGAAAATGGTTTTTCGATTTTTTCAATTTGAAAAACTTTTCATTAGCCACGACGCTCACCTTGATACAAGCGCTCCACGCATACATAAAAATCGCAAAAACGAAGGGGAATACGTCGAGGACGAGCAACAGGATGGCCACGTACGCCGGGAACAGCGAGTTTTTGATCCGGGGCAGGCATTCCAGCTGGAATTTTAGCGGATTTTTGCCTCGAATGGCCCTTTAAAAGTACCTGTAGGTCGAATCGGACCAGCACCGGGTCGGGGACCCATTCGCACGAGAAAGCATCTTTGATGTCGTTCAGTTGGTATTCATCCCGCGGGTAACCGGTCACGAATAAGCGGTCGACCATCTGAATTTTCATTTTTTTAATTTTGAATTTAAATAAAATATAAATAAATAATTACCAGCAAGATCGACCATAAAAATTGCAAATTTTCTTCAAAAAAGGACCAAGCGACTAGCATAAAACATTTGGAACAAATTAAAAACCGGCTAGCAGGCCTTTTTTTTTTCCCCAAAAAAAAAAAATCTTCAAACCCCAAAGAGGGACGGCAGGCTAGCAGAGTTTTTTAGGAATTGCTAAGGGAAACGGCAAGCTAGCAGAGATTCTTTAAGAATCCCGAAGGCGAAAGGCAGCTGGCAAAGATCCGTCAGGAATTTAATCTAGCAGAGATCCCTTAGGAATTCTGAAGCTCCAAGCAGGCAGGAAGCTATCAAGGCAAGCTAGCAGATTCTCTTTGGGAATCACCAATGGCAAGCTAGCAGAGATCCTGAAGGAACCCACCCCCGGGAATCGAGCAGCCCCAAACAAAATCGGGTGAATCAGGTAGAAGAACTGGGCAAACAGCCAGATCAGGCAGGCCAGCAGCACTATCTAAAATTATTGGTTTTCGGGGATTCTAAAAACCAACAACCCGGTACACCAGCTTGAACCCGTTGCCCTCGACGAAGCCGCAGTGGACGAGGAAAAGGACCGGGGTAAGTAGGATGGCGATGACCACGTTGCCGAAAAAGAGCCACCAGATTTTGGAATGGGTCTGGAAATTGGGATTTGAGCGAGAGCGAGAGAGAGAGAGAGAGAGAGAGAGAGAGAGAGACCAACACGAACCTGATCCAATAAATACGCATCGTGCTCCAATTCCTCCACCTCCATCCAATTATGACCCTCCATAGCGGCCAGCGTCTTGTTGTCTAATTTACCGTAGTCGTCCAGCATCACCGTTTTCATCTCCTAAACGAAAATAAAACGGTTTTTCGACGCCTTCTCGGAGTACGTTCGCAATCTGGTGTGTCCTGTTGACGTACGTCGTCAATTCGGTGTGCACCGACTGGTGGATCAGCTGAAAAAGGTTATGGGGGTTACGGTAATGGAATCACGCCATTTATATAGTTTTAAACGGTTTTTAAGCATAGAAAATTTATAAAAATACTCCGGTATCCAAAAAAGTAAATTTTTCCTCATTTTCTAAAAATTTTACTGATCAAAAACTACAAAAAAACACTATAAAAATGCACCGGAAATGCTTATTTTTACATCCGCTAGATAACTCCCCCGCTAACAGTACAGTACCAAATCCTCACCCCATAAACGCAGAGTACGGTAGCGATGGTGACGATACAGGCGAGCAGGCAGTGGCCGAGCCGTTTGTCGATTTTCGCCTTGTACTGTTTCATGTCCTGGAAAAGCAATAATTTTTTGAAAAATCGAAAATTCCTTACCACTTGCCTCTTGTAGGCCGTCATTTTTACCCTAGATTTTTTGGTTTTAAAAAATCATAAAACAAATATGAAAGGAGCTTGTAAAAAGTTTCATTTTGCCGTCATAAAAACACAAAAAATACAAATTTTATATTATTAACAGCTTAAAGCAGTTAAGTTTCCAGGGGGTAACGAGCAGAGATTCTTTCAAAACGGTGCCAAACGGTTTCCAGGGCTCAAAAGTGACAAGTAGTTTTCAGCCGGGGCGATCAAGCATTTGGGGGGAAGGAGATGGCTTTTGAGTGTTCCAGGGCCCGGAGAAGGACGGCTAGAGCAAGAACGGGTGGTGGGCCACAGAAAAATGGACTCTTGCAGGGGCCCTGTTTGTACAGAGGACCCATGCTACCTGGGTACTGCTTTGGCTCTCACTCTGCCTTTCTCTCTCTCTCTCTCTCTCTCTCTCTCTCTCTCTCTCTCCTCAAAGTGAACACCGCCATCAACTGTTTTTGCGTCGGGCAAAATTTGATCACGAGCAGAAGATGGGTCTAAGCCTAACAGCCTAAGCCTAAGCCTAATGCTAACTTTGCCCTGCCTAAGCAAGGCTCTATCAAAATTGAACGACCGTAAAAAGTACAAAATTGATCGAAATCCGTTGAAAATTTTAGAGTGCGACTCAACCCTGCCAGTCGGCCAGTCAGTCATTCTTGGTAATTGGCCTATCGATCAGTGGACATTTCGAGTGGGGGAGGCTGATTTGTTGGCGGGCGCCATAGCAGTAGTCGAGAGCAAATTAGAGAAAGCGCGCGGATAAATACTATTTTCTCTGACCGGGGAAATAGGCAAAATGCCGAAAATGTCGAAAAACAATGCCGAAAATGGCAGATGTCGGCATTTCCATATCATGAGCTGAACTCCTTGAACAACTCGCTCGGCTCGAAGCCCAAACAAAACAAAAAAAAAACACTAGAACACCCACCACTTGTTTCGAGTAGTTGGCCTTGATGCCGCCGCCGGTCAGCGTGCCGCTGCTGCCCTAAATTTGCAAAAAAATACATGGATACTGTAGTTCTACCGGTTCTACCATTATTTATTCCGTTCCCGATAGTTTTCTCAAGAAATTACATCAATACGTACCTTGTGGTAGCTCCTGATTGACCGCGGGCTTTCGGAACCGATCGATTCGGGCACTCTGAAATTGAGCGTGTATTTCGCCTTCATTTGTCGCTTGTAGCTTTGCAGTTTTTCTAACCTTTTTCAATTTTTAACTTTTCTACCCGAGCTTTTTTTAAGAATTGCCTAAAATTACAGGACGCTCAAAGAAGACGTTTTAAAATGATTGCAATTTTTTCAAGGGGCGGATTTTCAATATTTGCCTTAACCACCCCTTTAAACTCCACTAACACCAAAATACTGTCAGCCAGCCCGCGGACGATCCGTTTCGGCTCTTGCTCCCGGCGAAACCCTGGGTTGTCGGTCCCGGAGGGCATTTTTCTGGAAGCAGGCGTACGGTAGTTGCGCAAGAGGTCGGAGAGGCAAGTGGAAAATTAAAATTTCAAAAAACAAGCGAAAACCCTCAAGAAAAAAACAAGGAAGTAGCCGGATAAGCGTGATAAAATGAGCCGGATTTTTTGCCGGGAAAAGCCCCCGAGAGAAGTGGAGCACCGCGGCGGTCGAAAACCGAGGATGAGGATGGGTAGGGGTGAAGGACGATTGATTTGAACCCCCAGGAAAAGAAAGCTGGGGTGAACGGTTCTGGGGGATGAGGATGATGATCTTTAAAGCTTTACTAATCCTAAGCCCAAGCCTTAGCAGAAGTCTGACCTAAGCCTAACCCAAGCCTAAACCTAAGCCCAAGCCTAGGCTAGCCTACTCAGGCTGGCGTTTTGGAATGGGACCAAGACTTTCCTGTTCAGAATTTTTTGCTGATTCCGAATCCGTTTTCCAAATTTGCTGCGGTCAAATCGTTTGGGGTCTAAATTAAGCTTAAAAACGGCATAAATACGGATGCTGGCCCACTATTCTCTGTCTGGGCCCAGGTATTGTTGTGCCCCTTATCTACCCTCCCGAAGCAACGTTCCCAGTTGGCACCATGGTGCATTGGTAAGCTGTTCGCTTGGCAAGCATAGGGCGGCGGTTCGAACCCCTCCCTCCACAATTTCTTTTGCTTTTTGCACAAAAACAATTGATTTTTTGCATAAAATCGCGCTTACACCTATAAAACTGTAACCGAGCCATTTTTAACGTCGCAGGTGACGACAACATAAAAAATAACGCAAAAAATCCACATTTAGTCAATTTTTTAGCCTAAATCTCGAATAACTTTTTAAATAAAAGTCGGCAGCAAATTTGAAAATCAGATTCGGAATCAGCGAAAAATTCTGCACAAGATAGGCTTGGTCCCATTCTAAAAAGCCATCCTGAGTAAAAACACATTACAGTAAGCCTAAGCCTAACCCTAAGCCTAAGCCTATCCTATGCCTATGCCTAAGCCAAGCCTAAGCCTAACAGTAAGCTTAAGCCTAACCCTAAACCAAAGCCTGTCCAGAGGCATTGCAAAAAAAAAAACAAGTTCAACCCAATTTTGAGCCTGTGAAAACCAGGAAACACGGTGACAGCTCGTCAACCGTCTCGTAAAACTCGAGACCACCAGATCTGGGCTTTCCGATTGAGCGCATTGAAAATAAAAGGACAATGAAGAGGCAACTTGTTAAGCTAAAAATGGCCATTTTCGAAGCCATCTGCCTTGGCCTAAGCTTAAGTTTAGGCTCACGTGAAGACTGGGAAATCAATTAAAATATCGCTAAAATCATGCGATAAAACCAGCTGTCACTGGGCTCTTTTGACCCACAAAATTTTAATTCTAAGTGAAAAAATACGTTTTTAGCCTCCGAAAATGCGTGATTTTAAAGGTAGAGTTTTCAAGCCACGAAAACTCCCCTTTTTGAAGCCGACGGTCCCTAATTTCCTAGCGCACCTATGGAAATAGAGCTTCCCATCGCCGGAGATGACGGGCTGCGGCTGCTGCTGCTGAACATCAGCAGTAGGAGGCGATGGCGGCGTCATTTCCAAGTTGTTTTTCAGGCTCACCCAACGTCGGGGCTAGGCACTGTGAAAGGCGGGCTGCTGCGGATTGTCAAATCGAACGCCTGCCCCTTTATTGGGTGCGCGATGCGAAAATATCAGCCCGTCTCTTGTGTCTCTGTTACGCCTCGGCAAACTGCTATCAAATCGTTCCCGGGGACCTTGAAGGATAAAAAAATGGACTCGCCGCTGTGAAACTGGTCTTTTTGGGATTTTTATCTACATAGCGATAAAAGTAACAATTTTAAAAACTTCCATTTTCTTGCTTGAAGCGCTTCATTTTGATCATTTTCTTCCTAAAATTCTGCAGCGCCTCCTCGATCTCGATGACGGCCTCCTCGACGATCAGCTCGTCGCCGGGCCCGTGTTGGCTTAGCGTCTACAAAGTATTTTAGAGTCTAGAAGGCATTTAAATTTTTTACCTGCGCCACGGATCTGCCTAATAACTCGTATTTGTCGGATTTCGGTTCCGTGATCTGATTAGTGTCCGTTGCTGTGCGCTTTTTCGCCGAGTAGGCCCCATGTTGAGTGAGGGGGAAGCTCGACAGCTAAAAAAATTGGTGATAATTCGCTTCTTTCCTTTTATCGTATAAACCAAAAGACTTCATACTAACATCGTAATCAGTATTTTAACCAAATTTTTACTATCCGAAAAAACTATAAAAATCGTCTAAACTCTGGAAATTTTTGTCAAAACGAAATTTTATGTATTTTCAAGAAAATCCTGCAACGTTCTACACTTTCGATAGCAAAAACAGTTTAGAAAGTCTTAGACCTCACCCTTTCACGGCACTCCGCACTGCCGCCATACGGCCGAATCGGGAAGAATGGCAACGGCGCGCCGGGGCCGTCGTTACTCGTCGAAGATGACGGACCAGAGCTCGGGCCGTCGAGCTCTTCCTGAACATCAAGGCCGTCTAGACCGTCTTCTAGAAGAACACTATAGAAAAAAGACAGCTAAGAACCTACCATAATCCTCGGCTCCTTCGAGCACTCGGCTAAAGTTGAAGTCTGGCGGATATTCAGGCTCCACAGGCTCCTGAACTTCTTGTTTCGGAAACGTCATCCGCGTCTCGTAGGCGGGGATTCCGGCCTGGAAAAATTAAAAATAAAGTGCTCCTAGAAAGATTACATACCTTCAAAATTTCGAGGCCCGTTGTGCCGGTCAGGTAGTGACGGCTAGCTTTGGCTATCTAAATAAATGTAACCATTTTCTTTAAGTTTCTGGTAATCCTGAAGCAATTAAGTTTACGAAAAACTTACCGCTCTACTCCGCTCTAACATTTCATTGGTCAACTTTTTGTGCTGGGAAATCCACTGCTCGCCGTCCGGGTCGACGCCACGCGGCGGGACGGGCCTAGAAAGGTCAAAAAATAGATCTAAAGTACTATAAAATGGTTATAAAGTATTAGATAATATAGATAACTTTTAAAAAATAGCAAAATAGTGAATCTCTTCTAAGAAAAACGCTTTAAAAGTCGCCAAATCCTTACGGGTGCATGCCGGAGTCCTCGAGAAACTGCATCTCCTCGTAAAATTTCCATTTTATGGGCTGGAAAATATAATACAACAACATTCAGCTTTCTCGCACCCTTCTCGGATTGGCCAGCAGCCGCTTCCGCTCCCGCTGGTAGCACGCGCGCAGGATTTTCCATTGGCCTCGCAGGAGCTGCTCTAAAAAGGTGGTTTTTAGGCTAAAAATTTGGATTAAGCTCGTAAATAAGGCCTATAAAATATCCTGTAAAGTAAAGCGCCAAATCGCCAACCTGTAAAGTGCCATCTTGGGTACAATAAGTTCATTCTTTCCGTGATCAGGGCCCATTCTTGTTCCACAAACATCCGTTCATCCGCGCTCTAAATTTTAGTTATAAAAACTGTAAGAATTAAACGGTTAATATATAAAAATAAACTCTAAACCAGAGGAAAAAAACATAAATAAACGTACAACAAAAAAACTCCAAATCGGCAACGACCCGGAGATCATGGCAACCAGATGGCGTTTCATCGCGTCGATCACCGGCTGGTAGCCGGGGTTGAGCCGGGAGTTGACTAAATTTTCAATTTCGAATTGTATTTTAGAAATTTCCTTCTATTTTAGGTTATTTTTAAAGGCAAAATTTTACAATGGCTTTAGAAATTGAATGAAATAACAGATCCAGGTCGAAAAAATCTTGGTTTGCGTCTCAAAAAGACCAAAATT
Source organism: Mesorhabditis spiculigera (assembly GCA_958295435.1). Lineage (NCBI taxonomy): Eukaryota > Metazoa > Nematoda > Chromadorea > Rhabditida > Rhabditidae > Mesorhabditis > Mesorhabditis spiculigera. The sequence goes on along the minus strand of CATQJA010002644.1, from coordinate 489,022 downwards.
TCGGCTTTTTCAAACATTTTCTACCTTTTGCAAATTCTTATGCGTCAAATATTTCAAAAAATTTCTGATACCAGTATAAAACGTCATTGAGCTTATTTCTAGGCCAACGACCCATATAGAGGAAAAATAAGGCTAAAAATGATCAAACTCGATTTTTCAAAGGTTCTTTATAACTTTTTGAAAGTTTTAAAGTTTTTCCGATTAAAATATTGTCAAATTTTAACAAAAACAGGATAAAACACTTTATAAGGTGGCATAACTCGCTCAAAAAACTCACAATTCATTTCCGTTTCTTCTGGGGTGGCTCGGGCGACCATTTCTGAAGTTGGAGGCTCTGATGTTGACATTTTTAGCAGCGAGGAGTTGGTGGAGTTGGGCTGGAAACTGGGTTGGAGCTCGGAAAAGGTGAACAGCTTCACGAGAGTACAGGGAGCCGGTAGTAGGGAGCAGAGAGCTGGGAGTTGGCGCGAAAAGGGCGCGACGCAGCCGCCCCGCCGCTCAATGCCCTTTCCCGCTCGCTCCCAGGTCCCGATTGGACCCGCAGGCTCTAAATCGCAAGGTCGAGGCAGACGTACTTTTTCCTTGAAAGTTAAGTTATTTAAGTTAAGTTAGGTCCTAAACTTAACACCTTTCAAAGATTTATTAACAAACTCAAATTAATATAGACTTTTTCGTCAAAAAAATCATTTTTCCAAGTTTTAGAAATAGTTCTTTCGTTTTTTTTGGCCGGAAATATAGGAAAAAAATTCGGAAATTTTTCTCTTGGGAAAATCCTTTTATCGCAAAAGTATCAAAAATTCGATGCCGAAGTTATCGGAATCGGACGTTTCTAGGAACCGCAAACTGGTTTTTTATGGACTGTAGATGACAACTCTGTAGATGTACACTGTTGGCACGCTCCGAAAACACTTTATTCAGTCGCCCGAATAGATTGTAGTTGCATATGAAAAAGAGGACAATCAGGGGTGGCGCTTATTAGTAGATCGAGAATGTAGAGGGGCGCTGGTCCGTGACCATCATCCGCTCGCTGTATCGAGCGGCTAGGGGAGCTGCGGGGCCAACGTGTTCTCCTCGGTCGTCCCGCCGCCGTCGTCCTGGAAAGCAATTTCATGAGCTTAGGCTTAGGCTTAGCATTAGGCTTACCGGGGTACTGGCCTTCTTCTTCGTCGTCTCCTTCACCTTCTTGATCCGGTTCGACAGGTTTCTAGAAGCAGTTAGAGCGCCAAAACCCGCACCCACCGAATGCCGAAACAAAGAAAAACGACCCCGATACCGGCACAGCAGGCGAGTCCGGAAATCACCACCTGAAAATTCGTAGACAAGGAGTTGGTTTTAGCAGCTAAGGCGGTACTGTTCTGTTACGGGGGGGCATTTTCCCCGGTAACCCCTTAAAGTCCTAAAACAAAATATCAGCTTTTTGAAGGAATTGACACAGTTTTTAGATCTAAAAAAAACTCAAAATTGCCAAAAATTCAAAATTTATCATTTGTTGATAAGAAATGCATTAAAATGAGCAAAAAAGCCTCCCCCCGCTAGCAGTCCAGTACCGACAAATCCTTTCCCACCATTATCATCGTGAGGGCGATCACCACCGTCTCGCCGGCCTTATTCTCCTCGAGGGCGGTAGTCTTCCCCTGGAGTTCCGTCAGCTGTCTGTCTATCTGGAAACGAGAAAGTAAGAAATATATTATATCATAAATACCGTAGTTAAAGTATATATCGAAATGCCACAATTAAAAGACGCTGACCTCCCTCAATCGATCTTCCGTGTTTCGGTTGGCCATCGACAGGCCGACGACCAGCAGCAGCAACCAGGCGCTCCGGGACATTTTTGCGTTTTTGATGGTGTTTAGTGTCGAATTCGTGACGTTAGAATCATATTCAAATTAGGATTCAAATTTGGGTATGGTCATATCAGGAAAAAGCCGTGTAGGTCGTTGTTATGTGTTTTTTGACGTTTCTGATGTTGCTTTGACGATTTTGACGATTTATTTATTTGCATGGTTTTTTTCGCATCGCAGTAGGCTAATAGTATATATTTTGAATGTTTTTAGTCCAAATTTAACTCTATTTAATGTAGAAAACAATCTAGCAACTTTCTAAAAATTCGAAATTCGTAATTTTGGCCGGTCTAAAAATCGATTTTTTTTGTATCTTCGGTGCAATTTCGTAAAGGTTTGCGTTTAGGAATAGCAAAAAATAGTTTAAAACAGCCTGCTCTCTTCCCATCTCTCTCTCTCTCTCTCTCGGTCTCTCGCTATGTCTCTCTCGTCAGTTTTCGATGTTTCTTTATCGACTTTTAGATACTTTTGAACCCAATTTTGCCCAATTTGTACGCAAATTTCCGAATTCCGGAAACCGCGTGGAACGCAAACACGTTTCAGCCGGGCGATGACGAAGGCCCAGCTCCCAACTTATCAGCCCAAAAACAATCGGGGTTAACCCCCCGCCGGTGAGGATAATCCCCAATTTTTTCCGAGTTGATTCTCTAAGCCATCTTTTGGTTCGATAAGGCCGACGATTCAGACGGTGTTGAACTGGGTTTTGCTTGAGATTATGCTCTTGTTATTCGTCATTTTTGCTGCGCACGTGCTTGTTGGAAATGCGGTAAGTCTTACACTTTTGGTTTGCCACCATTAATGCGCTTATTATAGCCAAATAAAGCTTAAAAAAGTACAAAACAACAAAAATGGCTTCATTCCACTGTTTTCAGGAAGTTCAGATATCATTATAGCGTCTAGAGTAGCCGAAAAAGCTTAAAAATGAATAAAAGTATAAAAACGGCTTCGTCATCCTGTTTTCAACGCCCGCAAGTGTCGTTGGTGCGCGTAGCAGCGCCGAATTGGCTGAATTTTTGAACAATGTTCTGGAATTGACCATTTTTGCCAAAATAATCGGTATTTTTTTGTATTTTTCGAACACGTTTTTCCTTTTGTAAAAAAAACTGTTTAACCACAATTCATCCATCTATTTGGAAAAATTGCGGTCTAAAAAGATCGCGTCCCCCCCCCGATAATGCAAAAGCACCTATTTTTTGAAAAATAATTACAGTATCGCCTGGGCGAGACGGTAGACCCGTGCAAAGTCTGCGGCTTCCTCCTCCAAACGGAAATCGACCAGCACGGCGGCGCCTTCGGTACCGAGGATGACGTGCAGAATCAGCTGCTCGATGTGAGTGACGTGACAGCAAGGCGTTCAGGCGCGCGCCCCCGATTTCGTCGAAGTGACCTTATTTTTTCCAGCTTTGCACGAGATTGGGCCAAATTGATGGCTCTGCAGTGCTGGAGACGTGCGATTCGATCGTGAGAAGTCACGGCCACCAAATTTATCAAGGACTCATGTTCGGTAAGCTTAATTTTAAGTTTTTTTGTTGTACTTTTTTTTAGGTTCTTTGGCATTATCGGGAGTGGCATTACCCGGGGATATAGCTTTTCCTAGGAATTGTGAAAGTATTTTAATAGTATTTTTAGTAAAGTTTAAACACTACAATCAATTAAAAACCATCTAAAACCTTTTAAAATTCGAATTTTTGACCAAAGGTTTGGTATTTTTTCCTCTATTGATTCTAGAAAAATTTGCCACGAAAAAAATTTTCGTGCTTCCCCCGATAATGCCAACTATCTTGATTCCATACAGAGTGCTAGGCTTTTAAGCCAATCTCAGTTAGAACTACAGTATCTCCATTTTCAGGCTCGAGACCGCAAGAAATTTGCGTCGGCATTTCGGCTTGCAAAGAATCGTCGACGCAAGCCGTCTTGAGAGCGCTGAGATAAAAATACTCATTGAATTTCCGATGTAAATAAAGGCTATTTGGCTTCACGAGGCCTTTAAAGTCATAACTACACAAAAAGTTCAAGGAAAAACAGTGAACACTAGAGATCCCGGATTCAGGGATTAGCTGAAAGATTGGGGGATCTACTGGAAACTCCCGGAACTGCAGCTGATAAGGGAGCGCGATCGGATTAATTTGCGTCACGGAGGACAGATCGAGGAGGTCGTGATTTGAAGCGGCTTAGCGGCTTGTTAGTTGTTACGCAAAAAGGAGAAGCTGAGCCATGTGAGAATGCATTAATGAAACGACAAGCTTATCCCTGACAAACCGGTAAAACTTCGAAAATTACTGCATTTTCGATAACGAAATCGCCAAGTCTAAAGCAGGATTTTCGGTATTTTTCGTATTTCGCAGTTTTTTTCGGCGCAGGATTAGATTTTTCTGTTATAAATGGGAGTCATTTTGCTATTCATCAAAAGCTATCAAAAAAATTTTACAAAAAAATAACTAAATTATCGGTTTTCCAGCCAAATTTTCCGATTTTCGATAAGGTTTTACTGTGTCGCACTTATCTAAATAAATCGGGGTTTTCACTTAGAATACAGTTAAATTTAATGGCAACACTTTTTTAAAGATGTCATTAATAGGCAGTTCCGGGCTTCCAGGAGAAAAATCCTCCAGCCCCCCCCCCGCTATTGCATAATACCGTAACTTTTTTTCCACACAAATCTGCAGTTTTCCAGGGAACTCTTTTCCTAAAATCCTCTGCTAGCCGGCACCAATCTGAAGATCTGAAGCAAAAAGCACCAGGCGCACCAAGCGCGCGCTTTTCGCCGGGGGATTTCGATTGCTTTTCGGGACCATCGATCAACCAGACTTCAGCGTCAACTCAGCTTATCTTGGCCGGGCCCTCTGAAAATACAACCCCCACCACGGTAGCAATTCAGAAGGGCCACGTCTCCACGGCCCTCAAGATAAGCCGCCCAGATTTATAACCCGTCTCGGCAGCCAGTGATTCGCCGTACTTGAATGGTTTATCGCCCGCTTTTTGATGGTTTGCCATTAGTTCGCCCAGGCTGGGCATAAAGCCTAAAATCGTGGCTTTTTCTCCTAAATTTAGGGTCGTTAGCGGGAGTCCCTGCCCCTACGCCGGAGCCTAAGACCAAGCCCAAGCCCAAGCCTAAGCCTAAGCCCAAGCCCAAGCCTAAGCCTAAACAAGCCCATTCCCAAGCCCAAGCCTAAGCCTAACACTAAGCCTTAGCCTAAGCCTTTTTGACAACAAAAAGTATAAAAAAAATCACTAAACTTACGTGAGATTTTAACTCTTGGATTCAACATCCCAAAATTTCCCAATTTTTTGAAGTTTTAGGGCTTCTGAGTATTCAGAAACTATTGAAAATTATGACTACGCTCAATCGACTCCCAAAATCCGTTTGCTGAACGCCAAGCATTACTTGTTTTTGCAGAAATGAAGGCCGTCCTTGCTCTCCTTGCCCTCGTCGCCCTCACCTACGCTGTAAGTCCAAGTTGCCGGCTGATTTTTTATACAAAAAAAGAGAAAAAACTAGTTCTAAAAACCTCCCAAAACTACTCAACGTCGAAAAATAGTTATATCCAATTTTAAAGCGCAAAAATTTCCGATTTCAGCAACGCCCCACCGGAACCGGTGTCCCGCCGACCTACAGCCCCTGCCAGGTCTGCCACTACATCGTTTCCCAGGTGAGGAGAAGTTGCGGTTTTACGTGCCTCCGCTTGAAACACAGCTAAACTTTGGACTTTCCCCAAGCATAAATTTTATCAAACTCCAGGCTGAGCACCACCTCCGCCGTGGACGCGTTGACCAGGGAGAGCTCCAGATCGCCCTTCTCCAGGTAGGCTATTGATCTTTCGGCTCTTTGGGTATTGGTTCATTAGCGGGGGAGGTAGCTTCCTTTTTTCAGGCTAGCTACCATATTAATAAACATATTTAGTTGCATGGCGTTATTTGTAGTGTATTACTAAAAAGCTAAAAGCCTTCTTTGTGATTAAAAGTTTGGCATTTTTTAAAAACGGCGTAAGCAATAATAAAACTGTTTTATTTACTACGCCGCGTCTCCGGAACCTCGGTATAAAACGCCCCCCCCTCCCCCCTGGTAACGCACTTGAACCGTGCACTGACTTATCCATTCCTTAAAAATCTTGATATCATTAATGTTTACAAATTTTAAGGAGTGCGAGACCCTCCGCCGCTTCCAAGGACAGGGTGCCGTCGACTCTTGCGTTTCCCTCGTTGACAACAACATTGCCACCCTCGTCACCGACGTCAACGCCAGTCGGTTTTTTTTGACACGTCAAAATTTCTTTCTACTTCTTTGGTTAACTAAAACGGTTTAAAACTAAGCACTTCCCCCCTAAAAATCGCTTTTCCAGACAAGTCCGTCGACGACATCTGCAAGGACATCAAGCAGTGCTAGAGCCCCGAAACAAATTTCTCAATTTTTATGCCGATAAAAACGTCTAAAACCACAGTTGATGAGGCGGGGGAACCGGTGTTATGTTCAGCACACTTAACGAAGTTGTTGCTATGCAAAAAAATGAGAAAATGAGAAGCAGATACACGGGAATTATTGATTGTGTTCAATTTAAAAAAAAACAATATGTCAAAGTTCGAAGGAAGGGGGATAAGGCAGCAATAACGAAACACGTAACAAGTTGAAAGGTTCGTTGCAGGAATGGGGGAGAGCATGAAAAACTGGGTGCAGAAATTCGTACATGCGCGCAAAAATTATTCGTTCTTCTTCTCGGTTTCGGACACCTCGGCCTCCTCCTCGGTCTCGTGGTCGTGCTCGAACTCGCTGCGCTCCGATGCCTCGTTTTCGTTGAACGGCTCGCTCTCGCTGTCGCTCTGAAAAATCTAGATAGTTTTTAACTTAAAATATAGCTAAATTTTATAAAAACCCTAACTCTAGTGGAAAAAGTACACCTCCTTTACAACCTTAAAGGACCGAAAATCGGGAATAAAACCATTAGTCATAAACCCCATTAGTCATAAATTCCATAGTCATAAACCATAGTATCCTTATTTTTCATAATAAATTAGTCAAACTTGTTAAATTCAAATAATCAATAAAAAAAGTAAATTTTATTAACCGTCAGATTTTGAGGTTTGAGTGTTGAGTTTTGAGTTTTGAGTTTCGAGGTTTGTGGTTAGGAGGTTTTGAGGTGTACGTGATGTTCCTTGTCGTGTTCTGGAATCAAAACCCTTGGTTGCACGTGATCGGCTAACATTAAACCTATTAATTGGATTGGTTTGTAACGGGATTATATCCGAGAATAACATTTCCAAGCAATCAGTTTCATAACATTTATGACTATTGGAATTTTTGCCATTGAATTTATGACTAAAGGAATTTATGACTAATGGAATTATGACTAATGATTATGACTATTGGATTTATGACTAATGGGATTTATGACTATTGGATTTATGACTAATGGGTTTATGACTAATGGAATTTATGACTAATGGGTTTATGACTAATGGAATTTATGACTAATGGTTTTATGACTAATGGGTTTATGACTAATGGTTTTATGACTAATGGGGCGAAATCCCGAAAATCTACCTCATCCGAGTCAAAGCGCTTCCGGGCCTGGCGCGACTCGAGCTCCTCGACGGTTGTGTACTAAAACGCGTTTCAGATACGTATAATCTGCTAAAAGACAAACCTCGGGCACCAAGAACTCGTTGGAGTGGTCGAGGGGGAGGAGCACGTGCACCTGGTTGCTCGTGTAGATCTCGACGACGGTGGTCGTCTCCAGACGGTGATCCTGAAAGTTTTGCCATTTAGCCGGACACACGCAAATAAGGAAATGAAATGCCTAGCTAACTTTTGATTGCTAGGAAACCAGAAAACCGTATTGAAAAATCCGAACCTTCACGTAATCCTTAATGCTGGTGTATGTGTTGTTGACGAGGGCGATCAGGGAGAGGAAACCGTCGAAGGGCTGCTTCGTCTCGACGGCCTTCTCCACGATGGGGAGCGTCATCTTTTCGTAGCCCCAACTAAGGAAGTTCGTGCTCGCGAAGCTATCAAAACGTACCGCGTCAGCTGTTCCGTGTAATTTTCCGGGAAGAGCTTCTCGTCGCCAACTAAAAAAAAACATTTTCAAAATCTTGTAAATTAAACCCATATCGTATTCTAGTAAACCATTTTACTAATAAAAACGGAGGAAGGGTTGTTAAACGGGTTTTTTAGTTTTTTTTTTGATATGCCTAAATGCCAAACCTGCACAAAATTTTTGTTCAAAAATACAAAAATATAATTTTATCCCCCAAAATTTCCAATATAAACAATTTTTTTGAAAGTTCTTAGGTTGGTTCTCCACAAAATATAGTGCAAGTTCACTAAAAAGCTATTACGTGCTACTAAGCTACTCGACATTAGTGGAATTTCCAAAAATTCTCCCCCGATAATGCCAAAGATCCTAATAATCTTATCTTGTAAATTAACTTCATACAGTGAAATAGCGCTAAAACCGGCTTACCCGAGTAAACAGCACCGGCAGCCGATTGGAGGAATTGCTCGGAAATCTAAAAAACTTAATTTTTTTTTGCAAAATGATGCTTACCTGATCCGGATCATCATAGTAGATCCCAAAGGTGGTGGCCCCGGCCGGCAACAGGCCGCGCGCCTCCTCCATAATAGCGCCCGACTTCTGAAAAATCGTATGAATTCCGAACAGAATTTCCGACCTTGTAGTGCCCGATGACGTGCTTGTAGTAGACGACCAAATGTTTTTGGAGGAACGTCGGCTTGTCGGTGGTGATCACCTAAAATAATTAGGTTTAGTGATTACATAAAAACACTACCTCAACTTTGCTCATCAGCCCGCTCTTGTAGAATTTCATGGCGATCCAGGCGAAGAGGATGGCGAGTAGCCCGAGCAAAATGCACACACCGCAATCCATTTTCTAAAAAGATTATCAGTTATTTCTAATAAGGAAAACAGTTTTACGGAAATAGAAGACTGTAAACAAGATAAATAACGGCAAAAAGTTGTTCAGTATTTTTAAAAACCAAGGGTAAACTTCAAAAACACTGTTCACGGCCAAATGAGCAAGTATTTTCTTCAACAATGAAACTTTCCCGGTGAAAATCCCCGGATTTCCCGCCACTTTTTGTGAAAACTGAGATTTTATCGAGCGAGCAGCTGGGGGTGGGAGGGGAAGAGAAGAAAAAGTGATCACGACCCCCAAAGGAGCACCAGCTTTCCGGCCCAGACGTTCTCGAAGTAGACAAGTTGTTTCGAAAATATAAGGCCGTGATTTCACACGGCAATCAAATTGCTAGGTTACGCGTTTCCACCGAGATTTCTGGCTGGCACCAAGCAATAAACTACAGCTAGCTGCGCCCAAACAATTCGGGCTGCAGAAGTTGTTTTGGGGGTAAACACCGCGGTGCCTACCTTTCGATGCCGGAAAATTTTTGTTGTTTAGCAGTAATTGATCAAAAACGATAGAGAGAGAGAGAGAGAGAGAGAGAGAGAAAGAGAAAGAAAGAGAGAGTCAGCGTGAGTGAGACATAAGAGGAAGACGAAAAGAAAGAGAAGGGGGAGAGATTTTGGGTTGATGTGGACACATTTTTCTTATCTGTTTAAAAAAAATCCCCAAAATTTAATAAAAAACTGAAATTTCGATTTTCTCGCAAAAAAATGGCCGAAAAACCACCGAAAAAATTTTAGGGTTCTAAGGTTCTTCAAAAGAGCGAAACTAACTATGAAAATAATTGCTATTACGTTAGTATTAATATTTGCCCGTACAGGAACCACCCTTTTTACACCCCGCTAGACCAGACTGACTAGTCTCTCCTCTCCCGCCAAAAAAAAAGTTTAACGTAGGCAAGTGTGGGTGGTGTGGCTTGTGGATGGGGAAATTTCTCTCTTTATTTCCCTGCACCTCTCGCTCTCTCATCGTCTCTCTCTCTCCCGCCGTGCCCAAGGATCAGCTGATCGCGGCCCCTGGGAGAGTGGCCGATGAGGTGTAGAGACATCGACGCGGAGAGAAATGGGCACAGACACCAACCGGCTGGAAAAGAAATGGGAGGAGCACACTAGCAGTATAGATCGATTTCCTACGATGAAAATGGTAGGCAGGGGAAGTGGAAACTCTGGTCTGGAAATGTGCACGGGATCCCGCGATTTACCCGCGGGACGTCGCACGTTTTACCCGCGGGATCCCGTGCGATCCCCTGCGCAATATGCGGGATTCCGCGGGATCCCACGGGATCCCGTGCGCAACATGCGGGATTCCGCGGGACCCCACGGGATCCCGTGCGCAGAACAGGGGATCCCGTGTGTAAATGTAGGGATTCGATGGGATCGCGTTGGTTTGTTTTATTTTTAATTAGCTTGTATTCCAGCTCTTACCTATTTGATTTAGGTTCTTTACGCTATGTACTTGTAAAACAACCTTGAAGATATATAAAATTACTTTATTGCTGCAAAAAATCCCATGAAAAAAGAGGCAGAAACAAGAAGCATAACACATACACAAAATCTTTAGGATACGGTTGGTTCGCAATAAAGATGATAAGTTGCATAGTAAAGGAAAAGTCAAAAGGAAAAGCTTTGAAGTTTTCATAGTGGCCGAGCAGGATCGTAGAGACGCCCAGTAGCTTAAGTTTCATAGAATTAGAATTCAAATGATTACTAGCGTTGTGTCGACGAAAATCTAAATCATCTATTCCATCATTTGCGTTCACCCACCTGGAAGTCATTGGTCCTTGATCGCAGCATCATGCTAAACCAGATAATTAACTCAGAATCCAAAATCAAAAAAAAGAAGCAATCAATCTTATCCGTCCGCCAAAAGCAGATCATTGAAGGAAATCCACATACCTGGTGACCTACCTCATGCCGTCGGCGTCCGTACATAGATATTTTGTTTTAATTTCTAGCATCTAAACATAGCGTTAAAAATAAAAAAAATGATAAGAATGCTTTCGATCGATCGTGCTTGGAGATTTCGTGTACAAACTACAACCGCGCGCACCGGATCCCGTGATTTGGGTGCGGGATCCCGTGCGTAGACTGGGCCCGCAGATGCCCACGGGATCCCGTCATCTGCGCGGGGGATCCCGCGGGATCCCGCGCCCAAATCACGGGATCCCCTGCGCAAATTCGGCTCGCGGGATCCCGTGCGCAAAACGCGGGATTACGCGGGATTTCAGGCGATCCCGTGCACAAACGTGGGATTTTACGGGATCCCGTGCACATTTCCAGACCAGAGAATGGAAAAAGGGGAGAAAAAAAAGTGACTCGTAAATCTCCAGAGCTACCTAGTAACTTAATAGCTAGTAACCAGTCGATAACAGCCGCTTCGCGGCTGCTATCGACTGGCCCTCCCGGGGGGCAAGGCAATACAGGGCGCCTCTCATTCTCTTTAGTATATTTCCCGCTTGGCGCGGATACCTTCCGTGATCTACCTATACACCTCCTCGAAACCCAAAGAACCTTCCACTCCTCCTCTTCCCCCTGAAAGAAACCCCCGAACAGCCGTAGCTGATCCTAAACAAAAATAGAAGGGAAGTGTAATGGTGAGCACACCCCCTAGAAGCAAAGCTATAACCTTCTATAAAAATAAAAAAAAACATAGAAGAAAGTTGTAATGGCTAGAATGACCTTTGAAACAACGTGAATTCCCTTCATTGATACCAAAAAACATCTCAGAATTGCCGAATGGCCAGAATTCTCTGTGAAAAAAAAGGTTGTATCCCTTCTTTGATGCTAAAAAAACATCTAAGAAACGCGTAATGGCTAGAATACCCTTGAAAGAAACTTATTTCCCCTTCTTTGATGCTAAAAAACCTCTAAGAAACGCGTAATGGCTAGAATACCCTTGAAAGAAACTCATCTCCCCTTCTTAGTTACTAAAAAAACATCTAAGAAACGCGTAATGGCGAGAATACCCTTGAAAGAAACTCATCTCCCCTTCTTAGTTACTAAAAAACCTATAAGAAACGCGTAATGGCTAGAATACCCTTGAAAGAAACTCATCTCCCCTTCTTAGTTACTAAAAAAACCTATAAGAAACGCGTAAAGGCTAGAATACCCTTGAAAGAAACTCATCTCCCCTTCTTAGTTACTAAAAAAACCTATAAGAAACGCGTAATGGCTAGAATACCCTTGAAAGAAACTCATCTCCCCTTCTTTGATTCTAAACAAACATCTAAGAAACGCGTAATGGCTAGAATACCCTTGAAAGAAACTCATCCCCCCTTCTTAGTTACTAAAAAAACCTATAAGAAACGCGTAATGGCTAGAATACCCTTGAAAGAAACCGATCTCCCCTTCTTAGTTACTAAAAAAACATCTAAGAAACGCGTAATGGCTAGAATACCCTTGAAAGAAACTCATCTCCCCTTCTTAGTTACTAAAAAACCTATATGAAACGCGTAATGGCTAGAATACCCTTGAAAGAAACTCATCTCCCCTTCTTAGTTACTAAAAAAACCTATAAGAAACGCGTAATGGCTAGAATACCCTTGAAAGAAACTCATCTCCCCTTCTTAGTTACTAAAAAAACCTATAAGAAACGCGTAATGGCTAGAATACCCTTGAAAGAAACTCATCTCCCTTCTTAGTTACTAAAAAAACCTATAAGAAACGCGTAATGGCTAGAATACCCTTGAAAGAAACTCATCTCCCCTTCTTAGTTACTAAAAAAACCTATAAGAAACGCGTAATGGCTAGAATACCCTTGAAAGAAACTCATCTCCCCTTCTTTGATTCTAAACAAACATCTAAGAAACGCGTAATGGCTAGAATACCCTTGAAAGAAACTCATCTCCCCTTCTTTGATTCTAAACAAACATCTAAGAAACGCGTAATGGCTAGAATACCCTTGAAAGAAAGTTATTTCCCCTTCTTTGATTCTAAAAAAACCTATAAGAAACGCGTAATGGCTAGAATACCCTTGAAAGAAACTCATCTCCCCTTCTTAGTTACTAAAAAAACCTATAAGAAACGCGTAATGGCTAGAATACCCTTGAAAGAAACTCATCTCCCCTTCTTAGTTACTAAAAAAACCTATAAGAAACGCGTAATGGCTAGAATACCCTTTGTTGTAGGTGTGGGTGTGCGTGAGTTCTTGAGTGCTGGCTCAATCCAAGGGGATACCTTGCGAGAGAGTCGTTTGACACCTGAATTGATTTGGACGAAAGAAGAGAGAACAAAGTTTATTTACGATAACGGCAATAGCCTAAAATAATACAAGCAGCCAGACAAGACGGGCGGAGTGGAAAGAATGAAAAAGACACGCACAAAAAAAGGGGTTTGTGCCGGGGGACGGGGAGGGCGCACACAGGGCGAGGGGGATAGGGGTGCGCCGTACTGGCATTGCGTAATTCAATCAAAGACTTTCTTTCTTGCTTCCGCAACATCTTCCTCCTTGAATGAAGAGCTTGACTCGGTGATGAAGTTGAGCTTGATGGAGACGACGTTGACGGCACTTCAATCTTGATATCGCGACGGCGGCTTCCGGATGCGCTTGTGGTGAAGGATCGGTCCAAGAGCATCAGTCTTCTTTGTCTTCTTCACAGGTTGTGCTTGATCTTGTTGACGAACTTCAGGTTCGTCGTTGCGTCCTGGCGGTTGTGGAACAACGTCATCGAGTTGTTCAATTTGCGGGTGTTGAGCAACGATTTCGGGCAGTTCAACTTGAGGTCGTCGCGGCACGGCTGGTGATCTTGCCGGTGATGGTGGATGCGACTTTGTTGGCGACTTGGTTGGTGTTGTCGGCCGGTGAGCAGTGGGATGGGGAACATTCGGAACAGGTGCAAGGGGAATCAATGTAGGAGTTGTGGCGGATGATGCGGCTGACTTCTCGAGAGGCTTGTCAAGAGGTGGAGCAGTGTCCTGCACATTGACTTTATCATCGCTGGCAAGATCGAACTCTTCCAAGATATCATCGAGCACGTCTCGAACGAATCGAGCACGAAGCTGGTTGGCATGTCGACGCCAAACGACTCCAGAGGTAGTTTCAACCTCGTACATGGACTTTCCACACAGTTTAGAAATACGTCCTTCTACCCAGACAGGTTTGCTAGGTATTTTATAATCTCGAACCCAGACGGTCTGGTCGATTTCGTAGGAACGCTTCTTTGCGCCGTGCTTCCGGTTGTACTGTTCAACCATCTTCATCTTCTCCCCCTTCGGAAAGATGAGATTCGCACAAGAATTGCTGTTGCTCTGAGGCAGACGCAAGCGAGCAATGGGAGTAACGAGCTTTCTCCCGATAAACCTTTCAGCCGGAGATAGCTGTTCTGGTGAAGATGGGCAAGGGGTGGACCGATAAGTTCGCAGAAAAATTTGCAAAGTTTCAGCGTTAGTCGAACCAGCGGCTTTGCTCAAAGCGCGCTTGAAGGTATCGACGAAACGTTCGGCCAATCCGTTCGACTGGGGATGGAACGGCGGCGTGCGAATATGGGTAATTCCACGTTCCTTACAGAAATCTTCAAACTCCTTCGAAGTGAATTGAGTTCCGTTATCCGAAACGAGCGTTTCCGGATCTCCGAACCTCGAGAAAACATCTCTCAACTGGGCAATCGTCACTCGGCTTGTTGCCACCTTACACTCAAAGATTTCAGGCCATCTTGAGTAAGCGTCGACAACGATCAAATACATTTTTGATCAATCGGACCGGCATAATCAATATGCACGCGCTCCATTGGACGATTTGGGGTAGGCCAGGGAGTCAATTCACTTTTTACAGGCATCTTCTGGGCTTTCTGACAGCCTTCGCATTCTTTCACGATGCGATCGATGTCTGAATCCATGCCAATCCAGTACACATATTGCTTTGCGAGCAATTTCATTCTCGTTTGGCCCGGGTGACCTTCATGAAGCATTTTCAGGATTCGCGATTGTAGCCTTTTCGGCACAACAACTCGCTCTTTCAGAAACAAACAGCCTCGGTGGATTGACAAGTTATTTACAAGACTTTTGTAGGCGTACAACGACGAGCCTGGCAAACAGTCTGGAAAAGAACCACTTTTCAGAGAGTCAATCACACTGCTGAGTGAATAATCCTGTTCAGTTTGCTCAGCAATTTCCTTGTGTGAAACTGGGATTTGGCTCAATTTATCCTCAAAAACGGCTGAAATGTCGATTTCTATCTGCGAAATCACGACATCTTCTTCAGGATCCGAATTTGGCGGAATCAGACGGGAAAGGGCATCCGCTTGACCAAACTTGGTCGTGTTACGATATTCGATAGAAAAATCGTAGTTGTTCAATTGCAAACACCACCTTTGCAAACGGTTTGCGGTGTGTTGTGGGATTCCTTTTTTCGACCCGTATATCGGTAAAAGGGGCTTATGATCCGTCAGTAATACAAAACGCCTTCCGTAGATGTATCTGTGGAAGCGCCGAATTGCGAATACGAGGGCTAAGCCTTCTTTTTCAATCTGGCTATAGTTCTTTTCTGCCACAGTCAATGCTCTGCTAGCATGTGCGATTGCTTTTTCAGTTCCATCAGCGAATCGGTGGGTAATGACTGCCCCAAGGCCTTGCTCACTGGCATCAGCGGCGACGACGATCGTCAAGCATTTGACTGAGATGTTTGGAGAAAAGCTGTCGCTTTTCAGTCGACGTTTCCTCGCCTTTCGCGTAGCGAAAGAGCACGATGAGGATATGCGATCCTACGCCGCTCGCGTCAACAAATTATACGAGCAAGGTCGCGTCAAGGAAATGAAGGAAGATGAAGAAAAGTGTTTACTTTTCGTTGCTGGACTGTCAGACCAGGCACATCGCGACATCCGCAAGAAATTGATCCGTATTCTTGAGTCAAAGAATGACGTGAAACTGGATGATCTGCTGCGCGAGTGTGACCTGCAGACGAGCCTGAACATGGATGTTGTGGTCGAACAGCATGCCAGTGTCAACCGTATCCAGCAGTCGGGATACCGAAAGAATTGGAACAAGGGCCCAAAGCCTACCTCTAGCAATGGTGGCTCAAAGCCTTGTGATGCCAATGATCGGCCCCGTGGAGACAAACGAAATGATGTGTGTCATCATTGTGGAAAGCGAGGACACTGGGCAAAAGAGTGTCGCTCAGATTCTGGAAACCGTGGAGGTAGTTTTTCCAAGCAAGGAAAACAAAACCGAAACAAGGACTGGAAACCGAAGGTGAACCAGGTTGTGCAGATCAATGCTATTGATTCAACACGCAAGGATGTTGAAATCTCAATCGAAGGCAATCATTTTACGCTGCAATTAGATACTGGCGCCGCCGTAACTATTATTGACGAGGCTGTGTGGCATCAGTTGAATTGCCCACCACTTACGCCGTCCGATATTCAACTACGTGCTGCCAACGGTAGTCGAATTGACGTGAAAGGACTGTTTGAAACCCGCTTTCAAGTGAAAGGCATTGAGGGACATGGTCGTTGCTTTGTCACCAAAGACATTCGGTTGATGGGGCTGGATTGGATCAATCAGCTGCCACAATTCGCATCCTGTTTCGATGAATTGTGTGTCAATAAGGTTCAAGTAAAGCAATCAAAGCTGGAAAAGGAACTTGTTGAGAAATACCCGAGTGAACTTGCTCGTATAATTTGTTGACGCGAGCGGCGTAGGATCGCATATCCTCATCGTGCTCTTTCGCTACGCGAAAGGCGAGGAAACGTCGACTGAAAAGCGACAGCTTTTCTCCAAACATCTCAGTCAAATGCTTGACGATGTCGTCGTATGCGATGGAGGCCAGCTCTTTGGGTCGAGCATGATCCGCCAGCAAGCCATAGGATTTGGCATCCAACATCCCGAGAACAAGATGCTTTTTGTTCTCCTCCGAGATGCGCGATTCGGTGGCGATGAGGTTTGTGAACCGCTCATGCCATTTTTCGAACGTAATCCCCTGGGACGGGTCATACTCGAATCGACTTATGCGAGTGGCTAGAGCGCCCAACTCGACTGCATTCAGAGGCCTTTGGGTTTGGCTTGAATCTTCGCTAACCGAGTCCGTGTGCGTTTGGACCTCGGCGCGGATCCGCTCGAGCTCAGCCATGAGCTTGGCTTCTCGCTCTTGTCCAGCGACCATGACAGCGGTCATCTGCTGGTTCGCGGCGGCGAGCTGCTTCAGCACGTCCTTGAGCTCGGGGTCGTCGGCCATTCTTCAATTCGGGCTCGAATCCTGCTCGCCAATTGTTGTAGGTGTGGGTGTGCGTGAGTTCTTGAGTGCTGGCTCAATCCAAGGGGATACCTTGCGAGAGAGTCGTTTGACACCTGAATTGATTTGGACGAAAGAAGAGAGAACAAAGTTTATTTACGATAACGGCAATAGCCTAAAATAATACAAGCAGCCAGACAAGACGGGCGGAGTGGAAAGAATGAAAAAGACACGCACAAAAAAAGGGGTTTGTGCCGGGGGACGGGGAGGGCGCACACAGGGCGAGGGGGATAGGGGTGCGCCGTACTGGCATTGCGTAATTCAATCAAAGACTTTCTTTCTTGCTTCCGCAACACCCTTGAAACACCCTTGCTCGTATAATTTGTTGACGCGAGCGGCGTAGGATCGCATATCCTCATCGTGCTCTTTCGCTACGCGAAAGGCGAGGAAACGTCGACTGAAAAGCGACAGCTTTTCTCCAAACATCTCAGTCAAATGCTTGACGATGTCGTCGTATGCGATGGAGGCCAGCTCTTTGGGTCGAGCATGATCCGCCAGCAAGCCATAGGATTTGGCATCCAACATCCCGAGAACAAGATGCTTTTTGTTCTCCTCCGAGATGCGCGATTCGGTGGCGATGAGGTTTGTGAACCGCTCATGCCATTTTTCGAACGTAATCCCCTGGGACGGGTCATACTCGAATCGACTTATGCGAGTGGCTAGAGCGCCCAACTCGACTGCATTCAGAGGCCTTTGGGTTTGGCTTGAATCTTCGCTAACCGAGTCCGTGTGCGTTTGGACCTCGGCGCGGATCCGCTCGAGCTCAGCCATGAGCTTGGCTTCTCGCTCTTGTCCAGCGACCATGACAGCGGTCATCTGCTGGTTCGCGGCGGCGAGCTGCTTCAGCACGTCCTTGAGCTCGGGGTCGTCGGCCATTCTTCAATCCGGGCTCGAATCCTGCTCGCCAATTGTTGTAGGTGTGGGTGTGCGTGAGTTCTTGAGTGCTGGCTCAATCCAAGGGGATACCTTGCGAGAGAGTCGTTTGACACCTGAATTGATTTGGACGAAAGAAGAGAGAACAAAGTTTATTTACGATAACGGCAATAGCCTAAAATAATACAAGCAGCCAGACAAGACGGGCGGAGTGGAAAGAATGAAAAAGACACGCACAAAAAAAGGGGTTTGTGCCGGGGGACGGGGAGGGCGCACACAGGGCGAGGGGGATAGGGGTGCGCCGTACTGGCATTGCGTAATTCAATCAAAGACTTTCTTTCTTGCTTCCGCAACACCCTTGAAAGAAACTCATCTCCCCTTCTTAGTTACTAAAAAAACCTATAAGAAACGCGTAATGGCTAGAATACCCTTGAAA
The DNA here is from genome assembly GCA_958295435.1 of Mesorhabditis spiculigera. Taxonomy (NCBI): domain Eukaryota; kingdom Metazoa; phylum Nematoda; class Chromadorea; order Rhabditida; family Rhabditidae; genus Mesorhabditis; species Mesorhabditis spiculigera. Next base: position 470,734 of record CATQJA010002644.1, on the reverse strand, counting down.
GAAACTCATCTCCCCTTCTTAGTTACTAAAAAAACATCTAAGAAACGCGTAATGGCGAGAATACCCTTGAAAGAAACTCATCTCCCCTTCTTAGTTACTAAAAAAACATCTAAGAAACGCGTAATGGCTAGAATACCCTTGAAAGAAAGTTATTTCCCCTTCTTAGATAATAATAAAAAACATCCAAAAACCTTGGAATGGCTACAATACCCTTTGAACCGAGATTTTTCTGCCCTGGCCCTTTCGGGGGAAAAAGGCGAAACGCTCCGGCTCCGGTGAAAATTTTCAGCCCCCGACTACGGTATTCAGGGGGTTCGCGGCGGGATTGAATTCCCGGTCGGACGGGCGCACGGACATAGAAATTTATATATAGTAGATTAAATAATTCTTAGTAAATTCAAGTAGATTTCAAGTCGAAAACTACCTAAAAACACCACAAAAAAAAATCGATATTTTTCTACTGTTCTTCGATGAGAATTCGTCAAGCTTATACTTTCGAAATAGTAAAAACAATGCGGAAACCGCAGAATTTTATGCGAAGGAAGAAAAGTTGACCTAATCCCCCACCGATAATGCATAAGCACCGAAAAAGAAGATGGAACCATCCTAAAACATGTGTAAAACTTGATTTTAATGGGGACTAGCTACTGCATTTAGCCTTCGTACGATTTCTACTATGAAAAGACGTACACCCACCCTAACAGCTAACTCTCAAATCAAAGCGAGTCGAAGCGTATGGTCTTCAGAATACGACGGTGGAACGGAGCATCGATCCGACGAGCGACTGGGTCGACAATGAAGCGGGCGTGCTGATCAAATAAAAGACGGCTGCGGGGCCCCCAAACACGAGGAGCCCGTGCAAACGAGGCGACACTCAATAATTGCCCCCCTCAGGCCGGTTTTCAGCAATCGTCCTGGCATCACCGAAGTTCGGATGACCGGGCGTTGACCGTGAAAGTGTAAAACGCATCGAGGAGCAGAAGTGGAGACGTTTAACTGAAAATAGATGGATAACTCGGAGGCCCCCGGACCGGTTGGGAGCGCAAAGCGGTGCAGCTTGCCATCGGGAATAGAAGTCGCATGCTTTTCGTGAAAATGAGCGATAATAGACTCAATGGTAAAAATACGGAGGCCCTGAGAACGGCGCAGAAACTTTCAAAAATTAACAAAACCCAAAAACTAATGGTTCTGTCGTTGTAAAAAGTTTTAGCCCAGTAAGGTTACATCTGTATTTGACTTCTAACTTTGTAAAGCACCTTATAAAGTTTTTCTTACTTTCCGTTTGTTTATTTTGGTTTGCGGGTTATGATTTGTACTTCTTTCTAATTTTTTATTATGCATTCACCCGGACGGCGCGCACCAGACTACATCCTCACTGCCGCGTGAACCACCAATTCAAACCACCCACCACCTTCTTTTTTTGCAAATCTACGCTTTTAGAGGATTGGAAAGTCGTTGTTTTTCTTAGTAACCAGGGTTGAAAAACCGCTTCGCGGCTTTTCAACCCTGGCCCCGTCTAGGATCGATGAAGTATTGACTTTGCATAATTCTTGCCGAAAACCGCTCACCAAAAATGAAAAGCGCGCCCTCTCTTCCTTTTTATAAGCCATTTCCACTTCCGGCGTATGCTAATTGCTCCCTAACAAAGAGGTTGGCCGAAAACTTTACAAAAACCTAATTTTAATATCGAAAATAGCAATTTTTCAAAACTTTTATGTGTGTAGTCGATTCCGCCCCTCTTTACCCTATGACGTTTTTCCCTACCGAAAAATGCTTCCCTGAGGCTGTGGCGCGGAACATCCAAACGGAAGTGCATGCAAATATACACACACACAAACACTATTTTTTTATATATAGTAGGATATAGTAGGATAACTCCTCCCAACCTTTTTCTTCCATGCTTAGGCACTCTACCTGCTCGTTCATGCATTCGCTGCCTTTTTCCTCTCCATACTCGCTGAATTTCAGATGGCTGATGCCAAGAAAAAGCGCTCAGACGAGTTTGCGCATTTCCGCGACTTGCTCGAGTCGGTGGCGGATCTGAAGCGTCTGTTTAACCTCGATCTCGAAGACGTACGTCGTTACCACTTTGCTTCAAAACGACTTTTTAGCACTTGGCGAAGTACTACGCGGCCATCGAAAATGCGGCCGCCGAGGCGACGTTTGATCACGTATGCTTTGTTATGCACTCTGCCATAAACTTTTTAGGAACAACACGATACCGCTGGTTTCAACTTTCCGGAAGCGTCAACAATGCTCGTGAGAAGTACTGCGTTATGGGGCTCTCGCGTCGACTCTGTCCACAAAGACACGATGGAGTTCAACATGGGCCTCTCAAAAAAGAAGAAGCATGACGTCGAAGAAGAAGCTGGCGAGGGCGAGGAGGCTGTTCACAAAAAGCGCCGCGGCCGAGATGGCACCGACAAATTTAGCTTCCCGCATTTGGTCAAAGCTGAGTGCTCGTACTTTGAGCCCGAATACACGAGGAGGAACGCGGCCAAATTCTTGCAAGGTTACCGTCTTTTTCGTATAGTTCAGCTCATCGGTTTTAGAGGCCCAATTCGAAGCGGTGCGCATGAAGGAGCCTCCCACGGTTCACATCTTGCCGGCAAATCTGCGCCCGTTGCCAGAGCATGAAAAGTCGCGCATGTGCGTGATCGGCACATGGGCCGGGCGAATCGAGGCTATCGGGAAGCCAGAAGAATTCTGGACGTTCGCCCACACAACTTATCTCAATGAAGAGGTTTGGTGGTATCCTTCGGCGCAAACTTTTTTTCAGGAATGGTTGGACGAGAAGGAGATCAAGGCAGAACACCTGCACCCACCGGTCGCTGGGACTTGTCTTGGTTGCAGTGAGGTCGACTGCGAGGCGCGTGGCGTGAAAGTTTATGCAACTTCGGCTCGAGATGATACACGTTCCGCCAAAGATAGCCGTGATACGCTGATCAACAAGTCGCTGATGCTGACGGTATTTTGACTTTACGCGATTTCTACTCTCTTCTAGGATTTTGTTTTCATCCGCAAGGATCTCATGGCAACCAACTGGTTCTGCCACCGCGACCTCAGGCCCCGTTCGGATTACTGGAAATTCCACTTTGACAGTGTGTTGGCCAAGCAGGATCGTATGAGAAAGCTGCGCTTCCACGCACAAGCCGAAGTTCTCAACGACACCAAATTCACGGAAGGTATCATTCGTTATCGTTGGCTGACAACGGGATCGTTTTAGTAAGAAATCTTAATTTTGTGTTCTGGTATGGCGCTTTCCATAGAGCTTGCAACCGTGATCTTTCAGCACTTTTGTAACTTAACTGTTTCAGAATCTTAGTCTCTCAAAGCTACAATATTATTTTCAACATTCTTTTTAGCCCTGTCTCGGTGCGGTCCTCGCCCTGCCAGCACGCAACTATCTTCCCAGATGACTACTACCCAGCGCATCAGCCAGGGTGCCAGCCAAAGCGCTAGCCAAGGCACCAGCTCGCAAGGCTCCAACATTGGACAAAACACCTACCCCGGCCGGGTCTCCAGCCATGTTGAGGTGGCACGGTAAGCGTGATTTTAATAAAATTACACTGATCTCCAGGGAGGCCGCACGGACTCTGCGCGAATCGAAACGCTTCTCCCTCGCCCGCCTTGCCTCCACCAACCCCGATCCTGACTATTGCTTTGGGGACGGTGGTGCAGATTCGTTTGGCGACGGCTTCGATGATGATCCCGACGTCCCGGTGGCCAAGGAGGTAGTAGCGTTTTGTTGCACATTATTTAATGGTGCTTTTGCAATATCGTCTCTAATTCGAGCGGAAAACTGCTTAGAAAGTTAGAGAAATGTGACATTTGAAAGGTTTTACGTTGATGCTATAAAAAAACCAGCGTAAAGGCGCTGCTTCGATTAGTCGTAGAAAAATTGATCGCTATGGAAAAATTCCCGCGATATTTTGAAAAGACCAACGGCTTTTTCAGAACGTTGACGTGCGGCGATCGTTGCGCCCTCGCTCTGCACCACTGAAAGACCTGAATCCGGTTCGTATTCCGAAGTCGAATAGATTGTTTCAATCTTTTAGTGGAGCTTGGAGGCGCTGTCTGCGCCACGTGAGAAGCTGAAGCTGATGGACCCCTACACGCAGAATGCAGCCTCCCGCTCAATGTCCATAATGGCCCCGCAAGTTCTCTCTGACGCGAAGCGCTGTTACAACGTGCGAACTGAGCGGCGGAAGCAGACACAGGTGAGATTCATTGCTTTTTACCTGATCCTTCGCTTAGAAAGACTTGGCCATGCCCTTTGCTGAGCGATTCCGGAGCTTGAATTGGGTATTGTCGGCTGGATCGACGACCGAACCGAAGAGAAATGAATGGGTACAGTAACGATTACCTGCATTTGCATCTTTTCCAGGTCGAGGATGTTTCTACGAACATCTGGGGGGTTTGCCGAACCCTTTTGAAGGCTAGGGATCAGCCGGTGAAAGTGGTCGAACGTCGCCGTCTCCGCAGTGCACCACAACATGTACCCGAAAAGAACCCAGCTGAGGAGGCGCAAGGTAATAAATATATCCTATTTATTCAAACATCGCGCTTCAGAGAACGTTACGCCGCCGGTGAAAAATCCGTGGGATCACGAGGATGACTTCGCGGGTCAAGACTGGGATGACGAGGACGACGCCTTCCCTTGGCCTGGTGGAGCTGACCCAAGACCCAGTGAAGACCCGCAGCCGCTCGGCGACAAACCAGCCCCCGTCACTCGTTTCACGGATCTTGGTAGAGATTTTGGTTAGATTTGTTAAAATTTGGATTGTAGCTGACGAAGACATGGAGTGTGATCTGCTCCAAGAGGCGGCCCTGCACAACCAGGGCATGGAAGCCGCGTCCGCGTACCATGATCCGAAACAGCGACTCACCGCCTATCTGGAACAGTTGGTTTCCCTTCAATTTTCTTATGTTACTTTTCGCGTCTTGTTCGTGGCCGGGGGATAACTTCCTTGTTCAGCCTGGCCTCTATAAAAATAAAGCATATACTAATGTGATACTTGCGTAGCGTGTACTAGTCTTAGGATGGCTTTTTTTCAGTGCACTCAAGCCCCAAGATCGCACCCAGCGGGACCGCGAGATGCAAGAATGGGAGGACCATATCATCAGCAAACTAGACGCGGTATGATCATGCTGGCTACTTAAAAATTTTCCTTCCAGGAATTCGAACGAAAAGAATATGATGGGCCAACCTATTCGCATCAAGCGCTCGACCGTTTCGAGTCAATTGGGGATACGCTCGAGTTGCAGGATCTTTGTTCCGGACTAGAAAAATACGAGGTGTCTTGTTGCCTTTTTCCCAACCCTGTTCTACAGATTCCCCGCGTGTTCCTGGCCTCGTTGATTATGGCAAATCATGGCAACGTCGAGGTAAATTGCCATGGCTTTCGCATCAATATGTCTTTTAGCTGGGCTCCGACCATGCCATCAATTCCATGCATATCAAGATCGTCAGCCGGGAGCTGCAGGACGAGAAGATCACCGCCGACGGGGTGCTTTAAATAAATGCCGGCTGACCAACCACCCGCCTTTGTTTTTCATCGTCAGAACTGATTTTTCGGAAATGTCTTTTATTGTTATTGATTTTTACTGCAGAATAAATGATTGTGAATATTTGCTTTGCTTGATTTTTCCTGATGGTTTCGCGATCCAACAGATTTTTTTGATGGTTTTAGGCTCGAGAGGTTTTTCCTGATATTGGGTGTCTATCGATATCGAAAACCCGGCAAGACGGCGATGATTCTCGCCAATTTTGATTTTTATTTACAATGCCTTGAACTTGGTCCAAAAGCGTTTCCCAATCGTTTTTCAACTCACAACGCCCTAATTCGGCGAGATGCATCGATTCAAGTCGAAAAAAATATATTTTGAGACCATTTTGAGAGATGTCACTATCATCATCACTTTACAATTGTTTAGGATGCGTCCCTCAGCCGCCACCCCTACCATGAATCGCCGCCAAACGATGCCCGCCCCGAGCGCGCAACGCCAAGTGGCAGCCACACCGTAGGTTTTTCACCCCTCCCTAAACCTTCTCTAGTGCTCGGAACAGCGTGCTGCCTGGAGCCGCTTTCGGTGTGCAGAGCGCGAGACGATCGTCTTTTTTCAAGGGCTCATCTGTGCTAAAGGTTTTTTTCATTCGGCTCCTTTTTATTAGTTTTAGGATCCGCGCCCGCTCAGCGACGGAATGTATCGCGCCGAGATGGTGAGGAAGCTTCACAACTTCCTGCGCGAGAATTGCGGCGCCGAGATCTCGGAGAAGACCGTCCGCAGCCCGGGGGCTCGCGAATTTGTGTTGATGTTCGAGAACATCTACCAGCACCTTAGCCCCACGTTCAAAGTCAAAGGCAGGATGGAGGAAGAGGTGAGTGTTTGTCTTTCACTCCGTATTTCTTACTTTTAGATTCCCCGCGTCTTCGCAAAGCTCGGATATCCGTTTCCACTGAAAAGCTCGACGTTGCAGACCGTGGGCGCGTCCCACTCGATCCCGCACGTTCTTGGTGCGCTTTGCTGGCTGGTTGATTTGGTGCAGGTTAATGGTTCAGCGCGTCTGTGAATCGTTTTCAGATTACGTTGAGCATCCAGCCTTCCGACGTTTTGCTCGGCTCCAAAGGCCACGAAGATTCAACCAAAGCCACGGTAACACCTGGATTCGACACTAAATTTTTTTTAGTTGAAATATATGCTGAAGCAAAACGTTTTCAAGAGCGAAGCGGGCGCGAAGATGGACCCGGCATTTTACGAGGGGTAGCCCTTATATTCTCTGCTGCTAAAATAGCTTTTAGGAAAGTGGCTCAGTTGCGCGCACAACTGAGGTCTGCTGGCGAGCACCCAAACATCGAAGAGGCCAAGGAGAGACTGGAGTTGGCGAAGACCGAGTATGATACGCTGATGGAGGAGGCGGGGTATTCACAATTACTGATTTTTTTAGTTTTAGAAAGCCCGAAACAGGGAGGGCCAACTGAAATGTGAGCTGCACGCGCTACAAGGCGATCTGCGCGTTCAGCGGCAATTTGTCGGCGAGCTGGAGCTGGAGAACCGGCGCGTGCTGGAGCAAGTGGTAAGCGGCGTTCCTTGTATTTTTGAAAAATTGACTTGTAGGCCGCCCTGAAAAGCGGGAACAAAAATCGCGAAGAGCTCCAACAGCAGCTGCTGACGCAAATCGAAGAAAAACAAATGACCATCCAGCGTCAGACAGCTATGCACAAGATTACTCCGGAGCAAGCCCGCGCCATCAAGGGTGAAATCGCTTCGGTGAGTTAAAGTTTTCCTATTAACAGGTCCATTTTAGTTTCGCAGTCAAATTAGCAGCCTTCGTGCGGAACTCGACGATGTTGGAAAGAACAAATGGAAAGAAGGGCCGCTCTTGAAAAACGAACTGTTCAAGGTTTGATGACGGAATTTCGACGATGATTGATTCCTAGTACAACCAAATGTTCGACGAATGGGTTCGCGAGGTTCACGACCTGAAGCGTGCCATTGATGGGCACAGTGTTGCTGTACAATCGGAGCACCACGAGCCGCTAAGTGCCCAGGCCTTGTTCCAGCGCGTCACGCAAGACTGCCCAAAGATGGTATGAAGCACGCCAAAATTCTTTTGATTCATGTCCGATTTCCAGCTACGCGACGCACGCAAGGAGCTCGAAGACGTGGTGCGCCAGATCCGATCAAGGACTGGAAAGTGCAAGCAAGACATTGACAGCAAGAAGTGAGCGTTACTTTAACAATTGCGAGACTTCTTGCTTTAGGGTCGACCTCAAAAGCCTGCAGCGCCAGAACGAGACCAAGAAAAAGGAGGCACAATTGGAGGAGCGTAAGCGAACCCGGGAACGAGAGGTTTCTTTGACGAATTCTGTAGAGGATGCCGGTGATTTAGCAATGGGACAATGAGCGCAAAGGATTGGAGGTGGAGATCGAGAATCTCCAACTCGAACGAGTTCGGCTTGTGGACAAAAAGTGAGAACATTTTCTGAAACCATAATTCTTCTAGGACCGAAGCCAGCCGGCTTGACACCGAGATCAAACAGGCCCAGGCAGCTCTGAAAGCACAAGAAGGCGAACTGGAGGATTATGTGGTATTGAAAGGATTACTTTAATCGTTAGTGCTAATGGAATTTCTAGACTGCAGTCCTTTACCAAATGCTAGACGAGGTCGCCGCGCTTTCCAGTGGAGTTGATGAGCAGAAGGTGCGATACAATTAGATTCCTAAAATGAAATTTAGGCCATGCTCGTGCGGACCGCCGAAAGCAACAATTCGCTCGTGGAGGCCGTCCTGGAGTTGGACCTTGACGCGCAGAAGGAGAACATTTCTACGCACCAAATCAAGACGCCCCGCCACAAGTGATGCTCAACATTTTCACCGACCCGCTCAACTGATCTTCCTGTGCTCCAAGTTACATTTCACATTCCCCATTTCTTTATCAGTATTTCTCTCGTCATTTCTCTATGAATATTTTTCCTCGAACACTGTACGCAATTGCCTTGATATCTAAAGTTTCATTGATTCATTGTCGATTTTATTTGCATAAATACATTCTTTAGAGTTTTCCGCTCGAATAACACGCTCGACATCGTCTCCGGTTTTTTTAACTTTTTAACTCTGGGATGTTCGGTGGCGGTGAAGTTCCGATTCTAACCAATGCACACTTGTTCCTTGCGCGTGCATGCCGGCCTGGCTTTTCCGTCGTAATGCGTTTTATCTTTTGGATTTCTTTTTAACGTCTTGGTTTTATCTAGCCTTTTGGTACGATGCGAAAGCTGGGACGCGAATCCGTCGACACCGGGACGCCCGCCAAGAAAGCAAAGACGTTCGATTTTCGCCTACATCCCCGCCGGAAGGTCGTCTTCGCATTTTGTTACTTGGGATGGCACCATGATGGGCTCGTGCAGCAGGAAAACTCGACGAATACAGTTGAACATGTATGATCTCAGATTCCATCCTCTCAATTGCACTTCAGCATTTGATGAACGCCTTGCTAAAGACTAAATTGATCGAAAGCTGGGAAGGATGTGGTTTTACTCGATGTGGACGCACGGATAAGGGCGTCTCTGCATTCCGCCAAATTGCTGCGTGCATCGTGAGGTCTTACTTTTTTGCCTACAGCAATTCTTTCTTTAGATCGGCTGATCCGTTTGGACAGGGCGTATCTTGGGCCGATGATGTTCCAATCGACGTGCGGGAAGCGTTCAAGTCACGCGATGAGCTCCAATATCTGAAAATGCTGAATGGGTGTCTGCCACCGACGATTAGAATGCTCAGGTAATAAACTGGTGTATTACCTGTAAAATAAAACGCTAGTTGGGCGCCGGCCAGGACAGAATTCGATGCGCGGCACTCGTGTACACGCCGCACCTACAAATATTCGATGCCAAAGGCCAACCTGGATGTTGAGGTTCTATAGCAGATCGTTCTCATGTCGTTTTTAGAAAATGCGTGTTGCCTGTAGCAAGCTGGTCGGGACACACGACTTCCGGAACTATTGTCAGGTTCTACAAGCTTCGCCATCTTCATGATATCAGACTTTTAGATCGATCTAAATGCCGACCGTCTCAACCAGTCATATGTTCGCGAGATCTTTGCGGTGTCACTTTGCGAATTGGGGTATGACTGGTCAAAACGCGGCCCTAAATTTCCTTTAGCGACTCGGGCTTGCTCGAGCTAACCGTAGAAGGGAGTGGATTCTTGTGGCACATGATCCGCTTCATCGTGTCAGTTCTACACGAGGTCGGCTGTGGCCACGAAGGGCCAGAGGTCTTACCTGGAGATTTTTGGATGAATTTTGGTTGGTTTAGGTGGTTTCTGACCTGCTCGACATCGAAAAGTGCCCAGCTCGACCGCAATACACCATGGCCTCAGATGCTCCGCTATGCCTCTTTGAGTGCCAATACGAGCGTGATCAGCTAGCGTGGCAATACGACGAATCCGTGCGGCAACGCAACTTGGGCAGCCTGCAGAGACAATGGGCCGAGTTGATGACAAAGTTTGTGCCTGACCTCCCGATCAATCCCGTTTGTCTAGAGCTCGGACAATCGAAAATATGATGAACAGCGTCGCAAACGAGCCGGGCCCGATCACGGACGCGATCAGGGAGCGTGGCCTATTGGAATTCACCCAGGCACATCCATGGCAAACAAATTATCTACCTCTACTGAAGCGAAAGCGATGCGACACCTTGGAGGTGAAGCGCGCCAAGCTCGAGCAGAAGTCTAAAGTAACCGAGCCCCCGTTGTTGTGATGTTTTTTGATAAATTACTATCGAAGTTTTGTGGTCTTTTGAGGCCGTTTGATAGAGCGGAAATATTTATGGGATTTTCGTCAAATATATTGTAATTTAGAATGTCAGCCAGGAGGCTCAAGGCTGTCGGCTACCCGAAAATTAATTTCGATTACGATGGTAACTTCTATTTGTGTTTCGCAACTTTTTCGGTTTTAGACGACAGCGAACTGGCTGCCCTCATCTGTCATCTGGACGAACAGTTTCTGAAGAAGCGTCCTGAAGACTGGCACGTCGCATTCATGGACGAGAAGAACAAGGAGGCATTTGAGCGAAAACTTGCAGAGGTGCATGCACAATTTGTGTACAAATGCGCGTTTAGTATTTATCGGAATACGGCATCAGCACGTCAGACGACGAGCAACCTGCCGTGTCTCGGCGGTTCATTTGCGATTTTTTGCTCTCGCATTCTATTGATCATCTTTATGACAAGACAGGTAACGGCTTTACAATTATTTTAACTTTATTTTTAGTTGAGGCCCAAGAGTTTTCGTCCGATATTGTCAGAAATAAGCGGCTGGCTAAAAATGCGGCGTCCGAAACATCGCAGAACCCCTACAACACTATCAATTGTCCGTTCTTTTGCTTTGGATTTTGAATATGTATATTTAGGCGCCGAGCAGTACTATAAATCCCGGATCGAATCGATGGCGAAGCTGTTTGGGATTGCCGAACACCCGGACCCGGTTAGGACCCCCTGAAGTTAAAAATTTGGGTTTAGGAAGTGACATTGCGGGCTTGCTGCTTATTTGTGCAACAGACTTGCTCGACGAAAAACAGAGAACGTATTGGCAAGAAAGAAGGAAATGAAGATAATGTGAGGCTTTCAAGTAGCGCAAGAACTTGTTTTCAGCAACTCCTTGACATCAAGGCTTTTCCCCTGGGCATCACAGACCTCAAGGACCCTGTGTTGGATCATGGTATTTCCTAGTATCAAATGCATATTTTTTTAGTTGCACGCTGCCTGCGCCTTCTATCAGTCGAAAGCTTGCGAAGTACCCAGACCATTGTGAACGAGACCCTGATCGCCATCCAGAATCTGACCGCCGCAAAGAAATCTGCCTGATTTCCATTTATTCGGGGCATTCGGAATAAATATTTATTTCAGTGGCGTTATGCATTTGTGTGGTTGAAAGCCATTCTAATTATTGTCCTTTTTCGGCTCCATCTTAACTTTACGCTCTCCATTGCTCAGATGTTCTTCCGCCGCTCTCTCCAAACCTCGGCTGCTCTTCGCAGCGACCTTGTGCGGGAGGCTTTCGTGAACAAGGTATATCGGTTAGTATGATAAATCCAATTGGGTATTTCCAGATCAAAGAATTTGGCAAGATTGGTGCGGAGCTCTCTACAAAAGACCCGGCCGTCAAAAAGTCGCTTCAGGTTCGCTGATGGGTCTAGATACCACTGTTTTTTTAGGATGAGTTGAACCGCGTTGCCCAAAAGTATCAGCTCGACAACGCCGCCGCTGCGAAGCTGTCCCCGGCCATCGAATCTAGCCAGGTGAATATCTGGTTTATAGGCTTTATCGTTTGTTATTTTTAGGTGGAGAGCTCGATTGCCGCCGCCTATGAAGGAGTGACGATCAAGCAATTGCTGGAACAGGTGAAGAAGGAAGAGACCGATTTTTTGGCCCGCCAGGCCGCTCGCCGTGCGGAGGAAGCGAAGCGCAGCGGCGCCCTTTCCGGAAAGCAATAGAAAAGAACAAACGGGTTGTCGGCAGCGATTGTGATATTTAACAGATTTAGTCATTTGTGTCGTTTCCTCGTTGATCTCTCTATGCTGAATTTTATACGCTTGTAGATAAAGAATTTTATACTTGAGATGCATTTTATGGTGGTTTTGAAAACCAGGCAAGCTTTATCGAAACCAATTCTGCTGGAATCCTTTTCGAAGTGTGCGACCCCCTCTCCCCGAAATTTCGGGTATGTTACGGCCCTGTGCGCGGGTTCTAAAAATTATTTTTCAGAATGGCAACACCAGAAACAAGAAGACGCCCCAACGTCTTGATTACGGGCTCACCAGGGACCGGCAAAACGACATTGGCCTCCCAACTTGCCGAGAGATTAGGTTTCGATTTGATCAGCGTAAGCCAGTTTTGGAAATCTAACTTGTTCTTCTAGGTTGGCGATGAGGTTAAAAATCATCACCTATACTCCGAATATGACGAAGAATATCAAAGCCATGTGTTGGATGAAGAAAAATTGCTTGATCATATAGAGGTTTGGTTTCGTTCCTACCTCACCTGAATCTAGGGACGGCTTGACAGCGAATCTGGTGGGACCGTTGTTGAGTACCACGGCTGTGATTTCTTTCCGGAAAGGTGCGTGATCGCAGGTGCCGGCCAACGCCTAAATTTTTCTCTGTAGATGGTTCGATTTCGTCATTGTTCTCCGATGCGACAACACCCTTCTATACGACCGTTTAGCCGCAAGAGGATACCCAGACCGCAAAGTGGGATTGGCTTACAACCTTTTTGATGTAGCGTTTTTAGATCAGGGAAAACATTGAATGCGAGATTTTCGGTAGTTTGCTACAGGAGGCACAAGAATCTTATCCGGAAGAAAGAATTCACGCTTTGAAGGTATGGAGTGATCCATTCTCCATAACTCTTTTTAGTCAGAGTCGATAGAAGAGATGAACAAAAATCTGGATCACATCTCTGAACTCATCGCCGCATGGAAGAATTGAGACCTTTTGATATCACGTTGTTACTTTCTTTTGTTAGATGTATAAAGCTTCGTATCATACTGTTGGCGAATTACCTCTCGGAGCTGTCTGTTGACATTCGATACCGACGGCGAATCATTGCAATGTGTTATCTAGGAATCGAGTTTAGGAAATGTGCTATATGTGGCAACAAATTCGGCAAGGTGTCAGATGGAACCCCTCAGAACGTTTCGCGTTGGCATGTCGTGGCTTGGATTTGAAGAAAGTAAGGCTTCCGTTGTACTTTTTGTAGCGATGTTCAGGTTAAATCGGTGGAAATAGCCTTCGACCCCTGCCATCCTGATACGAGCGCACTGAGGTGAAGCCCTTCTTTTGAGACTTACCATTGATTTAGGAAATTTTGGGAGGCCATCTCAGCCCCGAAAGTAAAGTTGACGAACCCAGCAGTCAGGATAAAAGCGGACATTCGTAACGATCGGGTTCCGCCCCATTTCGTAGCAACATTAGGTAACTGTGTCAAAATTATATCACAATATTGTTTTTAGCTGATGGCAAGAAGTTGCGGTTTGAAACCGAGAACATGCATCCCTCAGACCTGATCATGCGGTTCAACAAGCTCCTCGACAATCCAGAACTGGGAAAATCCGGGACGCGGCCACGACCGAAATTGTGAATTTTCCTTTGTTTGGATGATTATTCGACTAGCATAGATGTTTTTGAAAAGAAAATAAAGATTCAGGTGACCGTTCTGCGTTATATACGGCTTACTAAGGGTTCAACTACAGGGCTGCGTGTGGCTTAAACTTTTCACACCGGAAAGCGGCTGTTTTCATTCTACTGCCGAAGTCCAAGCTCTCATAGCTTGCATTCCAAATTTAGGAGGAGCGATGTCACTCTGGGTGCGCGATGCACCCGAACAGGAACACGGTGCCGACTGACCAGGAACCGTTCCGCCACCTTGATAAGTGTAGAATTAGTGCGTTGCGCGCCGGGGGATCGCCAAGCCGAACGTGAGAGAGCCGACCGAAAGATTGTTTGTTGCCGGGCGCCCTGAACTGTACCCCCACGCGAGAGCTGGAGTGTAGGGCGGCCTCGAGGGATCTCCCGACCTTGACGCCCATCTCATCTCCCCGCGCGCGGAATCCCCGGAATCATGTCTCCCTCCTCCTCCTCTCCGGTCCACCAGCCGCCAGCCGCATATCCATGTTTCCGCCCTAGACTGGCTCGCTTGACAGGCCGCCAATACAGCATCTTGAAACGCTAGCCGTTATTTGACTATGGGAAAAGTTTGTTTCTCTTTTGCGGGTTTCGGGTTTTTCAGAGTCCCAATGGGAGTGGAGCCGTAAAGTGTAACTATATAACAACTGCAGGGAAAAACTTTCAACAAAAAGTGTGAAAAACCGGAAATTTTTGGTTTACGCCCAATAAATCCATTCAAAAAATAGAATTTACTTCAGAAAACCAAAACGGTCCCCGTGGACGGGTTTTGCAAGGATGGCTTCACGGGGATCCTGGACAGCTTCAAGAAGAATTTCAGCGAGGGCTGGGAAGCCGAGGGGGCCGCGTTTGCAGTGTACAAGTTTGTCGCATTGGCAAGGGTCAAAATCGGGGAGTTGTTTATAGAGACGGGGAGTTGGTAGTTGATATCTGGGGCGGGTATGCGGAGAAGAAGTACGGGCGAAGGTGGAATCAGGATACGCTCACCACCGTCTTCAGCACATCAAAGGTAGGTGAATTACGGGCGTATTTTGTAGCGGATTTTGTAATTTTTAGAGTATCGCCGCGATATGCTTTTCGATGCTGGTGGAGAGCGGCGCTTGTGCCTATGAAGATGCCGTCTCCAGATACTGGCCAGCGTACGCGCAAAAGGGGAAAGAAGACACGACCATTGCACAGATTATGGCACATCAGGTAGGACGAATTTTGCGGGCACGAAACTGCTAACGGGGAAAACTAATTTTTGTTTCTTCCGCCAATGCGTCTTAATAACAGATGTAATTTGTAGTTTTGATGGCTAGAAAAGTATAAGAATATATCTATTTTGCTAATTTGACAATTTGTCTTGGTTGTCTTGGTCACTTTGTTTTTCATACATTTGTGAGCTAAAAGTCAAAAATATTGAGATTTTTGCGCTTTTTAAAGTTGTTAATTTTATTTTTGTCTTTTTCAGAGCGGCGTGCCATGCCTAGCAAAAACTTTGGACCTGGAGACGCTGCTTGACCCAGTGAGGCTTGACATAATTCTAGAGGAAGAGGCCACAAGGTTCCCGCCCGGCAGGTAAATTTTTGAAGGTGGCTTGGAAGTCTTGAGAATTCGAAATTTCAACGCTGGACATAATTTTCTAAGGTAAATTTTAGTAAAACGGCTTATCAGCCGTTCACCTACGGCTGGCTGGTCGATGGGCTGTTCCGGAGGATCGACCGGAAGCAAAGGAGCGTCCAGCAGTTCTACGACCAAGAGATTCGGGATCGACATCGTAAGCATAGCTTTTATTAGCTAAAGGAATATTTACGATTTCCAATTTTACAAGGTTAAGGGATGAAAACGAAATTTTTTAGACGAAAAATGAGAAAAAATCAATTTGAAACGCCTAAAATTTAGACATTGACATGTATATCGGCGGGACGCAGGCCGAAGAACATCGCATCGCTCGCCTCAAGCAATTCACAACGCCATCGATGATCAGGTGAGTAGAGCGCTAATCAAAATGGTGCTTTGCGATTATCGGGGGGGAATCTATCCCTAAAGCCCAGAGCAGCCTGATAGCTTCATAACCTATGTATTAATAGCCTTTTTCATAAAATTTAACTAGATTTCAAGTGGAAAACTATGTAAAAAACCTACTTTTTGAGATTTTAAAATTTTTGTATTTTTTATTTTGGCTGTATTATTAAGTATCTACGATTAAGAATAGTAAAAACAATAACATCGAAATGATAGGGAATGCGGCTTCGACATGAGCGTCGCGCGCAACGGGATCTCGTGCATGCGACCGGGCAGCTTTTTCATGAACGGCCTCCGGAATATGGAACTTTTTGGAAAGGTGGGGACTGAAAAATAGCTAAATTCAATTATGTAAAGGCTCATAAAGCCAGATTCTCCTTTTCAGGATTTTACCATGTTCAACAACCCGGATTTGCGGTTGCTCGGCCAGCCGGCCGTCAACGGGGTGGCGACGGCGAGGGGTTTAGCCAAGGTGTGTTCAAAATAGTAAAAGATCATAGAAATAGATCGAGAAAATACGTTTTCTAACACTTTACGACAATTCAAAAAGCGAAAGCCGGTTTCTAGGTTCATCAAGTGTTTCTGGAAGGCCACTTGATCGGGCCTCAGCTCTTTGAGGTAAGCCTTTTCCCCCAAATTTGAGCGTGAACTTTCGAAGTGAGCCCCAACAAACGAACTAAAGCTTTTTTAGCGCTTCAAAACGCCCAGCAACCCGGACCGGTTGGACGAGACGCTGGGCGAGGTGCTGAACAAGGGCTACGGCTGGATGTATTGGCGAGGGCCAAAGGTATCCTGTATTTTAGTACCGAATTTTAACTCTATTTTTCAGGGAAATTGGCAATTTGGGCACTCGGGCGTCGGTGGACAAAATGTACGGATAGACGCACAGCATGGTTTGGTACGTTTTTTTGGTTCTGGTGCTTTAGCGGGGGGGGGGATGAGGGAGGCGGGAAAGTTAACTTTTTTGTTTTCTTATCGGATTTATCGGATATACTAGCGGAAGTATTTCAAAAATGTTTTTAATATGCCTCGTAAAAACATTAGAAATTGCGCTGAATTTCGACCAAGAATCCGATTTTGGACCAAAATTACGGATTTTTAAAGTGTTTATCTCATTTTTCCACTTGAAAAATAATAGATTAGAATAAAATTTTGTTAAAATACGATTCAATATCTGCTACGAAACTTCTATGTATTTCTTTTACAAAAACCGGATTTTTTCCTAGGTATACGCCTATGTTTGCAACGGGCTGAAGGCCGGCTCGGGAAATCATTGCTTCACGTTCCGGCGCCTCGAGAAGAAGCTGTTCGACTGCATCGACGAGGCGGCCGGCAGGAAGGTTTAATAGGCAAATATTGATAGAGCAGATGGTATTTGACATAAATATATTTTTCTTGTCGAGGCGGGAGATACGGGCACCCATAGTACACACGAGGAGGTTGGACGAGGAAGGAAAAGAGTGAAAGACAGTTGAAATACAGGGTGTCCCAAAAAAAAAGACCCCCCCAAAAATTTGAGCCAGAGGGCACCTACGGAGCTGAAAATTTGCACAGAGGTAGCGAAGCCAATTTCCCATGCATATGGGAAGTTTCAGCCATTTCGGCCGACGGGTTTTAAAGTTATAGCGAAAATACTTTTCATTTTTAATTTAATATGGGGATCTTTGCAATTTGCATCAAAAATATGCGTTATTCTTGAATTTCCGAGCCGATTTTGCATAAATTTTGCCAAAAAATGCCATTTTCTTGCTGGAGCTTTTGGAAAACGATTGCCGATGCAGCGTGAAAACGATCAGCAAGACCGCTGAGTACAAGATATATTGGTTAAAACTATCGTTCAGCGCCTGAACTTCGCTTAGACTTTGGACTGACTTAAACCCAAGCCCAAATCTAAACTTAAGCACCACTTAGAAGCTCATCGAACTCTGTCTCGGGGCTAGCGCGAAGCAGATTGCCAAAATGCACAATAAGGCGTGGTTTGGATCGATAAAACAGTTGTTTTCACACTCTTTTTACTCTTCATACGCAAACGTCCGCGCCATGCTCCAGCAAGAGAATGGCATTTTTTGGCAAAATTTATGCAAAATCGGCTCGTAAATGCAAGACTAACGCATATTTTTGATGCAAATTGCAAAAATCCCCATATTAAATTAAAAATGAAAAGTATTTTCGCTATAACTTTAAAACCCGTCGGCCGAAATGGCTGAAACTTCCCATATGCATGGGAAATTGGCTTCACTACCTCTGTGCAAATTTTCAGCTCCGTAGGTGCCCTCTGGCTCAAATTTTTGGGGGGGTCTTTTTTTTTGGGACACCCTGTACTAGCTCAATGTGAAATTTGGATCCTAAGGCTTAAGGTAAAATTAATTAATTCAATATTATTAAGAGATTGACGAGTTTGAAGCTAAAATAATAAGTAACGGAAAAGAAAGACAATAAAAACAACAATTTTAACGTATTTCAAAGGTTTAAAAAAAGTGTAAATTAAGGCGTAAGACGTATTATAGAAAGACTATTTGTACACAAACTGTACAAAAGTATAAATAAAGCAATCTACAGCGCTACCACTTTTTCTGCAGCACCAACACGGGCACGTAGGTGATCGTGTGCTCGGTGTCGAGCCAATTTGGGTCCAGGATTATCGGCGTCGCCTGGTTGTTGAGGAAACCGGTGCGAATCTCGAAGCCTGGAAAGGTGTTGTTGATGTTTGCATAGTTTTTTCGATAAAATTTAGGTATATTCGAGGTGATAAACTACTTAGAAAATAAGGACTTCGTATGTTTGTAAAAAAATTGAAATTTTTTTGTCGAAATTCGCTTTTTTTGTCGATTTTATGATCGCAAAACGGGATTTTATCAGAATTTTTCTCGAAAACGCAAATTCTTACCGGCCAAGAGCAGTGGCAACCTGATCCGGCCATAAATTCGCCTCGTATTGTAGTTTACGCCATCCCGCGTCATCGCCTCGCCCAAATACATCGTGCCTTCCTTTTTCAGAAGGCACGCCAGCTGAAACGATTGTTAGAATTAAGTTTGAAATGAAAAACTATTCTAGAAAGCTTAAAAAATTATTATTAAAGCCCCCGGCCAGCCCACCCGGAAAATGGCGCTAATATCAGCATACGGCTCCTGGATCTCGCCTCCACCGCCCAGCCCCAGGGGCCCGAGCTGCGCGAAGCTGATCACAAAGTCGTAGCGGCCGACGTGACTGAAATTTAGGCAAATGAGGTAAACCTATATCTGAAATTTATCGCCCACCTGTCATAATTCTGCGCCACGGCTAGCGGGGTGACATATTGAAGGAGACGAGGAGCGTCGCTGATCACCCGCTGTTGCTCGATGATCAGGAGGCGTTCAGCGCCATGCTAGAATGGTAACAGTTACATTCATTTGATAGCGTCCAGAATGATCTAGCGTTATACCGACCATAAAAGCTCACCTTCATCGCAAAATTCTCAACCCACGGGCTCTGGCCGTCCGAGCCAAAGATGACGCCACGTTGGCCCTGGATCGGGTGGGCTTGGAGAGCGAGATGGAGGGCGACTAAAATCAAGCTAACTGAGGCCTATTGAGCGGCTTATTTTCAAAATGTCGAAATTCATAATGTCGAAACTCATAATGTCGAAATTTCATAATGTCGAAATTTCATAATGTCGAAATTTCATAATGTCGAAATGTTATAATGTCGAAATTTAGATAAGCTAAAATTCCCGGTAAAGTCCCCGAATTCTAGGCAAAAAAATGTTGTCGTGAAATAAGTTAAAAAATAGAATGTGGAAAACATTTTTTTGGCTAGGATTTGGCGGTTTCACCGGTAATATTAGCCTATGTAAATTTCGACATTCTGAATTTCGACATTATGACATTTCGACATTATGAGTTTCGACATTATGAATTTCGACATTATGATACCAATTCCTATTGAGCTAGCTACTCGGCTTTGACATTCGAATTTTATTAATTTAAAAGGTTTCATTCCGGTTTTCCGATGTGCTTTTCCAATTTTTGTAAAACACAGCGAATTGCATTTTCTTCCCTTGAAAATTCAAATAAACAGCAATTTGAGCAAAGCTTAGAGACTTCGAGGATCTACAGCAAGGTTTGACGATATAAAAGAAGTTTGCAAGATGCCGTTCGTTGGTTACGCAGCGCTTTACTGCATAGCTTTTTATCCCAAAGTCAGGGCCGCGCGAACGCAGCCCCCACGCAAAAATTTAGCTGTAGGCGAACCCCAACTCGGAGCTGCCTTACAGGTCAGCCCGGCCGAAAGTGCAATGGCCAAGCCTCGCCATAGGGGTCCCGTCTTCCTGATCACGGGAACCCCCCAGCCAGGTAAGTTTATGAGGGGATGGGGGAGGGGAGATACGGGGAAGGGGTGGGCCAGATGGGGGGCTAGTGGGAATGGGGCAGGAAACATGCAGAGAGCGCACAGAGGGGGCTGTTTTGGGGCAGGCTGGAAAGAAGAACGCCTTGTATTTCCATTCGGCTTTGTGCTATAAGTCTATAAAGTATACCAAAATGCTCGTCTCGGCCTGGAGAACACGAATAATAAATTATTTTTTGAGCGAAAAACATAACAACTAGGGAAATTCTTTTTTTTTGAAGGTGCTCCCCAACATATTCTGGCTATCGTAAAACCCTTAAAATTTCAGTCCAATATAAACTTGAGTAAATAGCTAAAAAAGCAAAATATCAATTTTACCTGAAGCATACGACCAATGGCTCTGCTGCCACACTTCCGGGTGGCTTTTCTCGGGCCCCGAAAAATCGTAGAGCCCCGTGTAGTTGACGAACTGGGTGGGAGACCATTTGTTGACCACCTAGGCGTTTTTAGTGCTCCCTTAGAAAGTGAAGAATTTACCGTAACCCGATCTTCCTTCAGCTTTGCGAGTCCGCCCATTAAAAATGGGCCATTTGGGTCTAGTGCGGGCAATTGGGCCCCGATTGGGCCGCGATAGCCCGCGTATTTGTCGGCGTACTCGAGGAAAGCCTAAATGAGACCAGGAATAAGCCTAAGCCAACCTAAGGCTAAGCCTAAACCTAAGCATAACCCACGCCTAGCCTAACCTAAGCCTAAGCCAAAGCCTAAGCCTAAGCCGAAGCCGAAGCCTAAGCCAAAGCCAAAGCCTAAACCTAAGCCACTCACCACATCACAGCTCCTATGCTGGAAATGCTTGAGCGTCAGAAGCGGCCTCGTCTCCAGATCCACGTACATCCCATTCGGTCGATACACTTTGTGATATATCGTATCCAGTGGGTGTCTAGAGGAGCGTAGCGTAGTCGGTCGAGGTTTTTCGGAGTTACCCAGCTATTGAAGAGGCTGGATCATAGGCGGAAAACTCGTCAATTTGTTCTTCCAGGGACCCATTTTCGTAGATGCCCATTTGGTGGTTGTAGAGGCGGCTGAAATTCCGGTTCGGGATAGATATCTCTCTCTCTCTCTCTCTCTCTCCCTCTCTCGCTTACCCCAAGTTCTCTGCCTCATTCTTCGTAGAAGTGTACTCCAAATGCACGATGAGCACGATGACGATGAGCACGGCACAGAATGCCGTCCATTTCAGCACGTCGGCCAAAACCTCGGCGGGCGTCTCGCCGAATTGGCATCTAGATGGTTTATCTTTCTTTGACTTCTACAGTAATTCTTTAAATGTGATTTTTGAGATACCACCGCTCTCAGAATTTAATATTCGCTTGGCCCTCACCGTTTTGGATAGGCCCCCATGCATCGGCACCACTCGTGCTCTATGCTCTTGACGATGCTGCGGGGGATGCTGAAAAAGAGGATAAGGTTGTATGTGAATTATTATGGCGCCGCAGGGGATTGAACCCGGGTCGTTTGAGTGAGAGGCAAAAACCATACCACTTGGCTACAGGAAAAATTCCAAAAAACTCTCAAATGCAGATTTTCCTAGAAGTAAGGGTCCAAAATCTGAAAATCGGACCTTGAGGGTAAACACTCACGGGGTTCCGTGATTTTAAAGGGACAGTGAGGTCAGGAAAAACTCAGGCATTTGAAGACTCTCTCTCTTTCTCTCTCTCACTCTGTCTCTCTCTCTCGCTCTCTTGATCGCTCTCTCTCTCTCTCCCTCTCTCTCTACCTTTCCATCGATCCCAACCCCTCCTTTTTCGGCAGCGACTCGGCATCAAAACTCGAAGCATACTCCGGGCACTCGTATGCAAATTTCGGGGGTAGTCGATTCTCTTCTGATTTCAGATCGTCCGGATCGATTCTGATGATGATACGGTGCATTTTAGCGTCTTGTCGATAGGACTCCTTCGTAGTCGTTGTTAGAAAAATATCGGAATATTGATAAACTCTGGTTGTAATGTCTTGTGAAGTTCGCCTGCTCTGCTTCTGGGTGTGCCAGAATTGAGGACTTTAAAGGGGCCTTCAAGGCAGACTTGGAAGGCTGCCAAGTAGGTGGCTGTGCTTTTTGCGTTTTGAGCAGCTTGGTAGCTTCAGAATGGCTTCTATGGCCTTGAAATATTGATTTTTAGGCTTGGAAAGATCCCAGGAAGCAGATAAATTGGCTTGGCTTCCAGCTTCCTTTAAAATAGTTTAATGGTATTAGGAAAATCTAGAATACAGTCGCTTGCGTAGGTCGAGTTTCCAGGGGCCTTTAAAATGCGTAAAGGGCTTGGGGGCTCGAATAGGCCTCCAAAAAGGGCCTGGCAAAACGCCTGGAATCCGGATAAATGCTTAGCTCGGCTTCCAAGTGCTTTCAGAAGTATTAGACAGCCAGGAATAAGTTGTAGAATTTCGGCCAGGTTCAGTACGGTATGAAATTGTACAAACGGAGCGCTGTGTAGCCGTCCCCGCGGATTGTGCCGTACTATTCCGAGGTAGATCCGAGCTACCCTCTCGGGGACTACGGGGCAGGCCTTTAAACGGGGCGATGGCATCGTATGCCTGCCCCGTAATTGTAGTGGATGGGGGAATGGGTCCGGTAGAAGGGAATGGAAGAGAGGGGGAAAAGCCAGACTGGATCCCATATCACAAAGAACAAAACGACCCACGGGAATATTAGCGGGGGGGGGGGGGGCAGATCCCCCCTTTGATCATGCCCACATGTCCGCCTAAATTATGGAACGTCTGGGCAAGGGATTTCAACTGGAAATCATGTATTTTGATGTTGCCAATCGACAGAGATGATCGAGAATCGGAGATCGGGGTCGGGAACGGCATATTTGGAGCCTATGCCGCCTAAGCCTAATCCAAAGCCTAAGCCTAAGCCTAAACCTAAGCCTATGCCCAAGCCTAAACCTAAGCTTAAGCCCACGCCTAGCCTAACCTAACCTAAGTTTAACCTAATCCCAAGCCTAAGCCTAAACCCGAGCCTAAGCCTAAGCAAAAGCCTAACAATAAGCCTAAGCCTGAATCACAGCTTAAGCCTAAGCCAATTAATTAAGCCCATTTTCCACATTTTCTCGCCCGTAATTTTTTGCCTTTCGGAATTCTTCCCCAAATGTCATCCTACTATCAGTCGGCTCATAAATTCCGCTGCACTCCTCCAAACGGGGTGGGGGGTAGTGGCTTGTTTGCTGCCCTAAATCGTGCCCCAACGACGCCCCGCGGAACTTATCGTCGATGGCAACCGATTGCGGAAAAGCAAAGGATCAAATGATTGAATTTACTAGCGTAATCGAGCCTAAGCCTAAGCAAAGGATCAGCCTAATCCACCTTAACTCTAAGCCTAAGCCTAAGCCTAAACATATGCCCATGCTTCGCTGCAGCCTAAGCCTAAGCCCAAGCCAAAGGCCCAAGCCTTTCCGCGGCCTCTAAAAACACACTCCACCGAGTGGCAATAAAAGCTGTAACCTCGGCGAGGTCGTTAACGGCTGAAAAGTGAGCAGCACTACGTTTGGCTACTCCGAACGGCCCTCCAAGATGGAGTGGAGCGAGAGACAGTTGGAGAGAACCAGTTACCCCCTGGCCGATTAGCGGATGTAGCGCGGATGGTAGCGGAATGAAGTGGGGCACAGAAGCTACCCTTCAAAAAGAGGAGTCTCGAGGGGAAGTAGCGGAAAAGGACTTGGGAAACGGGTCCGGAAAGGGCAAGTTGAGCGAGTTTTAGGTCGGCTACGTTTTGGGACGCTTCGATACGCAACACTACGCCGCAATGACGATTTTAAAGCTTGTTTCGAGGGAAAAACAATGCTTGAACGCTCTCTTCGCCTCGAGACGCTAAAATGCGGAATTTTCGATAAAATAAAACCTCTAGGAACACTAGAATTTTTCTATTGTAGCAGCCAATAGGTAACGTTATGTAACTCAACTTAGCGCTACGAAATGATACGTAACGCTACGCTACGCTACGTTACGCTACGTTACGCAACAATACGTAACTCTACGATGCAGTGCTCAATGATGCGTAGCGCGACGCAACGATACGCTAAACTACCAAATGCTACGTAACACCGCTCAACATGGCGCAGCACTACGCCACGATACGCGTGCAACACAACGCTATAATACACTTTTTGACGATATTTTGCGTGTTCGCCAGGGAAAAGCACCAAAAAATTCCTACCGTAACAACGCTCGGCATGGCTGCTGGCGAATCGGCTTTTTATGGTGTTCGACGTCGGCTTCTGGGCTTGGGTGATCCATTCTGACTGTCTACGGTAGGTGGGGCAGAATTTAGGCCGGTGCGCTGCCGTCAGTAGTAAGGTCGCGGGTTTTTAGGAGAGAAATTCGTAGTTATAGTATTAATTTTAAAAGGACGTAAATAGTTGACGTTTGTAGTCGTAGTTATAGGGTCACAAGAAACCGCTCGAAAAACGGCAAGAGTTTGCAGTCCAAAGTAGCTTCTCGGAATCGGCGTTCGTAGTAGCTTTTCGGAGTACAGAAGGCAAGAATACGAGGGTTTTTCTAGCGTAGCCTACGTCAGTAGTAGCTGCGCGGACTCCTGGAATCCAATAGCCAGACCGCGGGCTCAAAATGTCTCAAGCTCACTGATAGCCCGCGTGAATATTCTGGCAGCCTATTTTTTGCCCCGGCGAGCCACCAGCAAGGAAAGTGAATTTTTTCCGGGCAGCCCTGGGGGTGATTCGGATTTGGCGAGAGTGATAGCCCGCCGCGCGCCAGCGGTGGCGCATTGATTTTGGGGCTGAATGAAACGCCCCGGTTTTAGCCACAATAGGAGGACGAGGTCGAAGAGGAGCAGGAGGATGAGGAGGAGCAGTTGGATTGCGGAGCTCGACCCCCGCTCTCTCTCGCTCTCTCTCTCTCTCTCGCTCTCTCTCTCTGTCTAACTTCCAGGACAATAGGTTCCACCCAGCTCCTCTTTACGGCTGGCTCCTATTTACAATCGGCAGATTTCTTGTGTCATTTTTCTTATCTGGCCAATTCGGGATAGTTGAAGACGATTGACTTGGCTTTTCTTGGCTTTGATTTAGGCTTAACTTAGGCTTAGGTTAACTATTATTGTAAAAATTATGTTGGACTCACAATATCCCCGAAAAACCTTCAAAGGAGCCGGTGAATCGAACCAAAAATGGACCAGACTTTTGGCTGGCATAAAAAAAACATAACCGACGGTACCAGTAACCCAAATGGTGCCGTCATCCTGAGCAAAACACAACACACGCATCCGCCTCAAATAGGCTCTCCGTTCCTCGACTTAATGGGCGTACATTGTTGTGTAGCGTAGTCAGTAGCCAGTCCCAGTAATGACAAATTCCGCCCCGATCCAGTTAACGCAAACTGGACGGTCCGGGGTGACGCCGTTGTCACAACCCGATCCGTCATCTTTAGCTTGTCGGGCTGGGGTAATAGGGGAGTAAGACTAACCCTGAGCCTGAGCCTGAGCCTAAGTCTAAGCCTAAGCCTAAGCTAAGCCTAAGCTAGTGCTTTCAGTTTTTGATCATAAGATACCGTAAGTTCTGCGTTCGTTCAGACTGATTAGAAAAAGCGGATAAATAAACGCGGACCGTAAAAAGGAAAGAACGGAACACGGTGACGCTAGGGAAACCCGGAACTCCTCGTGTTCCGGAGTCAGACTCGAGGGCGTAAGGAGGATGTACCCGGAAAGCCCTTAAGCGCCTGGATAAAGAATGGATAGGAGAGAGAGAGAGAGAGAGAGAGAGAGAGAGAGAGAGAGAGGGAGAGAGAGAGAAAGGCTACGTATTGTTGCTACTTACGTGGGTAATGAATAGCCAGAACGACTAGAGGAAAGTCTCGGAAGTTCAAGGGGGATTCTTATTGGCCCCTGACCGTGAAGAGATTTTGAGCGTAGTGTGCCCCTGAGCACAGTACTCTTCCGGAGTGTACCGTACTTTTAAAGGGACTGACATGGCAGGGACCTTTGGGAAACCGCCGTAAAGCCAAAAATTCGGAGTTTTAGGTTTTTTAGCAGTTAACTTTTTTGCTAATTTTTCAAAGGCTTAAGCCCATTAAGCCGGAGATCCGGGCGGCACAAGATTGAAGACTACGCGAGAGTACTTTGGCAGAAGATGGGATGGGGCACAGCTCCGTCCAATTCCGTTTTATGGCCAAGAACGGCGGTGGCAAGGGTGAACGGGTTCTGAACGCCTTTCACCGCCTACCCTGGCGTCTATAGTTATGCATCGGAATCGGGGTCTGGAGAGGGATTTGCCCTATTTTGGTGGCTGTAAATGACTAGTTGCCGCGGTCGGGTTTTAGGAGTGAGGCGAGAGAGGGAGAGAGAGGAGGCAGAGAGAGGATAGAGAAAACGACAGACTTAAATTATCAAAATTCGGCCAATTATCCCAGAATCGCAGAAATATCACCAGTCGATCAGAATTCGGCACCAAACCAAGAACTTTCCACCAACGCCTTTCCAACTCTGTAACCTAACGTACTGTAGCGTACTGTAGCGTACTGTGTACCGTGGTGTGTACTGCGTCTCTCCAGTCCACAAGAATATCCAGTGTAAAATTGGAGACTTTATTTGCGGGTCGCCACCGAGAGCCATTTATTGATAAAGAGCGGACAGGGTGGATGGGTGGTCGACGTTGTTGACTTCAGGGAGGAGAAGCTTCGGGAGGAGGAGGGGGCTGATGCTCAGTTGGGTCCCATGTAGCACGAGACGTCGGTGCGGGGCTTCGTCACGCCGGGGGTCGACGAGCCGCCGCCACCTCCAGAGCTGCCACCGCCGCTGCCGTAGCTGCCGCCGCCGAAAGCGTAGTCCTCGCTGAAAAAAGGAGTTTCGAAGGAGATTGAGAGAGTGCGAGAGTGAGAGCAAGAGTGGTAGAGAGAAAGAGAGAGTCAGAGCGAGAGATAGAGACAGCGACCGGGCATAGCTTCCGCCTCCGCCGCCACCTCCGCCGCCGCCGCCGCTGTAGCCGCCAGGGGTCATGTACGCCGACTTGTCGCCCATCGTGGAGTTGTTGATGTTAAGCCTGGTGAACAGGTTGTACTTCTCCACCCAGCCGGCCGTGTTTTATACGAAAGTTTGCGCCCAAATCTGGCGCAACTTCCGGAAATTCACACCCTAAGCGATTTTAGGGCCCAGACGGATGCAAATTAGGGTTAAATTATAAGTAGGGCATTTTTTGAATTCAAAGGGTCACTTTGTCACTTTTTCCGGTGAATTTAAAGGGATGTTTCCGGCAAGCCGATAACTGCAGTACTGGGACGATAGCAAAACGAGAGAAAAAGACAAAAGAGAGACAGAGAGAGAGAGAGAGAGAGAGAGAAAGAGAGAGAGTGAAGGCGTTAGAAAGCGAGAGTAAGAAAGAGCAAGCAAGAGAGAGAGGGAGAGAGATAGAGAAAACCGGAGAAAGCTAAGAAAAGCCAAGGAAAGCCCGAGAAAGCAAGAGATTTTGAGTCTATATCCTGCTCCATCTCGATTTTGAGTGCAATAATTTATTTTTCACAATTTTACCATTTCCCGAGAGCACTATGGTTCCACTGAAAGGAGCGCCAATCCCAACAATTACACGCTCAACACGTCATTCTCAAAATTTTTGCCCTCTGACGGCCATCGGTGCCAACTTTTTGCCCTTTCAATGCGATCCTTGTTTGTTTATATTTTTCCCAAATTTAGAGGCCTGGATTCAATTTGGGGATCTGGTTTTGCCTTGTTGATTTTCTCGTTCTCACGGGAGGTTCAACCAGACACGCATCCACGAATCTGTAAATAGAATCGGTCGCGTCGTCAAGGTCAAAGTTTGATCGGGGGGTTTGCATGTAAAGGAATTCACCAAAATGTTAAAGATCAGCAAGAAGGCAAAAAAGAAGAAAAGCAACTATGTGAAGCAAAAAAAAGGTTAAAATTCATAACCGTGGAGAGAAGGTGAAGGCAAGCTAATATGAGCTAGCTAGCCTACGCCTAAGCCTAACCTAGGCCTTAGCCTAAGCTTAACTAAGCCTAAGCCCAAGCCCTCAATTTTGGTTTTCTTCGCTGAACTTTCTGCCCTTGACGTGATGCGCCCCGACTAGCTAAGCCAACAAGGTCAGAAAGTATAGTCTGACTCGATCATTCTCTCTCTCTCTCTCTCTCTCTCTCTCTCTCTCTCTCTCTCTCTCACTTTCTCCCTCTCTTTCCCCTCTCCGATTCGCCGAATCCACGAACTGGCGCGGCGCCGAGAAACTGGGCCACGCGGGATTATTGCGAAACCGGGCGCTGGTGTGGGCTATTTAAGGGCCGGGATTTTGCAGGGATCCTTGGAGACTCCCTCTTCGATAACTACAATAAATACATAAATTACAAAATGCGCAGCCTGCTCGCGATCATCTTGGCCATCGGGCTGTTGTCGGTAACGGTTGATGCTCAATTTTATCCAGGTAAGCAGACGCTTTTTTTTGGGATTTTCGGCCCGGATTTTTGGGTTAGGGTTGTTTTTTGGTGGTGTTTTTTTGCAGCTTTGCTTTGCGGACTTGGCTTGGGCGCTTAAGCTTGTATGCTGGGAGCAGGAATCTTGCAGGAATATCATTTGCCGTTCCCTCTCACCTTCTCTCTCGCTCGCTCTCTCTCGCTCTCTCTCGCTCTCTCTCTCTCTCTCTCACTTTCTTGTTCCGTTGCGCCATCCTTCTATCCATCTCTTTCGCACGATCTCTCTCGCTCTCTCGCTCTCTCTCGCGCTCTCACTTGGTGTGGGTGTCGATAGTATTGCCGTGTCCAGCGGCCACCACCAATTTCAGAGCTCCATTTCTAGGCATGGGCTACGGTATGGGAGGGATGCCGTACGGAGGAGGTCCAGTTTTTAGGCCCCCAAATTTCCTCAAAATTATAAATTTCGAGCTCAAGCTCCTTTTTCCAGGCTACGGCATGGGATACGGTATGGGCTATCCGGGCTATGGATACGGTGGATACGGTGGATACGGCGGATACGGAATGTATGGCTGTGGACTTTTCTGCCGGCTGAGGATGAACAGGATCTACAGGCTGCAGAATCGGTATATTTTCGCTCTCTAGCTCATGCTCCCTAGTTCGTGCTC
Organism: Mesorhabditis spiculigera; assembly: GCA_958295435.1. Taxonomy (NCBI): domain Eukaryota; kingdom Metazoa; phylum Nematoda; class Chromadorea; order Rhabditida; family Rhabditidae; genus Mesorhabditis; species Mesorhabditis spiculigera. The sequence continues at coordinate 441,646 of CATQJA010002644.1, read as the reverse complement.
GCTCATGCTCTCTACGTATATCACTCTCTCTCCATAGTTTTCTGTCCCGCTCTCCTCTCTCTCTCTCTCTCGCTCTCTCTCTCTTTCACGTTTTTACTGATCGTTTCAGGCTGAACCGTCTACAGTATGGCGGCGGTTTCTTCGGCTAAATCGACCTATTTCTCCGATTTCGCTTCTCCAAATGACATATCGACGATTTTATGTGTACAAATTGTATTTTTTTTTACAAATAAATGCCTATTACCATCGAGCAGATCTTAGACGTGTATTTGTCATTTTTGATTCATTTTAAGGGACAGAACAATGCATTACGACGGGTAATTCAACGGATGTGCGGCAGCTTCGAGTTACTAACTCGTTTAAAGGGCGCGGGAAGCGTGAGAACCAACCCCTGCGGCAGGCTAGGTGTTGACAGAGTATGGCCGAGTAGGCTTGCGTTATTTTTTGCTCTGGTTCCTTGAAAGGACCTGAACCAAACGAAGGCAACTGCCGACACCCCCGTTGAAAAATACGTATTTCCTCTTTTACGACCAGAGATTGTCGACGCGCAATCGAACGTTGGGGTAAATTCTTGCCTTTCCAAGCCCTTTAAAAAGAATGGCAAGGTATGGAATAACCCGAAATTAGCAAATCCAGATAAATACCGACAAGACCGAGTCAAACTGACCAAAGTCAAATCCGTCTCACCACTGCAATCTCGATCTCCCTCCCCTGCCCCCCAAAAACATGTGGCATTTGGCGAACCCCGGAAAACTATTGCTGTTATCCATGAAAATTTGGGATGATGAGGATGACGGGATCTTAAGCGTTTTTCAATAGGATCAAGGAAATTGCAGGAGAGAGGGAGGGAGAGAGAGAAGAGAGTCGGAGAAATAGATCACATAAGTGATAAGAACCTGGACGTGTCTCTAGGATGAGCTGTATTTTCCCGGCCTGACAAATCCTGAGAATTCGAGAGAGAGAGAGAGAGAGAGAGAGAGAGAGAGACGCAAATTGAGGATAACCGGCTCGATTTCTTCCATAAAAGCCGTCCACCACCTGGCGGATGCCACTTCACTACTCAGGAGCAAATCTTTTCATCGTGATAGTATCCAGATTTTTTAGTCGTTGAACTCTGGCTTTATTGTCTGAGTGAGCATTCCAAAGTTTAGAAGTACCTTGTCTTGCATCTGCATGAAGATGCTTGTCTGTGTAGATTTTATCGTTTTTCGTTGGTTAACCGTTTTTGATTTTTCTTGTTTTGGCTTGCTGACTAGTTATTTGTTTTTAAGGCATTTAGTTTTTGCATTCCAGATGCTGAGCAAATCGACAATCCTCCTTGTCTTCGTCGCCTTGCTTCTCGCCGTTGATGCTCAATTTATGCCAGGAAGTGAGTGGAAGCTCGAGACTGAACCAATCCAAGCCATGCCTAAGCCTAAGACTCAATTTTCAGTGATGGGCATGGGAATGAACCCGATGATGGGTGGGATGGGAATGGGCGGTATGGGCATGGGACCGTGGGGATGGAGACGTCGTATGATGATGTAAGTTGGTTACGATATTTCTCTCGCTCTCTCGCTCTCTCTCTCTCTCTCTCTTGTTCTCGCGCATCTTCTCACTTTTCCTTTTTTACACTCCCGCCTAGACTTAGTCTTCAAGGCGATCAGAGGGTAGCGAGAGAGAGAGAGAGCGAGAGAGAGAGCGAGAGTGGCAGAGAGAGCGAGATATTAAAATATTCTCAAACCCCTAAATTCCGTATCTTTCCAGGCAACGCCGCATGATGATGATGAACGGAATGGGAGGCATGGGCGGAATGGGGATGGGTGGCATGGGAATGCCAATGGGTGGAATGTGGGGATAATTTTTCTATATTCCCATGTTTTCTGTATTTTCCTTTCCACGAACGATCTCCTGTCTCGCCCACGGGAATAAATTTTGTATATTTTAGGAAATTTGCTGTAAAAATGACGATAATTTTTTGTAATAAATGATTTAGTTTTGAAGCTATTGTAAAAAGCGCAAAATTCCAGAGTCCATTTTTACGTAAAATTTGGCGTTTGGTAAATTGGTAAAAATATTCAAAAATAAAAATTAAGAAAATTTTGAATTTTACGTCGAAAATTCGAATTTATGATAAAAAATCTATATTTTTTCTGGTTTTCAATAACAGTGTTAAAGTTTTAACTTATCTCACGCACAAAAACAACTGAAAAAAATTGACAGCCATTAATCCAAGCGTAAGGCTAGGCCTAAGCCTAAGTCTAAGCGTAGGTCTAAGCCTAAGCGTAAGTCTAAGCCTAACAAGGGAAGTGCACGACCGGCCCACGAGAAATCGACACGAGACATAGTGGTTCTGATAGAATCTGCCACGGGGATTCCGAAACTGTGATCAGAATTTGCTAAATAAAACCGAGAAAAAAGTTATGAAGCATCAAAGTTGGCCAAATCGCCAAAAACGGTACCTTTAAGGGCCCGTAAAAACCGGGGGAACAAAATTGAGGCGAAAAAAATTTAGTGCATCTTGTTCAGCAAAAAAAGCGCTTTCAAATGAGCTGTAATACGTACCATTTGCAAATGATTCACCGAAAAAAAGTTTTTTGGATTCACGGGCTCAAAGTATGTATGGCCTGTCAAGTTCATAGAAGAGATTTTCGCGAAATCATCGTAAACTTGAAGTAAGATAGCTCATTCGAAAGCGCGTCTTCTGCTGAACAAGCTGCACTAATGGGTTGTGGCAAATTTCCATTCCCTGGGCCTTTACAGGCCCATAAAAGTCCGATTTTGGGCGATTTTACCATCTTTGAAGCTTCATAACTTTTTTCTCCGTTTTATTTAGCAAATTCTGATTACAGATTCGGAATCCCCGTGGCAGATTCTATCAGATCCACTTTGTCTCGTGTCGATTTCTCGTGGGCCGGTCGTGCACTTCCCTTGTAAGACTAAGCCTAGGCCTGAGCCTAATCCTAAGCTTAAGCCTAAGCCTACCCATCAATTTTTAGCTTTTTTCGGTGTCCAAAATGTCCCCTTGTCGTGCTCAAAAATCCTGGTGGGACGCAGCCAGAAATCCAAACAAAAAAAATCCCAAAAACAATACGCGACCTTCTTCTATACGTCCGTTCCTCCCATTTTTTCTGAGGGTGGTGAATTGACAGCCCGGGGGGCGCTATTGTCTGTAGTTGTGTGTGGGAATTCACACGTTCAATGGGAGGGCGGTGTACCTCTTCAAGTGGAAAAAAGAAAAGAAGGACCCCGGAGGGGGATAACATTTCAGCCTCCCCCGCCCCCGATAGGGAGGTTGTCGACAAATAGACAGACAAACGGACAGACAAACAGAGTGATATACGACGGACAAACACTTTCGAGGTAGGACCCCCGACGCCTTGAGGGGGAGCCGTTTTTGAGGGGTCACTGGGGAGGAGTGCATTAAAGGGAGGGTGACAAGGGAGAGAGAGAGAGAGCGAGAGAGAGAGCGAGAGAAAGGGAGCGAGGATGAGAGAGAGAAAGAGATACGCAACGTCGTAACCGATTACGCAACGGAAAAATGAGATGTACACAATTTTGGAGAAAATCCCTAGCCAAGAAGATACAAAAGAGCGCCTTGGACTTCCTTTAAAGGGGTGGTAACCTCTGGGTCTGGATAAGAAGCAACATTGCTGTTTCTTTCTCTCTCTCTCTCTCTCTCTCTCTCCACGCACTCTCACTCTGTCTCGTTCTCTGTCTCGTTCTCTCTGTCTGTCTCTCGCTATCCCACTCTTTCTCCATATCTCTCTCGGCCACTCCCTCTCTCTCTCTCCCTCTCTCTCTCCCCCAGTCCTTATGTGTAAATGTCAGAAGCCAGCTGCTGATGCGCACCATCGCGACCGGGAGGTGCATTCAAGTGCTGTACAGAGGAGCGTAGTGTAGAGGGTGATAGAGAGAGAGACAGACATGGACCACAAAAAAGGATCCAGGAAAGGGAAGCGGCCTCCTCTTGTCTACATACAAACACTGACACCTCACCCCCTTCTGACTCTCACTTTCGCCCCCCTTGTGCTGAATGATGCAGATGGCCAGGGCACCAGCCGCGACCCGTTTTTTGTACGGTAGCGCCAGGAAAATACGTGTTTAGGGTTCGTCAGCGATGTACTGGGCTGTATCGATGGATCCATTTTCCAGTTTCTTACCGTAATCCTGATGTTTTTCTTGGCCAGAAATGGCATTCTCGGTAGCGCGAGGCCTAAGCTTAAACCTAAGGTCGCATCGCAGCTAGCTAGTTTGAGTACGTCTACGCCTAGATTAGACTTAAGTTCATCCCGGCCAAAGCTAGGTAAGCTGAGAATTTTAGACTTGGTTAATCTGAGGCTTGAGCTAGGCCTGGTCTAAGTTCATATTTAAAGCCAAGCCAAGTCGAAGCGAATGAGGAAGCTAAGCCGAAGCCTGAGCCGAAACTAGGCTTAAGCCTAAGTCAAGCGAAGCCAGTGCCACAGCGTAAGCCTAAGCTACGCCTAAGCCTCTAACCTGAGCCTAAGCGTAAGCTTAAGCCGTAACCTAGTCCTAAGCCTAAGCCTCATCCAGCTTACGCGTATGCCTGACCTAAGCTTACACCCAACCTGAAAGCTTAAGCGAAGCCAATCCTAACCTAAGCCTAAGCCGAAACCTGACTAAGCCTAAACCTTTCCTCCCACCAAAAAAACACATTTCCACCCCACAAATAACCACACAAAAATATAAATAAAAAAAAACCCCCTTTTTTTTTTTCCCCGAAATGGCCCCCTCTTTTTTTTTAAATAAAAAAATAAAAAAAAATTTTTAAGACCAAAAACCCCCCCCCCCCAAAAACCGCCCCAGAAAAACGCCCCCCCCCCCCCCCCCCCAAACGACCCCCCCCCCACCTACAAACCCACCCCCCACCCCCCCCACCTTACCAAAAAAAAAAAAAAAAAAAAAAAAAAAAAAAAAATATATTTTAAATTTTATTTTATATTTTAACTTAATACCCCTCATTTTCCCTTAAATCACTTTAAATAAAAATAAAAACAAAATAAAAAAATAAAAAAAAAAAATTTTAATAAAATAAAAATAAAAATTAAAAAAATAAAAATAAAAATCTTAAAAATTAATAAAAAAAAAAAAAAAAAAAACAAAACCCCCCAAAAAAAAAAAAAAAAAAAAAAAAAAAAAAAAATTTTATTTTTTTTTCCAAACCCAAAAAAAATAAAAAGAAGGGGAGGAAAGCCTCCCCCCCCCCCCCCCCCCCCCCGGTGGGGGGAAGGAAAAGGCCCCCCCCCCCCCGCCCCCCCCCGGCCGGGGCCCAACAACAGGGAAAAAAAAATTTTTTTTTTTTTTTAAAATTTAAAAAAAAAAAACCCCCAATCCCCAAAAAAAAAAAGGGGGGCAATTTCATAAAAAAAAATTCTAAATAAAAAAAAAGGTGAGGAAAAGGTTAAACAAAAACAAAAAAGGGGCCCCTTAAGCACATGCCTTATCTTACCCTACGTCTAAGCCTAAGGCAAGCTCATGCTAGTTTTTTCGAGTCCCACTCCCTCAAAGCCCTGCAAACTGCAAGGTAAATGCCGCTTCTTATGCGTCAGGTACAGGCTGAAGTTAGATGGGCCAATGATTGATTGCCCCACCAAGTGGCCCAGGTATTTTCGGGGTCCCCCTCGACTTTCAACCTTTCTTTTGTGCCCTCCAGGGCATGTTGCAGCGTCACTCCTCAATGGCGTGTGAGTGTGTGCTGCGTGTGTGTTTCTATTACACCCCTCGACCTCTCGGAGGACCCAGGTTAGGCTTACGCCCTTCTTTTGCTTCCTCTGGCTTCACGTGCGAAATTGGGGATGATTTTATCAGTTCCAGGGGGATTCGAACCTATTTTTTTTGCTAGCTTGGTCCCTTTCATTTCGCGTAATGGCAAGAAAATATACCATACCCCCGCCTATATTTTCCCCCCCTTTTTTTATTTATGATAAATTTTTTTTATTGTGGTTCCAAACCCCATATAATCATTCATTATGTTTATTTTTTTTTTTTTTTTTTTTTTTAATATCAAAAACAACCCCCAATAAATTTTATTTTTAATTTTTTTTATTTTTTTTTTTTATTTTTTAAATTAAAAAAATTTTTTAATTTTTTAATAAAAAAAAAAAAAAAACCCCAAAAAAACCCCCTTCTTTTTAAATTACTTTTGAGAAAAAAACACAAATAATATTTTTTTTATTTTATTTTAAAAAAAAAAATAAAAAAAAAATAAAAGTAAGTTTTTAGGTCGCCTTATTGGCAATTTGCATTTTTGCTTTTAGTTGTGTGCCTTGCCGGTCTCTTTTATATGAAAAAATTGCTTAAAGTTGTTTAGAAAATATACGATTTCGATTCGAAATTATCGAATTTCGAATTAGGCAACTTTGGAATAAAAATATCGGCGCCATAACATTTTCCTGGATATTTCCTTAGAGAAGAAAGAACTTTTTGTTACAATTCAAATTTTATGTTAGCTACATCATTTTTTAGCGGATTTTCGTCTCTGCATCTCTATGTCTCACTCGCTACCTCTCGACATTGCGTTGTCTCTCTCACTCTCCCATTTGCTCGATCGCTCTCGCCCTCTATAGCTCTCTCTCTCGCTCTCGCTCTCTCTATCTTACGCTCTAATTCTCCCACACACAACAAGAAGCCAAGGCAAGCCCAAGCCAAGCCAAGCCGAAAACCATAAGCGGCAGCTTCGGTCTAAGCCTAAGCACTTACCCCATCTTTTTACTGAAATCCAAATACCCGTGAATTTCCGAAAGGCAACGGTTCCCGGAATTCCCATGCATTCCAGTGAGGGGCAATTTGCAAAGGGATTTGACTGTGGGGGTGAAGGCGCTTCTATCTGGTTAGCTGGCTTGAGCTAGTTGATGCGTTTGTGTGTCTCTTCCGCTGGGGGTTCAGATTTGATGGGGCAAGTTTTAGGAAACAGGCCCTCCAGTCAGTCTGTCTTTTAGCCCAGCCCACCCCAAGCTAAACCCCCACAAACAAACATCGGCTGGAAGGGGAGGGAGGAGGTGTGCTAATTACTTTGGACTCGCTTCTGCTTCTTCCCAACCATTTAACCATTTATTCCGACCACTCAACGAGCCATTCATGTTTTTTTTGTTTCGTTTTGGCTAAAGGGTGCATGACAGAAAGCTTCAGCTTCCTGCCGCGCTTGGACTAGCTCTCTCCCTCTCTCTCTCTCTCCCTCTCTCTCACTCGCTCTCTCTCTCTCTCTCTCTCTCTCTCTCTCTCTCTTTTATCTCGTACTCACTCAATTTCTTGCCCACTATCTCTCACTCTCTCGCACTCACTCAATCTCTTGGTCACTCTCTTTCTCGCCCTCTGTATCTATTTGTCGCTCTCTCTCTCTCTCTCTCTCTCTCTCTCTCTCTCTCTCTATCTATCGCTACCTATTGCTCTGTCTCTCTAACGCTCTCGTTCCCCGGTCTTTGTCTTCCGCTCTCACTAACTCGCTCTCCCTCCCTCTCTCTACCTCGCTCTCCCTCTCTACCTCGACTCTCTCTCTCTCTCTCTCTCTCTCTCTCTCTCTCTCGCTCTCTACCTCGCTCTCTCCCTCTCTTACCCCGATTAGTCATTTTAGTCGTCACTAACCACTCGTGTATCGATATGCCGGTATCGTAGTCAGATTCCAGTTATTCTCCACGTGACTCACTGGCTACCGATTCTGGGAGACAACTTTTCCACCCTCCTTTAGCCCTCAAAATCCCCAAATAGCCCCGGGTTACAGGGCGGCTGACATACATTGAGATCCACGATTTAGAGAGAGAGAGAGAGAGAGAGAGAGAGAGAGAGGGAGAGAGAGAGAGGCAAGGAGAGAGAAAGGCAGAGAGAGGAGAGAGCGAGTGAGAGAGAGACAGGCTGCCGTGTTTATAGAGGCGTTCCGCAGGGATACTATCGTCTTGAATTGTCCTATAAAAACCGTCGACCCTCCCATTTCTGGGGCTCCTGCGGCTGGAACGGGCGAACAGGAAGCACTCATATTCGACACACAGACATCGACACATACACAAACAAATAAGCAAACAAATACGGGCGGTCCGTTTTCTTTAGCTCGTCTCCGCGGAACATCCTTTCTTTTGGATTTTGGGATTCGTTTCTGGGGCTTTGGAGATTTTGAAGCCTGTTCGATCGTGTTTCCTTTTAAATTTTAAAAGTTTTTCAACGCTCCCTTTCTTTTCTCTCTCTCTCTCTCTCTCTCTTCTTCCTCTCTCTCCCCCCCCCTCCCCCTTTCTCCCCCCCCCTCTCTCTATCTCGCCATTTTTATTGGTTTTGATTTAATTGCTTTTCAGCCAAGCTCATTTTTCTACTATGGGATGGAGCCAAAATGAATTCCTTCACGCCTCGCCCCTATTTCTACTTGCTATTATTCCGTTATTAACCGCGACTTGCGGGATTCGACTAGCGAATTTGAATAGCCCTATCAACTTTCAGCAGGTAAGCTACTAAACTTAAGCCATTGAAGCCTAAGCCAAGCCTAAGCCGAAGCCTAAGCCTCAAGCCTAGCCCTCCCGATTCCAGGGCACCCTTTCCTCTTCACCATGGCGTGTGGCCCTTTCGATGTCTCTAATCTCCCTCCCCCCATTCGCCTTCTGGTGCCTGGCCGTCCCGGGACCTAGCAGTCTCTTTTACTTAATAGGGTAAGTAAAAAATTAGCATTTTTTAGCTATAATTTTTTAGTAATCTGCTAGCCCTCCTCTCCGTCTCCCTCACCGTCACAAAAATCCTGCACTACATTCCGTCGCCCAGTATTTTTATGTACTTGAAGCTGCGGTTCCAATCGGAAACGTGTGAGTTCAAACTTGCATTAAATCTACGCCATTACATGTATTACAAACTCACAAAAGAGGCATACGATTTTCAGAGAATAAGAACCAATTCATTTTGAAACACATAGGTAAAGAATTTTGTGAGTTTCGAGCCAAACAAGCTAATCTATTTCTAAAAATAATATTATAGTTAAAAACTGCAAACTTATAAAAGAAATTTTCCAATTATTGGCATCGAAATTTGTGCAAAAACACATAAAAAACTGGTCAAGAACTTGCTCCTCTTGTGCCCCCGAAACGCGCGGCTCCTGGCCCACTCCCCGGCAGGGGGGTATAAAAAGGCCCCCCACCATGCCCTATCTGGCTGACCCGGGATGAAACGAATTACCG
>CATQJA010002644.1:82500-427500 GCA_958295435.1 Mesorhabditis spiculigera | reverse complement strand
CGGATCGTATCTTATCGTATTGTGGCCATAATGTATCGTATCGTATTGTAACGTACTGTATCGTATTGCATCGGAGCGTAACGTAAGGTATCGTATCGTATCGTGACGTAACGTATCGCATCGTCTCGTAGCGTGGCGTACATATCGCATTGGAGCGTACTGCATCGTATCGTAACGTCGAACCCACATACGCTGCTGAATAGAGACTATTTCGAAATTAAATGAATGTAGGGCGTGCTAGTAGAGATTCGTAGAAGATTAAAAAACTTCTTGAGGCAAGATCTGCTTTGTTTTTGGAATATCGTAAAAAGTAGCAAGATAGGCTAGCAAAAATCCTTCCGGAACCTCCGAAAAGCCGACCAGCAAACATTGTAGGCCCTAAGAAGAGCGGCAAGCTAGCAGAGATCCTTTGGGAGTTTAAAGAAGATGTATCAGACAAATGTTTGATTGCATTTTCGAGAAATTTAAATAGTAAAACTAGTCGAGAACGAAACTCGCACTAGAATATCGGAATGAGGATGTGAGTGCGAGGGTGGAAATTAGTAGCAAAGCGGAAATTGGCAAGCGGCAAGCCAGCCGGAGCACGGGGAAGGCACTGGCTGGCTTAGGGCCCACAGCGGACCCCCGGGCAGGTGGAAATGGTACGTGGAATTAGTGTGGAATGGGACAATTGATTTGGGGCAGGGTTGAATGGAATCTAGCGAAGGCTTGCTGAGGTTTTTGGGGAAACTTTTGGTTTAGAATTCGGCATAGACTGGTAGGATAGCAAAGATCATTTGCGAAATTGGCAAAAAGGCTCCTAAGCTAGCGACGATGGTTTGCGAAATTGGCTAAAAGGCTCCTAGGCAAAATAGCAAAAATCATTTTGGAATCTTCTCTGCAACCGAGCTAGCAAATGCGCATAAAAATCACGTTTTTGCAGGCTAGCAGGGGTTTTTGACGAGGTAAGGAGCTTGTTCGAGAGTTAAGTCAAAGCTTAAGCCAGAGCTAAGCCACGCAAGTCAGAGCCAAAACGAAACCTCCGAAAGAGGCCTAGAGGCTGAAGCTAGGCACACGATTAAGCTGAAATCCAGCTGAAGCTTGAACCGCAACCGAAGCCCAAGCCTAAGCCTAACCTAAGCCTCAGCCTACGCCTAAGCCTAACGAAAGCCGAAGCCTAGGCCTACGCCTAAACCTAAGCCTAAGCCAAGACTTAGGGGATAGCCTATAAACCTAAGCCCAAGCCTAAGCAGGTAGCCTCTAAAAAAATCGATAACCACGCCTTACCCGCCCATTTTATGGACACGGTACTGATGCGTGGCCGGAATCCATGGACACAGCAGTGAATGTATGGTGTGCAGAATGGGCTTCTCCTCCTCGTCCTCCTCCCCTACAGCCGGTTGAATGACATTCGGTCATCGCACAAAGGGAGGGCAGCGAGGCCCAGCCACAGCCACAGCCACCCCCCGACCGCCGTTGATGAGGTTTAATTAAAGGGGGAGGAAAAAGGGCCCGGCTGGCGGCGATGAGGACCGAATCGAGGAATAGAGACCCTGGCATCGAAACTGGAATCGAAATGGTAATCGGAAAGAATTTACCATTAATGCGTTTATGATCTGAGCCCACGCTTAAGCCAAAGTCTACGCATAAGCCTCGGCCTAATCCTGAGCCAAGCGACGCCCAAACAAAGCCGAAGTACAAATGAAGCCTGAGCTTAAACGAAGTTTGACCCTAAGTCTACTCCTTAGCGAAGCCTAAACCTAAGTCTGAGTCCAGTCATAAGCCGAAGCGAAGCTCAACGAAGCCTAAGCTACAATGTAGCATAAGCTTAAACGAACCTAAGCTTAAGCCTAACCGAGTTAGGCAAGCAAAGTGGGCAAGCAGGCTAAGATCTTTGAGGAAAATTGCGAATTCAGGGCGGGTCAACGAGCAGAGATTGTGAGAGAATTGGAAAACTGGCGGAGATTCTTTGGGAAAATTAGAAAAAGCAGAGCAGACGAACCAGCAGAGACTTTTAGCTCACAAAAAGGACCGGGGTAGTTAGCAGGGATTCTTAGGGGAAAATAGATAACAAGCTAGCAGCGATTTTTGGGGAAACAGCCAAGCCCGGATTACCGTAGGTCAATCCCAGCGCCCCCAAGAAGGGCCCTAATTAGCAAATTGCCAAGATGAGGACAGGTGTAGACACAAGGCACTCCTTAATTCCATAAATACACGAGTACACCCCGATCCGGTGGACGATCAAAATTGGCAGTACGAGAGAATACGGCAGACCACGTAGGGCCCGGTGGGGAGGGCATCGTGCCCGCACTCAATTTGGGCCTTTTCCATTTGACTCTTCAATCTATCACACACACCACATACACACAGGCAGACAACGACTGCCTATATCGGGGCCCTGGCCCTTTTGGGTCGTCAATTCAATTCCATAGGCCAGACGAGGGGATGAATTCCCCGGAATTCACTGCCAGTTGCGGGCCTTTTGAAAAGGGCGGAATGATGGTTGGGGAGGCTGAAGCTTGAACCTTGCAATAAGCCTAAGCCAAGCCTAAGCCGAAGCCTAGGGCTAAGCCTAAACCTAAGTAAGGGCCAACATTAAGCCTAAGCTAAAGCCTAAGCGTCAGCCTAAGCCTACGCTTAAGCCTATGATTAAGCCAAGGTCGAAGCCGAAGCCTAAGCAACCTAAGCCTAAGTCTAAGCCCATGCCGAGGCCTAAACCGAATCCTAAGCCTAAGCTAAGCCTTAGCGCAAGCGTAAGCCTAAGCCCGTGCCCGCCTCGCCTAAGCCTTAGCCTAAGCCAACGCCAAGATCCTAAGCCAAAATCCCCTGTTTTTGGAGGAGCTGTGAGGCCAGGATGAAGCCAGATTCCCAAGCTGCCAATAAATTCTCAAAAAGCAGCTTGTCGGAGTTCCTAAAATAGCAAGACTTTCTAGGTCTTTATGCCTTCCCGTCTCCTTTAATGGCTCGACGGGCTTGGATTTTAGTGGGCTTGGCGTAGACTTGGCTTAGGCTTTGGCTTGGCTTTGGCGTCGGTTTGACCTGGCTTCAGCTTCGGCTTAGGTTTAGGCTTAGGCTTCGGTTTCATAACTTCAAAAATTACCTCAAACTCTGCTCAAGTAATTAGCCACACAGCAGAATTCGCGGCATAAAGTTGCCGATCCGTGGGGCTCCTTTTACACCCGCCGAAAGTTCGGGGATTATCGTGGGGTGTGGGGTTTAGTGTGGGGCGGAGGCAGATCGCCGGAATATTGTCACGATTTCGAGGGTGGATTTCCAATATGGCCCGCTTTTCCGGGCCACACCACTCCCCGTTTACGCGCAAATCCCATGGGTTGACAAGGGCTGGGGCCCCAAATCCGCACCTTTTACCGTAACTGCAATATTTCTGGGGTGGGGCCCCGAAAAGGCGAGACAAAGAAGAGGCGCTACGCGCGGAGAGAGAGAGAGCGAAAGAGAAAAAGAGAGACAGCGAGAGAGAGAGAGACGGTTATTGTGGGTTTGGGGACTGATCCCCGGAATAAAGGGTCAGTTGCAGAAAAGTGAAAAATAAAAGTTGGGAAATGGTGCACGGCTTTCGGAAACAAGCAATTTTCGGGATTTATTTTTGTCTGGGTACTTTGGATTTTAGAAAACGTCATTGGAAAAGGGAGCGAGAGCGAGAGAGCGAGAGAGAGCAAGAGAGGGAGCGCGAGAGAGGGAGAGCAGAAGAAAAAAAAGCTAAGCTTGCCGTTCAAAGGTGCCAAAAAGCAGCTTATTCCACCATCCATCGTTGAAAAAGCCACCCCTACAACAAAATTTCCGCCCAGCAGCCCATCGGCCCTTCGTGGGGTGGGCCCTTAATTTGGGCCCCAGGGGCTGCAGCATCTCTCTCTCTCTCTCTCACTCTCTCACTCCCTCTCTATTTCTGGGGTGCCCATCTTTTGTATTCCATTTGACATTGCGGCATTGGCGGGGGGGACGAAATTGAGAGGGCCACAGGACCAGAAGGGGGCCCATGGACATGGGCCCCCCTTTCTCTCGATTCGGACATCAACCCCTACCCCAATCTGCTGCTAAATAATTCCACCCTGGTCCCTTTCGGGCGGTACAACATTGATCTGGGCTGGAGGATGCTGGAAATGGGTGGAAAGTACCTAAGCTTATGCCTAAGCCTGAGCCTAAGCCTAAGCCTTGGTCTAAGCCTAAGCCTAAGCTCAAGCCTAAGCTAAGCCTAAGTCAAAGCCAAGGCTAAGCTCAAGTCGAGCCGAAGTCACGCCCGAAACTCCCCCACCTCCCAGCTACCGTACCACCGAGATTGAGACGTCCTTCCTGGGCAAGTACACGCAGAGAGTGCAGAGAATCAGAGACCCAGACATCACCCCCCATTGCCCCAATGCCCCAGCGGCCAACATAAGGCCCAGTGGCCCGAATTGGGCCCTCTCGTGGGTGGGCCCCATCAGCATGTTAATGCCCGAAATGAGTCGGATGAGTCAATTAAACAGGGGGCGAAGGGGCCGTGGTCCTGGGGGGCCCATGCCCCTACGCGGCACTCCGGAAATTACGAGGTTTGACGGGGTGCAAAAAGTGCGGTGGTATAAAGATGAGTGAAATGTCGTCGAAGCGGATTTTTGGCCAAGCTATGGCAGCTTCAAATTTTTGCGCATTTTGAGTAGTAGTCCGGCTTGAAATTACCGTATTTTTCCATGCTTTTGAGAACGTTTTAAGGCCTTGACTTGGGCTTGGACTCAGCTCTGGCTCGCGTTCTAGCTTAAATTAAGATTTTTTGGTTTTTTAAGCGCAGAAGGAAGTTTAAGGTTTGGCGCCGTTTAGGTTCGACACAGGCGTACCTCCATCTCAGCTTAAGTTTCGACTTAAGTTAAGCTTAGCCTGATAGCAAGACTTACCGTAATCCTCCTTGATCAACTCAGAAGATACGGTAGAAAACCTCGAAAACCGGAAGCCGGTTTCCAAGTTGAAACCTCCGAATCGAATCGATGCCCTCTCGGGCGGGATTTGACCGTAAAATGCAATAAAGGTCACCCACAGCTTCATCCGCCCAAATCCCAATTTTGGGCCCGAATTTACAGCCCCGGCTGGCCGGCTAGCTGGCCAATATCTGTGTGCGTCTGTTTATGCCCATTTGGGATTGGATGCGCTTTCTCTCACTCTCTCTCTCTCTCTCTCTCTCTCTCTCTCTCTAGATCTTTCTGCCATGCCAGGTCCAAACGTAATAAAATTTTGGATCACCGACCCACATTGCCACCTTTGAGGAAAAATTCATTCCGACGTTATCTTTGAAGCTCCTGCAGATGTAAATATCTGATCGATAGTAAATGCTCAAATAGCGGCTCAAATGTCCGAAATTTTGCATGGTTTTGCATCTGCAAGAGCACCAAAAATAGTGCCGAAACAGGAGGTTTGATGCAAAATTTGGGAAGTCCTGGTGTAGTTGCTAAAATTTTTTTGAATCGGCAAAAACTGCCGAAACTGCCATTTGCCAATCGTGAACACCAAAAAATTTATTCCTTTGGAATTGTTTACGCGGGGCGACCAGATAGGGAGGGCGGATTTGGATTCGGGAACGACGTTTTGGAAACGCCAAAGTTCTGTGGAAGCGGAATGCAATGGAATACGGTCATACGGTAAATCGGGAATAGCACAGTAATAGCATAAAAATGGCTTGAAAATCGCCGAAACTACGGTGAGTTCAGCGCTATCTCTCTCCTTCTCTCTCGCTCTCTCGCTCTCTCTCTCTCTCTCTCTCGCTTGGGCAATTTTCTAGCGCAAAAATCGAACAAATCAAATTTGCATAATTGTGTCTAGCACTCGGTGCATAAAACGAAAAGATCAACGTCTAAAGCACGGAATAGACAAGGGTTAGGCTTAGGCTTAGGCTTAGCTTAGGCTTAGCGTAGACCTATCCATTAATGCGTCAAACGCTCTCCGGTGGGCGACTAGGTCGAGTATCAGGTTTTTGGGGTCAATACATCGCGCAATCGAATAAATGGGGTACGGTAGATGATCCACAAAATCGGGCTGGAGAACTAGTTCGTGATTTCAAAAATTAAACATAGAAATAGCTATTAAAACATCAAAAAAATCGAAAAAGCTGTTCATGGGTATACGGTAGGATATGCAAAATTGTGATCACAATACGGTAGAATTGACTATGTGTGCTGATGGGGTTGGATAAAGCTTCTTTGGGGATAAATGGCGTTGATCTCGGGTCCCGAAACGATCTGAAAATCACATTTGAAGGACTTTTTTGAGGGCAAAAAATATAACCAAAATTGCATTTTTTTGCTTCCCGCTGACCTCCTAGCTGACGACGTCAAGACGACGACGCTTTTCTTCGAACTGTTCGTCGTCATCGTTTAGGGAGGGGGCGGGGCTAAAAGCATAGGAGTGGCCGACATTACGTGTGCTGATTAGGTATTTTTAAGCCTACGGGAAGGCGTAATTTTACTACCTGATCGATGGTGAACTATCGGCCCCGTCATTGTCCTCCTTCCGCTTCCGCTCCCGGCTTTTTGTGTAGTGGTAGCCGGCGTCTTTTACTACCTAAATAGAAAGGGGAAAAAGGAAAGTTCCAACGTAGAATTTCAACGAAATTATTAAAAATTTTTTATTTTCTTTTTCTTTTTCCTTCTCTCCCCCCCCTCCCCCCTTCCCTCCCCCCCCCTCCCCCCCCTCCTTTCTTTCCTTCCCCCTTCTCTTTCCCCCCCTCCCCCCCCCTGTTTAAGGTAACCAGCAGATTTTCTTCGTGGAATTATTTTTTCCGATTTCCCAGAGTCCCCCAAAATCCATAGTTCCCGAAAACGCCAGATCCCTTCCCCGTCACCCCGTTACGCGTCGGAAAAAGGGCCCGACGACCGACGGATGGTGCTTTTTGCTCCTTCCCTCGCCCGCACCCCGTAGCCACGCGGAAAAACCCGTAAGCCAATAAATGGTGCCACCGTGTACCCCTTGAGAAAGCGGGACTGCAACCGGGTCTCTCTCTCCCTCTCTCTCTCTCTCTCTAGCTCTATCTCTTTTTTAGAGGGAGCATGACATCAATTCGAACCTGTCTAGCAAGCGGAAACAGTTCATCCCTTCGCGTCAACAGCACCGGCGACAGCATACAGAGTTGAGCAGCAGCTTCGTTCACCGAGACCTCGTGGAGCGTCAAAATCTGAAAGACATCTTTGTTATTTCCTCAAGAAATTTTTCCTCATCTTTGCTAGCATGCCATTCTATATTTTCCACTTCCGCAGGGATCTCCGCTAGCCTGCCCCCGATCTGACCCACCTTCTCCGGTTTCCGCTTCGCATCAAAGCGCCCGTAAATGGCCGAAAATTTGCGATAATCATCAACGCGAGGCGGGTTCCCCGTCATGACGTCGATGATTTCTCTAAAGAATCTGATCTCTATCTCCGAGTCGATTAACATACTGGCTGATCCGCTTTTTAGTTCTGCACCAGCTTTGGCGCCAACTTGGGCAAGTTCTGGACGAGCTGAAGATGATATGAACAGATTATAATTTTTTCCAAACCGCTGTCGCACATTGGAGGAGACGTCGGACTTGAGCTTCGGAAAGGGTTGGAGTTTCGGTCTGAGGGCCATCTACAATAAGCTGTTTTGCAAGGTAGAGAGAGAGAGAGAGAGAGAGGAGAGGAGAGAGAGAGAGAGAGAGAGAGAGAGAGAGAGAGAGAGAGAGAGAGAGAGAGAGAGAGAGAGAGAGAGAGAGAGAGAGAGAGAGAGAGAGCTAGAGAGGGGCGCGCTGTGAGAGAGGGGATTAGAGATATCTGGCTACCCACTCGGATCAAAATCTCCTAGCGCAACGTAGTCGTCAGTCGAGCTGATGTGTGGACTGCTTGAGGAGGAGGGGATTCCGCTCTGAAATATGACGTTGAGTGCCGTAATCAGTACGCTTTTGTACTAATGAGGTTTTAAAGACGGTGCACCGCTGTAATTTTTAATTAGGACAGTCCTAAGCCTAAGCCAAAGCCCAAGCCCAAGCTTAGGGTTAAGCCTAAGCTTGGGCCTAAACCTAACCCTAAGCCTAAAAAGCTTACCTTCGTGATCCTCATACTATTCGGGTCTTTGCTATTTGCAGTGGTAATGTTGTGCTCGTTGAACTTGGTGGTGACGCTCTGTTGTTGTTGCTGTTGTTGGGCCACTGCCGAGGCCACTGGATTACGGTATTTAGGTCATTTTTTAGGGTACACCTTTAAAATATAGGCTCCGAAAAATCGAAAAACTCACTTAAGGTCTGCAAATAATCTCCGGATAATACATTGGCCGTGGCCCCAATGGCGCTGATCGGGTTCGTGAAGTCGATGGCGGCTAGAAACGGTTAGGTTACGGTAACTGGGGCAAGTTTAGGACTCACTGATTGGAACAGGGGTGGGAATTGGTGTCTTGGTCGTGCTGGTGGCCGCTGAACTTGTTGAGAACGCCGGGAGAGTCTCGGTCGAGAAGAGGGAGGGCGACGGACTTTGCTGGAGGGCTGCCCCGAGTGTCACTGCTAAAATGGAATACATTTTAGATAGTTTTAGTTTTAGTTTTATTGTTTTTTATTCTTTTATTTTTTCTAAAAATGTTTATTTACAAGTTTTTAGTTTATTGATTGATTAGTTTTTAACACACCTCCCGGCAACAAGAAGTCAATCGGATTGCCGCCAGCCGGAAAATTCGGCATTGGCGGGGCGCCAATTAGCGGGATGGCGGCCAGGTTGAAGGCGGCCGGGTCTTTCGAGAAATCCTGAAAAATTCCTGGAGCTCGAAAACGTAGGTTACGGTAGACTAGGCATTTTTCAGGCTTCAAAATGGTAATAGTGAGGGAGCGCGAGAAAGGGAGAGAGAGGGAGAGAGAGTGAGAGAGCGAGAGTGAGAGAGACAGCGTGAGAGAGGGAGGGAGAAAAATAGAATGAGAGATAGATTTTTCCTTTATCTTTCCTTAGATCTTTACATCTTTATTCTGATTTCCCCAGATTCAGCTAGCTATATTCCTCCCCCAACTTCCGAACTTTCCCGAAAGAAACCAGTCAGCCCCCCAGTCGTCGATCTCTCCGAATAGTATTCTTCCCAGGCAGGGAAAAGGGAGGCTAAAAGAAGAGACAGGGCGGAATGGTTAGAAAAAGTCTCGAAACTGGCCGGGAGAAGGGGCAGAATGGATTCTTTGTGCTCCAGGGAAATCTAGAAAAAGTGGATCGTTTTGGGGGAAGGAACGGCTTCTGTAGCTCCTTCTCTCTCTCCCTCTCTTTCTCTCTCTCTCTAGCTCTCTCTCTTTTCTCTCTCTCTCTCTGTCTTTCTCTCTCCTAGTTTGTTTGCTTTAGATGATGCGTTTTAAGCTCCCAAAATTGGGCAAGCTAGCAGAGATTCTTTGCGGAACTTAGCAGAGATACTTTTCTATTTCGTAGTCCCTTTAATCCGACCGTCCCGCCCGGGACGACGTGTTCGATGACAAATTGCAGGCGCCCCGAGCGGAGTGCCTCGGAAAAAGAGGTGCAAAAAGAATGGAGACGGATAGAGACGCCGGGCACACCGTAAAAAGGAGTCTATGGAATGGCGAGAGAGAGAGAGAGAGAGAGAGAGAGAGCGAGAGCGAAAGAGAGTTTGGGAGAGAGAGAACCTGATATTTTTGTATTCATCTACCGAAACACAGCTAGGGAAACTTTGAAGGGGTGGTGTCAGGGGCCGCTCGAAAAAATGCGAGAGAGAGAGAGAGAGAGAGAGAGAGACAGAGAGGGAGAGGGAGAGAAAGAGCGAGAAAGACAAAACCAGGGAGATGAATCTCCACCTACATTCAACGTCCTCTGAAGTCGTCTGACGTGTAGCGGCTTTGATAGCATCCCGACCAACGACATGATCTCCAGAAATTCCGACTCGTCACACTGCATAATCTGATTGATGTCATCGCCACCTGTAATTAAGGATTTTATGACCTGAGGAGCTCGAAAATAAGCCGAAATCGACTTGGTGCTCTGTGCGCCTCTCTCCCTCTCCCTCTCCCTCTCTCTCGCTCTCTCTCTCTCTCTCTCTCTCTCTCCCTCTCGTGTATCTAAATAACAAAAATACCTTGCGATATAAAGATATCGTAATACTGGACGAGGTTGGCCTTCTGAAGTACGGCAAGGAGCTGCCATTCCGAGAGCGACGTCGGAATTGGGGATTTTGTGGTGATCGGCGTTGTCCTGGAAAACTTGCCTTGAGTATTTTGCAGAAATTTTTGTATGTTGCAATCACGCTTTCTCTCTCTCTCTCTCTCTCTCTCTCTCTCTCTCTCTAACCGACCTCGTCGCCGTCGTCGACACGCAAGAAGATGTGGTGCTCGGCACCGTGGATGGCGATGGGGTATTCCCGGAGTCGGACATGTTTACTAAAACCTGCCCCATTTACCGTAATCCAGCCACTCACCAAGATTTAGGGATTTGATCCCGGCACAAAATAGATATAGTCAAAGGGGATACTGTAGGTGCTGGCCCCGCCGTGCTATTTGATAGCCGGCCTTTCCGGGGGGCCCCACGTCGGGCGCTGGGCGCTGAAAAAGAGGGTTACGTGGTTAGGTCGGGCAAGTGAAGAAAGAAGACAATTAGAGAGCTCATTGGGGATTTAAATTCAGGGTGACAGGAAGGTAAATGAGGTACTACTGTAGTTGTGGCAACATTTAGTGATCCGAAAGGAAAAGGGGAAAATTGGCTTTAAAAGGATGGTGACATCAAGGAAAGGGAGAAAAATGCCTTCCAGGTTCCTTTAACTTCATAAACTTGAATTAAAGGCTGGGTAAATCTTTTGCTGGATCTTTCCAGCCAGCATGATAGAGCGAGAGAGAGAGAGAGAGAGAGAGAGAGTGTTGTGTGAGAGATAGAGAGAGAGCGTGAGAGAGAGCGAGATAAAGCGAGAGTGAGAGAGTGAGAGAGAGTGAGAGAGAAAGAGAGCTAGAGAGATCCAGCGCGAGACAGGGAGCGAGTTAGCATGAGAGAGAGCGAGAGAGCATGAGAGTCAGCAGAAGAGCGCCTGAGCGCCACTGTAAAGGAGCAAGAGCGGTCGCGAGATGTAGCGAGAGAGAGAGAGAGAGAGAGAGAGAGAGAGAGAGAGACTGCTTGACAACAACAGATTGCGGAAGAAATCTGGAGCTCCAGCGAGAGAGCATGAGCTTTCGCTAGATATAGCGAGTCAGGGAGCAAGAGCGAGATAGAGCGCGAGCTATCTAAAACCAGAGTGAGAAAGCGTAGAAAAAAAAGATGAAGCCCATTTCTTTGCCCCTAATCTAGCCGCTGCCCGCCGGGCAATTGCCGCGCTTTTTTCGCGCTTCGCCCGGG
Source organism: Mesorhabditis spiculigera (assembly GCA_958295435.1). Classification (NCBI taxonomy): domain Eukaryota; kingdom Metazoa; phylum Nematoda; class Chromadorea; order Rhabditida; family Rhabditidae; genus Mesorhabditis; species Mesorhabditis spiculigera. The sequence continues at coordinate 416,239 of CATQJA010002644.1, read as the reverse complement.
GCCCCCGACGAGAATGGGTTCTCCCCGAAGAATGTTGCCTTTTCGATGGGAAGGGACGCCGTTCCCACATCTCCAGGGGAACGCCTCGGGACCCAGATTAGGGGCCAAGGGGGCTAATCTTTTGCTAGAAAAAATGGAGAACAGCATGAAAATGTTGCGATTGGCAATTGGGGAACACCTGCAATTTGGGGGGAGAATTGGGGCCCTGAAAGGCCAAATGACCGTCGGGTACGGCGAGAGAGACAGAGAGAGGGGGGAAAGAGAGAGAGAGAGAACGAGAGAGAGAGAGAGAACGAGAGAGAGAGAGAGGGAGGGAGGTGAGAGGTAGAGAAAGAGATTTAGAGAGCGAGTGAGAGAAAGTAAAAAAAATCTCGGCTTAGAAACTAGTCTAGCCTAACTTCAGCAAAGCCCGCTTCAAATCAAGCCAAACCTAAGCACAAGTTAAGCTTTGCCTAAGCCTAAGCCTAAGCCTAAGCTTATGCCAAGCCTAAGCCAAGCCTAAGCCAAATCAAGACTAACCAAGCACAGGATTGGGCTCGCTTCCCAGTTCTTTTAAAGGCACCTGCAAGTTACACTAATGGCTTCGGGTTCTTATGGATACAGCAAGCCGCGAAACGCAACGCGCTCGCTGATTGAGCGCTATCTTGGGGTTCGAATGCGTTCGCGATGAGCACGATCCATAAAACTACCTAACCTATCCCTTTAAAATAAAGCCGTATCCGTGTCTAGGAAGAACTCAGTCACATTTCTTCGGCTCTGCTGATTTTCCATGGTCCCCCAGCGATTAGAGAGGTCCGCAAAATCCCCACAGATCCGATATAAAAAGGGCTGGATGTAAAAATGTTGCGATGAGGGGGAGAGGCCCGATTTCCGGCCCTGAGGGCCCATCCCAGGGGCTCAAAAAAAGGTAATCTGCGGTGGCAGAGAGAGAGAGAGAAAGAGAGAGAGAGAGAGAGAGATTTTCTGGGTCCCAGTGCGAATTAGTGGGGCGCTTATAAGGGGAAATCGGTGGGAAATTGTTGCGTTGAGAAGGAGATAGAGACTGGTAAAAAGTCTGGGGTTACGGTAGGTGGGAAAACGAGAGTTTGACTGTTGTCATAACCTGAATGTTGCGCATTTTCACCTTGAGCGAGAGAGAGAGAAAACCGGCGACAGGTGAAAGACAGAGACAGAGAGGGAAAGGGAGAGAGCGAGAGAGAGAGAGGGAGCGAGAGAGAGGAAGCGCAAGAGCGAGAGAATTATACAAGAATTATAAGGGCTTTTTGTTCGACTCTTTAAATCGTGTTTTTCCAGAAGTTCCGGAGCGAGCAAGAGCGAGAGAAAAAGTGAAAGACGAATACAGCCAGAAAACGATAGACAAACCCCCAGAATCGTGTGACAAAAAAATCAAACGGGCGGAAAGCGTTTTCCAGCCGGGCAAGCCGGGTGCCTGCCACAGCAAAAACCGTTCACACGTTCCACTAGGGGGGAAAGGGCAGAATTTAGAAAAAGGGGGCTTGAGGAGAAGAAGAAGATACGGCCGGGAGATCATATCGAATAGAAGGTAGAGAGAGAGAGAGAGAGAGAGAGAGAGAGAGAGAGAGAGAGAGAGAGAGCGAGCGGGGAGAGAAGGATTGAAAATATATATGGTATCGAAAAAGGGAGATGGCCAGGTGATATAGAAAATGGTAGGGATGGAAGGACGGGCGAGAGAGCAAGAGAGGGAACCGGAGAGAGATAAATATAGAGAGAGGGAGAGCAAGGGTGAATGAGGGAGAGCGAGAAAGAGAGAGAACTAGAGAGAAAACAAGAGAGCTAGCTAGAGGAAGAAAGACAGCGTGAAGAGGGATTGCGAAAATGAAAAGAATATTTTTATGCAAATTAGGGGTTTTACAGAGAGTGGCAAGCATCATACGAGAGAATTACAACGATAAAGCGATAAAAGGGAAGAATAGGCCGTGTAAGCGAGAGAGAACAAGGAAGCGAGAGATAGCGAGCGATAGATAGAGAGAGGTAGAGATAGAGAGGGAACGAGAGAGAGTGAGAGAACGAGAGAAAGGGAGAGATAGTTACTCTTTTATTAAACCATGCACATTTTTAAGAATTCCGTAGCACTACGGAACGTCGAGCGTGGATGGGGGGATGGTGGTGGTAGAGGGTTGTTGGATGGGAACGGAGAGGGGGTAGGGGGAACGGACGGACGGCGGAAAAAGTGGCCGGGCCGGAACGGGGGACGGCGAGAGAGTGTGTAGAGAGCGTAGAGGGGGCAGAGGGGAAGAAGGGGCCGAAAAACGGGCGCAGAATAGGGCGGCAGGCCGGGGCCCCCAGTAGAGCCGGCAAAAAATGGACCCGGGCGACTGGGTGGAGCAGAGCGGGCGGACGGGGGGAAGGCGGCAAAAAACTACTGGAGACTCCGGGGGGAACGGGGTGTTTGGTGGAATGGAATGGAAAAAGGGGGAAGGGATGGGGATTGAACTGGCGGGATCCGAGATTCGGAAGGTTTTAAGAAGGTTGCAATGTGAATGGGAAGGTGTATGTCAAAGCGAGTTGGATAGAAATAGGTGTCGCGATCCCTTTAAAAGCCGGAGTGTAGGCGGCGGGGGGTAGTGCGGGGGAGAGAGCGTGAGAAAGACAGTGTGAGAGAAAGAGCGAGAGAGAGAGATAGAGAGAATGATAGAGAGAGAGAAAGAGAGAAAGGGAGGGAGAGAGACCGAAATCTGTAGTTGGAAAGCGAGCGTATCGAAAGCGAGAATTCGGGAGAGAGAGAGGGAGAGAGAGATAAAAGAGAGAAAGAGAGAGAGAGAGATAGATAGATAGAGATAGATATTCGGAAAGGGATGCATAGGAAAGCGCGAAAGAGATAGGGCAAAGTAGACGATCTCATGGCCTGTCACGCTCCCTTTAAAGAGGATAACAGTTCAGGAATTTAGGCTTTTTAGCGTAAGTTTAATTCCGGAGATAGCTCTAGGGCCTTTTTAGGTATCTTCAGCAATTTACTCGTTTCTTTAACGCTTTTAAAGCCTTTAAAGGGGCAGTGACACCTGGATCATGCTAATAAATCTTTTTTGAAGGCTTCCAATAGCCAAAATTGAAAGAGTTAGTGACAGCATAATGCCAAAAAAAAGTTTAAAAATCCAGATAAAATAAAACGCGACAAACTCCAAGTTGACCCGGCTTCGGTCTCGCCGCCCAAGATTAATAGGCAAAAACTTGTCGGCACCGTCCTGTGACCCGAGCCATCGGCAAAAAATGGACTGCGGCAGGCTTGATCACTCTCTCTCTCTCTCTCTCTCTCTCTCTCTCTCTCTCTCTCTTTGTCTCTCTCTCTCACTCTCTATCTCCCTCTCGCCCCAGCCGTCGCGTTCAGGCCCAAAAAAGCCGCAGCACAGCCCGGGAGGGTGTAGAGAGGAATGGGATGGAAAAAGAGGAGGAGGAAGAGAGGCATACATAAATATATACTTGTAAAAAGTGGCCGCGAGGAGGGGAGGAGGAGCTGAGGGAAAGAGGGGAGCACGACCGGTCCCCTCGGTCTGAACGCTTTTTTGGACTCGTTGAAGCTCCCGTCGGCCAGGAGGAGGCTGGAGGGACGTTATTATAAGCTTGAGGCTGGGGTTGGACGGATTTAAAGGGACTTGGAAGGGTTGGATCTATGAAAAACTATGTGATTTCAGCTGTCACGGTGCATTTAAAGGTTTTTAAAGGAATGGGAAAGGCATTTAATGCGGGCGTAAGAATTACAAAGAGAGATAGAGAGAGAGACAGAGAGAGCCAGAGAGAGCGAGAGAGAGCGAGAGAGAGCGAGAGAGATATAGCTGGTGCGATTTTACCGTATATGCTTCCCCTTTTTGGAATCCACGCCCCGTACCCGCTTCCGGTTACCGGAACTCTCCGACCACCCCGGCCCGGTTCCGGCTACCCGGCCGCCCCGGCGGCTTGAACCAACCCGACGGAGCAGGGTAGGTCGGGATCGATGAAAGGCCCATAAAAACGGGGCACAGAGAAGGAGAAGAACAAACAAACCGAACGGGGGAACGGCCATCGGGGGATGGCTACGGCGGGCTGCTGAAGACGAACCGTTTTAGTAAAAGCATCATGTCTAAATCGCACTGCATGTACCGGAACTTAAGCCTAGTCTAAGCCTAAGCCTAAGCCTAAACCTAAACCTAAGCTTAAGCCTTAGCCCAAACGTGCGATTCTATGAGAACGCCGGCGCTTGACCGAATCCTGGACCTGTCACGCTCCCTTTAAAACGAATTTACAATTCCTAGAACATTTTCTGCAGAAATCAGGAAGCGGAAAGAGATTTGTCACCCTACATATGGTTTTTTGGAGCCCCCCCCCCCCCATTTTCTCGAGTCCCCTTCCCGAGGCCAAAGAGCGGATTAGGTTTGATTCGGAGGCAAAAGTAGGGTAAAGGAAGTGCTGATTCACACTTGAGAGGAGCGAGAGAGAGATTGAGAGAGAGAGAGAAAGGGAGAAAGAGAGAGAAGCTATAGATGATGTGGATGATGTCTCTCTGTGTGTATTGCCCACCTCTCCTCCCCCTCCCCCCTGGGCCCCGCGGGAGGACCCCAAAAAAGGCGAGCCGCAAAAAATTGGGATGTCGCTTCTCTCGCCCTCTTTCTTTTTCACCTCTAATCTCTAGTCTCTGAAAAAGGAACGCCCGGGGCCAAAGCCGCGGCGTTCGCGAAGCTTCCACCTTTTTTAGGCGCCGGAGGGGGTTTTGAAGGTGGACAAGGTCAATTTAAAGGGAGCGGAACAGTGAGCTTAGGCTCAGCGCAAGCCTAAGCCTAAGCCTAAAATAAGCCCAACGCTAAGCCGAAGACTAGGCCTAAGCCTAAGTTGAGGCCGAAGCGTAAGGCAAGCCTAAGCCAGGCCTAAAATCTATATTTCCTTTCCGCTCCGTTGAACACCAAAAAACAGCTGCGTGGACAAACTACAAAAACCCGGGCGGTCAACCACTTTTTCAGAGCCGAAAAAATCTCCAAAAAAACAGCGCGAGATGAGCGATGGGGGAATGCGCACAGTTTTTTGGAGCTCGCGGTTTTTGCCGCCGGTGGGGGTCGAACCAGGGGGTACCGACTCGAGGAGAGAGAGAGAGAGAGTGAGAGAGAGCGAGAGAGAGGACCCTTCTGCAAAAGGGCCACTTTTTTGGCGTCCACGGCGGCCCCTCCCCGGGGCGCGGGGGACACTTTTTAGCGTGGCACCCCCCGGCGCTGCCCCCTTCTTCTAGCCGGACACCCGGAGGGGAGCCAACCAACACACACTGGATAGCCTCGGGGTATGACGGGGGGTTGAGCGGCAATGCTTATTCCGGGATTCCGGCCAAAATATCGACATTTACAATCTCGAGGTCCAAAATGCCGACAGATCAAAGTCCCGACAGCCCAGGCACAACGTCCCGACAGGCAAATATAGCAGCAACGAAAACCCCACATCCGAGACCCAGGCAAGGCAAAATCCCGACACACAAACCCCGGACAGGCAAATCCTGACAGGCTGGAATCTCGGAAGCCGTAATACCGACATCCCGAATACCGACAGCCCCGACAGGCAAAATGCCGACATCGAAATCTTCAGAATCGAAATACCTACTAGGGCCAATCCCGACATCCCGAATCCCGACAGTCCTGACAGTCCAAAATCTCGACCGGCAAAATGCCAAAAAGGCAAAATGCCGACATAGAAATCTTCAGAATCGAAATACCGACAAGCGCAAAACCCGATAGGTAAAAAAACGCGACCAGTCAAAGTCCGGTGCCAGTACTGCCGAATACAGGTAACTCGAAACCAAGTGATTGATGGCACAGCACGTGTACCTGCCACAAACTGCAACCGTATCCTAGGGGGGTTGCAAGATCGGCAGCTTCAAATGCCACTCAAAAATCGACTAGTAGAAAAAACGGTTGCCCAAATCAGCGATTTTCAGCTGATCGGCGTGTGACCCCCGCGGGGTGACAGTCAAGTTTTTTTGGAAATTTTGATAAGTATGAAATGACGCTCGGGTGATGAAAGCGGAACTCTTAAGCTTAAGCCTACGCCTAAGTTTAAGCCTATGCCGAAGCCTAACAAGGAGACTTTTTTGAGTGTCGTCGGGACTTTGGCAAGGGAGCAAGCCTATCTGGTGCAGAATTTTACGCTGATTCCGAATATGGTAACCGTTTTTGCGGAATAGCCATTTCTCGAAAGTTATGAACGATTTAAACCACAAAATAGCACAAAATCGGCTACTTCCGATAGTCATAAAAGGCTTTGGAATAGACAAAACCAGATAGTGCATATTGTTCAAAAAATTCTCTATGAAATGTAACATTTTCTCCAAAATCATTGAAAAGTTAGAAAAATTTGATAAATCGGGAGCCCCCTAATTTTACAAAATTTTCAAAATCCCAACATTTTTGAGTTAAGTAGCTTATTTTAAACAGAATTTTTTCGGAACAAGATGCAATGATTATCAAGTTTTGTCTAAAACCTATTCCGAAGGCTTTTATGTCTATCGGCAGTAGCCGATTTTGGGCTGTTTTGAGGTTTAAATCGTTCATAACTTTCGAGAAATGGCTATTCCGCAAAAACGGTTACCATATTCGGAATCAGCGTAAAATTCTGCACAGGGTAGGCTTGGTCCCATGCCAAAGTCCCGACGACACTCAAAAACGTCTCCTTGTAAGCCTAAGCCTTTTAAAATGACAAAAAATATGTTTCAGCCGTTTAATTACGTAACCCAATTAATACCCCGCTAATAAATGCCGTCCGTTTATAAGTAATATAGGTTATTTAAATAATCAAACTAAATTTTAATTATTTAAATAAATATGTACATTTAAAGTATATCACCCTGCCAGAAACGAGGTGAAAGAAATGTTGTGTGTGTCGACCCGACGGCCCTACTGCTGATATCAGCAACCCCAGCAAGAGTTTTTGTAAATGGCAAAAACTCGGCGCCCGGGCGACCCGCCCAAATCACCTTGCCCGAGCTGAAAAAAAACTTTTCATCGATTTTTGTGTATTTAAACAACAATCTAAATAATTATAAAATATTTATACAAACCAAAATCAAAAAATTCAACCCGAAATGCCTTCAAATTGCATGGAAATTTTTTACAAATTTTTTAGTTATGCTTTGTGGCCGCTTGGACGTAGAGGGGCAGCGGACCAACGCTGGACGCTCTAAATGGGCAAATTTGAAGGGGTTTGAGCGAGCTAAATAATTTTAAAATTTCAAAAATTAAATTTTGTTAAATTTTGGGCTTTAAACTTACTTTTCCGATTCGAACACAATTTTTCCCTCGGCCAGCGCGCCGGCATCGAGCGGAACCTGAAAATTTGCATTTTAAAGGGATTGAAAAGTTGCGGTCAAATGGATTTGCGGTCCCTTTAAAACATCAAAATTTTGTTTATTTTTTACTTTAGATCCTCAAAATTTGCCTCTTAAAGGGGCTGTGAAGTGAGAATCTATGGACCTTTCACATCCCAGTCCCCTTAAAACCTAAAAATTTGCATTTTGCATTTCCTTGGCTTTGGATTTTGGACTTTCAAATACCGTTAAAAATTTTTGTGGCTTTGTCGTCTCTTAAAAAGCCAAAAAAGACAAATCCAAGTGCTTACCTCGCTGATCGGGATCTCGGCGGGAAGGAGGAGCTCCTTGTTTGGGGCCTAGAGAGATTAGCATAAGTTTATGGCCCACAAAAACCTACCGTAGGCCGTGGGACGAGGAGATTTTCGATGTTCTTCAGGATTTCCTCATTTTCCACGCTCAATTGTTGGATGGTTTTGCTGGGGATCGGGACGGATTTGGCGAGTACGTGATGCTCCGATTCGTCGATGCGGACCTGGAAGTATGGTTGAGCTGGTTTTAAAGGCCCCCTAAAGGCCAATCGATAGGCACGCTTCACCTAAGCCAATTTCGAAGCCCAGTCCTATGCCTAAGCCTAAGCCAGAGCCAAAGCTAAGCTAAGCCTAAGCCTGAGACCAAGCTAAGCCTAAACCTAAGCCAAGCCTACGCTAAGTCTAGGCTAAGCCTAAGAAGCTAAGCATAAGCTAAGCCTAAGTTAATCCTAAGCCAAGTCTTAGCTAAGCCCAATCTAAGCCTAAGCTAAGCCAAAATCACCAAATTATGCTGCAAAAACAAACCACATCAGCCCAGGGTTTCCCGATCTCCGCCGTCCTCGTCACGGGCGCGATTTTCGGGCGAAATTCGGTTTTGCCGAGGGCATAAGGCTGGGCGTGTACGCTGCGCGCCTATCGACGGGGTGTTATTAATGTTCTGGGGCATGTGGTGCGTACCAGGTTCTGCGAAAACTCGGAGTCGGGCTGTCGGAGGATGGTTTCGCCGATGATGCTGTCGATTTCTGATGCCGTTAGGTCTCCGGAAATCGTTTCCGGCTTGAGGGTGACTGGAAGGAATCGATTATTAATGAGTTTCTTAGGATTGCTTCTCTCTCTCTCTCTCTCTCTCTCTCTCTCTCTCTCAATCTCTTTCTCTATCCCTCTCTCACCTGTCGCATCAAAATCCCGGGCATCAAACTTGATGGGCAACTCAGTGGTGGTAGTCCTGGTGCTGATGATGTCAAGCTGGTGCTCAGAATTTCTCTCGACCCCGGTGACCATATCTCCAGGGCGCACTAATGGTAAGTCCTCAATGCGCGTGATTTTTGCGGCCTTGGCAACCGGGCGGCGCTTGTTGAGCCGACGAAGCTTGTCGGCGGCCAGCTTCTTCTTGTGGAGTTTGGTCTAAAACTAGGTAGTGGTCATAGCCTAAGCCTCTAAGCCTAAGTCTAAGACGAAGCTTAAGCTTAAGCCTAAGCCGAAGCCTAAGCCTAAGCACAAGCTTAAGCTGCTTCGAAGCTAACTAAGCCGCTGCTCGTACCTTCCTCTTCAGCCTGAAATCCGTATTCGCTGGCTTCTTCCCCTTCCTCATCTTCTTCAGCCTCCTCCGGATTGCTCGGACCGGCTGAGCGGTAGTTGTACTTGTCGGCACCGCAATTTTCTTGATCGTGATCCTGGCGAGCGGCATTTGGGGCTAAAAATGTTTTGTTATCAGCTCGTCTAAATTGAGAATTCATTAATTCTGAGTAGTTTATTGTTCATCCCACTAAAAAACTTACCACAATCTTCTCCGTCTGCTCATCCGTTCCCGCCTGGATAATTTGAGGCCCGTTTTTCACCGGCTGAATCACTTCCGGATCAGCTTCCTTCAGCATATCGTCATCAGCGTTCTCGCGAGAGCTTTTGCGATGCTCCTAAACCACTTTTGAAATCGGTAAAAGCTTTGATTTTGGTCTCCTTCGACTTTGAAAATGCTAACTACTTGCATTGTGCATAACCCAAGCCTAAGCCTAAGCCGAAGCCTGCGCCGAAGCTTACCCTGACGAGCTGCTCCAGAACCGGCTGCACCTCATCATCCCAAGTGGTTTCGTTGTAGACGGCTTTGTAGCGGCTAAAAATGGAAAATTAGTAAAAAATTACGCGCTTTGTCTCGCTCTCTTCTCTCTCTCTCTCTCTCTCTCTCCCTCCCGTCTCTTTCTATAGCCTAAGATGCATAATAAATAAATTGTTGCGCTTTTAGAGAAAGATATAAGCGGCCAGAGACGGCAATAGAACGATAGAAAGAGAGAGAGAGAGAGAGAGAGAGAGAGAGAGAAAGAGCGAGAGAGCGAGAGAGAGTGAGCGAGAAACAGTGAGATGCAATGAGCAAGAGAAATTGAGTCCGCGATAGAGATAGGAAACATTTACCTAATCACAAATTAAAGCCAACAAATCGAATAAAATCGCCAAAACTCACTCATAAGCCTTGATCCTCTTCGCATCAACGATTTCTGTAAAAACCAAAAATAAAGCCAGAATCCACAGTAGTCGACCCATTTTTTAGCGTGTGTTGATGATTGTTTCAAGGAAATGAGCCGAGGCAGGGATAGAGGACAGCTGGCTGCAGAGGCGGAATTGCCATCGAGCCGATTGCCCCGGGTGAAAACTTGAATCTTCTCATCGCCTCTCTTAGCCCCCGGGCTAAAAGATGCCCTAAAGATTGCGTAACGCGCGGGGGCGGACTGTGGAGGGGATATCATCCTGGCAGAGGAGCTTTCTGCCAGCTGCATCTACCTCTTCTCTCTCTCTCTCTCTCTCTCTCTCTCTCTCTCTCTTTCGCTTTCCTTTCCCTGGAGGGAAATTAAACGAGCTGAGCGCAACGGATCCCCACCGAGAACTTGCAAGAACCATTGAGCACCAGCTTCACGCTGATCCGCTCGAGGATTACGTGCTTTTGGGCGGGTTGATCACCTGTGAATTGAGGGGCAGGTGAAATGGCAACTCTGGGAGCCTAAGCCAAGGTAAGCCTAAAGCTAAGCCTACGCCAAGCTCAAATAAATAAGTTCAACTAACGAGTAAAACAGTATCCTAAAAGTCAAGCTTAAGAGAAAAATTAAGATCAACACTAAGCTAAGCCGAAGCTGGGCCTAAGCTCAATCCTAACTTAAGCCTGACCTAAGCCTAACAAGGGTCCCTGCGGAAAACTACGACCACATCGATAGAATGACGAACAACCCGTTGTCGTTTTGCGGATGGCGTCCAGATTTATAAAATTAAAAACTAAAACACATTTGGCCTCGGTCGCGCCAGCCCCGAGCCCGGGGAGCGCCCTGCCCTCCCCCCACCATTAGCGTGGCGCGTGCTAACACCGCTGCCCCCGGCTTTTTTTGCGTTCAGGCAAGTTCGAAACTCCTCACATTCTTTTTGCTTTTGATAGGTTCGCTTGGAACCCCTCGTGGCCGTTTCTGTGCATTTTGGAAAAGCCGGCTTGCACCAACTAGTTCTTAATTAGCGCTGTTTTTCAAAACATGGCTTTCTCCAAGTTGTTCGTTGTCTCTGCTTCAAATAAACGGTTTTGACCTATGAACCCAGCGCAGGCAAACCAAAAGCAAAGATTGTTGCCGTGGGTTTCGAACTTTTGCCTGTCGCGTTCGGTGGGCTCGGTGTTGCCACTGCGCCACGCTTCTGGTGGTGGGGGGGTCGGCGGCTGTTCCCGGGGGCGGTCCGGGGCTGGCGGAACTCGGGTCCATGCTGTTTTGTTTTTAATTTTATAATCGGAGCGCCTTCCGCGACGGGGCTTGTTCAGTTCATTCTCTTCGTGGCTAGGTCGTGAGGTTTTGCCGTGCTGGGCCTTTGTACTAAGTCAGCTTTGCTAACCTAAGCGCAAGCTAAGCTAAGCGAAACCTAAGCCTAAGCCTAAGCCCAAACCTAAGCCTAAGTCTAAAGCCCAAGCCTAAGCTTAAGCCTACGCGTATGTTTGGGACAGGATTTGCCAAATTTCACGCCGTAACACATTGACTAGCACCCGGTCTGCCGGACCGCGTAAAGCTCCGGTTTCTACGACTTCTACTATCACCATCCCTTTAAAATCAAACTCAAATCCGTCTTAGGACCAGTTTTCCGTTTCGAACCTCCTTCCGATCTTCGCTCCCGGAAGCCAGGTGTTGCTTCTTGGGGGCGAGGGGCGGAGGGCGAGGCCAATTTCGGCTTTCGGATTGGGGCCATTTTTTGGAGAGAGAGAGAGAGAGAGAGAGAGAGAAAGAGAAAGAGAGGAAATAGAAATCGAAAGGGTGGTGGTTCCGAGTAGGAGTCGCAGCCGAGTAGGATAATTCCGCGCCAATCCTCTATTCATCCCCGGCTACAGGTGCGGGATCTAGGTCGCGTCTTCGCCCCCATTTATAGACATCCCAAACTCTACTTTCTCAGTTCATTTCCTATTTTCTGTACTCAGCTGCCGTATCTTTTACTTCCCTAACTTCTGTTGTACTACAAAATGCATACTATTTTTCTGATTGCCGTTTTCGGAGTTGGTGCATTAATGGCGAGGAGGTAATTTTGTTGCTTTGGGTTTTCGCTTAGCAATCCAGAGTTATCCAAAGAGATCTCCCTCTCTCTCGCTCTCTCGCTCGCTCTTTCTCTCTCTCGGTCTCTTTCCTTACCAAAATTCATGACTTCACTGTCCCTTTAGGGTTTAGGGCCGTTGGCGAATTTTGTATTCTCATATTTTTATACTTTTCTCGATTTCCAGCCACTCCCGCCCTACGAATTCCCAGTTCGCGGATTTTGAAACCACCACCATATCCGAGGACAGCATTGTAAGTCTTGAGAATCAGGTGTGTGATGCAGTGTTTAAGGAACAACCCGATCTGACCGATCAGGAGAGCGAACTTGAGGTATCGGACCATGGAAGAGTGAAATATGTGCTTGGGGCTACGTACAAGTAAGCGAGAGAAAGCGAGAGAGGGAGAGAGAGAGCAAGAGAGGGAGAGAGGGAGAGAGAAAGAGAGCGAAACAGATAGGCAGAGCGTGAGAGGGAGAGAAAGAGAGATCGTAATATAGCAAGAGATAATTCAATGTTTTTTCAAGCGCTAAAGCTGAAGTTTTTCTGAAATTAGCAATCAAATTTTATCGCCTTTCAGAGGACATGGTAAAAACGTGCAGAACATCATCGCCAAGACGAGAAGCTTCGATGAGGTATGCAAATTTTTCGAAATCTTGAAAATTAAAATTTTCAGCCGATTCGACCCCTCCAGCCTCCGCACGCGGCTACCCCGACGATTCGGAGCGTATTTTAATTTTTTGTTCGTTATTATTTTTGCATCTGCTGTATTTAAGGTTTATTAATAAATAATACCGGTTATTTGCAGAAAAATAAAATTAAATATGTCAAAATTCGAAAAAATCCTTAAATTCTTATTGCGAGCTCACCAAATTTTTCTTAGAAAATCAAATAATCTCTTAGTACCAATTATTTGCCATTTCCAGCTCAAACTTGTAAATTCTTTCGTCCTAAAATCATCTTTATCCAATACAAAAAGATCACCGGGGACCCGTCGTGATTTGCATAAAATGTGTGTAAACGTTCGAAAAAACCAAAAATGGTGCCAGAATGGGGTGGGAGGGGCTCTGTAAAGCACTAGGGTACACGTAAAATTCCTTAAAAATAATCCAAAAATTAAACATTCAAATGCGAGCAAAATTGGCAACATTCCAAGTGGAGGACGGGGCCAATTGTATTGGGCAAATTTTCGGAAAATTTGAAAACACAGAAATAGAAAAGAAATTGGCACTGGAATATTCAAATCGCTGAGTTGGAGGGGGGAGAATTGGGCAGATTGGTGGGGGCGGGGTTTAAAGGAGCGTAGAAGGCAAAAATTTACTGAATCTAAGCCTAAGCCTACGCAAGCCTGCGCCTAAGCCCAAGCCTAAGCCTAAGCCTGAGCCTACGCCCGGGCCTAGTCCTAAGCCTAAGCCTAAGTCTAGCCCGAAGCCTAAGCCTAAGCCGAAGTCAGTATTTTGCCTTCAACACCCCTTTAAAGCCCGAAACATCACAAGTTTGGGCTCATCGTAAGCTGAGAGGGGTTTTTGGCGGGGAAAAGCTCTTTTTGAAGTAATAAGATAAGGTACGATCTACGGAACTTCACAAGTATGTGTCTGTACAGCTTTCACGGCCGTTGACCAGGGCTGTCACTTCCGTGTTGACCACCTCGGAGCGGCTGCAGCGTCGGACTGATTGGGGAATTACCTGGAAAGAGGTGGTTCAGCGAGAGAGCGAGAGAGCGAGAGAGAGCAAGAGAGAGAGTGAGAGAGAGTGAGCAAGAGGCATGAGAGAGCCCTCACCTTTGTCCCATTCGGCGCCAACGAGTCTCGTTTCTGCGGGTTTACCAGCGTATTCTGGCGTGTTGTCAGATTGGACATGATTCTGGAGAATATAACTATAGTATGCAGTCGCAGTGGGTCGTTCGAAAGACGTCTACAACGGATTTAAAGCCAGATCAGAGGTTAGAAAATCGTAAAAATCGGAAACCGTCAAGAAAAGCTTATGGCTTCCGGAATCTACCGTGTTTTTTACAAAAAATCAATTTTTTATTAGTTCCGTCGATGTTTGTATAATGTAATCCAGCCAGTTTAAAGCTAAGTTACACTACGCACCTATCGACGTTTGGTAGAATCGTGAGTAGAGTCTGTCGGTAGCGTGAGCAGGTGCAAACGTAGACCAGGAAGGCCACGTAGCAGTTGACGAGGCTGAAAAACGACTTAAGATGGGCAGAGAGAGAGAGAGAGAGAGAGAGAGTGAGAGAGAGAGAGTGAGAGAGAAAATAAGGCAAATCCTGACCTCAACAAATCCAGAACATCAGCCAATGGCGCGTAGACGTGACGGTGGAATTCCTGGGTGTACATTGCTAAAAATCCAGGATATTGTAATGTATACTGTTCAAAAACGTACCACTCAAAATGGCAATAACGCCTTGCGGTAACTCGGTAAAGAGGAAAACGCTGACCATTAAGAGGAGCATGTATGTGGTTTGATCCCCTGAAATTCAAATTTAAAAGGATTATAAAAAGAGAGAGAGAGAGACCGAGAGCGAGAGAGAGCGAGAGAAAGAAAGGGAGAAGCTACCTCTCTTCCTCTGCTTCTCGTCCTCCTTCACGTGGAGGATCAGCTTCCGCTTCATCCTGTTGACGCGCATCTGGTGGATCAAGCCGACGGTCAGCCAGAAGAGCAAAAAGCAAGGGATCGCCTGGAAAATGAAGTTATGGAGCTTAGAAGCTTAGCTTAGGCTAGCTTAGGCTTAGTTTTTAAATGTCTACCTTCATGAAAATGCCAGTTATCCACAGGTTGGCCTTCATCAACACGCAACCGTTATCGAGCATCATGTTGGAGAAGCCGATTCTGGAAAACTCCGTATTTCTGGATTATGTCCTCTCTCTCTCTCTCTCTATCTCTCTCTCTCTCTCTCGCAAAGTCTTTTTCAAAAAACATAGCTGAATACTCACTGATACAAGTAGTGCTTCTTATCATTCTCATCCAAGTAATAGTAGCTTGGGAGGATTTGGTGGTTGAGAAAAGTCGGTATGCTCAGCATCGCCACCCAGACGGCCAGCAAGATGCAGCCGATGCTGAAAAAATGTAGGTAATTTTCATTTCTAAGCCAAAACCTATGCCTATGCCCAAGCCTAAGCCTAAGCCTAGGCACTCACCAAGCTCGTTGCGTCCTCATCCACCCGCTCCCCGGATTGATCATCACCCGCCACCGGATGAATGCCATCAGCACGACCAGGTAGAGGGTGATGGCGTGGCAGGCGATGGAGAGGGTTACGTGGAGCTGAAAATTGAGCTAGAGAACGAGAGAGAGCGAGAGAGAAATAGAGAGAGAGAGAGTGAATGGGAGAGAGAGATATACAGCTAATCCCAACTTACCACGAGGATCCCCGTCCAAATATAAGAGTAGCCATAGCGGTGCTCAAAGATTTCGAAGCGTGTGTTGTAGATCTGAAATTTGGAGTTTTTTGAAACGCGAAGCCTAGGCTTTTGCCTAAACCCGGGCCTCAGCCTATAGGGCAAGCAACTTACCAAGTAGCTGACCATCGTGCTGATGTCGGAGCACGCGATTCCGATCAACACCGTGTGCACAGATGTGGATCGTAGTCGGGGTCTAAATTTTTTTGGGTATTAGAGGCAAGGAGAGAGAGAGAGAGAGCCAGAGCGAGAGAGAGCGAGAAATATAAAGAGAAACTTACTGCCTGAGCACCCAAATGTGAACCGAGTTGAAGAGCAGGCCGACGATGCACAAAATGACGGCCAGGTATCGGTGGATGGGCTTGTAGAAACTGAAATATACGATTTAAAGGGAGCGCAAAGCCAAATTCCGCAAAGAATCAGTGTTAGTTCTCTTACAAGTATCATTTCGGCAATATCATGGTGTAGAGAGGTAATTAACGAGAAACATTAAGTTAAAAATGACAATTTTAGGACCACAGTAACCCCCAAAACCAACTCACTTCTTAAATTCGACCGTAATATTCAAAATCGACGACGTCAACGGGTCGTCGAGGTCGAACAGCGGCGGCCCGTCGCTGCAGTTCATGGCCGGCTGAAAAATCCACATCAAAAAAGCGTTAGATTTGGAATTTCTGGCCAGAATGTGGTGAGAACTTCAAACAAAGCAAGGTAGCGCTTTTTAAAACACCGTAAATAGTAGTGAGCGTAATTTTGCAGAAGCGTAAATGCTCGCAAAAAAAGATCTTGAATGATCAATGCGTGTTCTGCATGTTATTCCCGGCTCCAGACGCCGAAAAGCTGGATTTCCGATCCATTAGAATTTTTCAAAACATGCCTCCCTGGGGGGGGGCAGCAGTAGTCCGCCCGACGTAAATACGTAAAAAGTCGCGAAATTGGCGAGTACCCGTTGAACTCGTGAATACTAATGACGGGGTAAAAGTTAGTTTTTGGGGGCCAATGATCGTCGGATTACCATAAAACATTTTGAGATTAAAAGCAGAAAAAGTAACTTATAAACCCACTGCCAAAAGTCTGGCGTCGGATTAGGCTTAGGCTTAAGCTTAGGATTAGGCTCAGGCTTAGGCGTAGTCTTAGACGTAGACTTGGCCGTACTTTGGCACCCGGAAAAGTTACAGTAACTCGGTAAAAAGTTAAAATACCACTTTCTAAATTTTCTAAGTAAACTTTCAGCTAGAGATAGAGCGAGAGAGGTAGGGAGAGAGAGATAGAGCGAGATTGAGAGAGAGAGATAGAGAGAGGGAGGGAGAGAGAGATAGAGAGAGAGAGGCGAAAGATCCGCTTCGAATTTAGCGATACAGTTTTCTACACCCGGAACATAAAGTATGTTCAAAGATGTATGGATAATTATTGAGAATTATTGATAATGGTAGGGCTCTCAAAAAAACTCGCTTGATATCAGCTTCTCCTGGAACCGGAAACTGGCTATTAGAATACCTGAAGATCAGCTACAAAATTGCACTATGTCCCTCTCCTCACTCTCTCTCTCCTCTCTCTCTCTCTCTCTCTCTCTCTCTCTCTCTCTCTTTCTCTCTCTCGCTCTCTCATCCGCCCTCAACTCCAGAATTTTTCATTTCATTGCTACCTGCTCCCGGAAGTGTCTGCAAGCCTACAAAAATCCCCCTATTTATCATGCAGAACACTCAACTTTAGCCAGACCAGACTTACGGTCAAAGCTGCAAATCCCCACGTAATGCCCTGATTTCGGCACCAAAAACTCGTCAAAACGTTTTGTGCAAAATTGGGGGTTTCCAGGTGGGTGGGCGACATTAAATTTGGGTTTTACAGAGCAGGAAAATGACGAATTTTGTGTTCGAAAAATCGGGAGGTCGGAAGATCAAGGCTAAACTTTAGCACATTTCGGAAAAAATAGAGTTGACGAGCCGAGAGCGAGAGAGAGAAGGCGAGAGAGAGAGAGAGCAAGAGAGAAAGAAAGGGAGAGAGACAGAGAGAGAGAGAGAGAGAGAGAGAGAGAGAGAGAGAGAGAGAGAGAGAGAGAGAGCAAGGGAGGCAGAGTGAGAGAGACGCTGCAAAATCGACGTTCGAGAATTCTATAAAACTCGCTAAAAACTCGCAATGAAAAGCTGAGTGTTTTGAGACGGGGGCGATCGAGTGGGTGAGTAGCCAAAACAAACGATCAGCCGGAGGGGCGACCCCATAAATTCGGGCCGATCTGAGGACCGGCTGAGAAGAGGAGTCGAACGGAAGGAGGAATGGGGTGGAGCCACAGCCAGCTGTGGTGTAATAGGGGAAACAATCGGAAAAAAGTAATGTTCCGGATGGCAACAAAGGGCAATTAGGGTTAGGTCCCAAACCAAACTCGGCCTAGGCCTAAGCTTAAGCTTAAGCTTAAGCCTTAGCATAAGCCTAAGCCTAAACCTAAGCCTAAGCCGAAGCCTAAGCCCAACCAAGCCAACGGAACGTTGCTCTAGGCCACTCTAAAATTTCCCCGAAAGCCGCCAGTCATATCTGCAACATTTGTTATGCGCCATTTGCCGTCATGTCTGGTGCCGGACAAATTGAAATGTCTGGCGAGAGAGGGAGATAGAGAGAGAGAAGCGAGAGTGAGAGAGAGCCAATGAGAGAGTCGCTTACAAATTCCGAAATATGTCCCCGAACGATAAAGATATGGCCGTAAACTTTTTTGAGGTGGAATGGGGGTGCTGGGCCTGCAAGATGGACCCAAGGCACGCGATGCAGCTCTGGAGCAGCCATCCCGCCTACCTTGAATTCTTGGATCTAACGCTCAGCGCTATTCAAAGTTCGGAAAATCAGCAGATGAACTCGAAAAATGATAAATGCAAAGTGAGAAAATGAAAGAACGGAGAGAGAGAGAGAGAGAGAGAGAGAGAGAGAGCAATAAACCTTTTCCGCATCTTTCATAGCAAAGCTTATAGATCTCGAATGAAAATCCGGTTGCTTCTTAAGCTTGGTCCCTCGTTATTTTCGTTTTTCCCGCAATTCACCTGCCCAGGGGAGGTACGGTAGAATGGTTGTAATTTAAGGGAAATCCCAAAAAACACCTGTTCTATTTTTCCTGTTGGGCCAGGGTTGACGCCACTCGACATTTGGAATAAGGTTTTTGTGGGAGCGTGAGCTCAAGCTTATCACGTCAAAGAAACGTCACTTTCAAAAACGGCGGGCCGGTTTAGGCCTATCATTAGTGTGGGTTTAATTTAGGGAAAATCTGGAATGAAATAGCGATGCTAAACCGTGAAGGCTGGCCAACACAAAACTTCCTTTTAAAGGGTCTGACAAGGCTAGAATTTAGCCAATTTTTCAATAGGGTGTCACTGAGTACATGCCACAACATTCATTCGGTTTTTTTTGTTTTATTCAGACCCGTGACGGGTCGAAAGTGTAGCTCTCTCTCGCTCTCGCTCTCTCTCTCTCTCTCTCGCTCTCTCTCACATCGCAGATGCAAGACTGCAAAAAAAATTTTCGCTTCCGTTCACCACACGGAACTTTTTGCTCCCATTCCCCTAAATTGAGAAAGTAAATAAATCGGGGCTCTGGCCAATAAAGGAGGGCCCAGAGCCCAAGGCTTGGCCCTAAAGGGGCAATGTTTAGAAAAGGGGCCAAAGCCAATCTTGGCCTGGGGGATGGGTGTGGGGGTTTAGGGGGAAGTGGGGGAGGAGGCAGAAGGAGAAGCCGTGAAGCCCACGAAAAAATGGCCGAATATATTAACTGGGTGGAGGGGGGAGAAGCTGGGCTAAATACCGGAAGCTAGCGGAATTGGGAGGAAATGGTGGTTTAAAGGGGATGGAAAGTTGGAAATGGGAATTTCCTCACCTTCGTGAAAACACTAGCTGTCACTCTCCCTTTAAAGCTTTGAAAGGGACTGCGAAGGCATTAAATTTGTGGGAAAAAAAAATTGAAAAACTGATTTCCAACTGTCACGCCTCCTTTAAAGGAAAATTCAGCTTTTCAAGGGTAAAATTTTTTATTTTGAGTTTTTGCTTGCCTTCTCTCGGCCTTTAGAGGTTGAAATCCAAGGCCTAAAGGTAAGCTTGCCGAAGCGCTAAGCCAAGCCTAAGCCAAGCCTAAGCCAAGTCTAAGCCAAGCCTAAGCCAAGTCTAAGCCAAGCCTAAGCCGAGCCTAAGCCTAAATCAAAGTCTAATCCTAAGCCTAAACCTAAGCTTAAACCTAGTCCTCACCTCCATGAGTTCCATAACGTCTCGCCAGCACAGCAAATCACACCATAAGAGTCCGACCTATACCCCCTAGCCCTCTCGATTTTCGACCAAATTCTAGCCATCCCGCGTGGGCGTTTCCGTGAAATCCCAACACATTTACGCCGGAAATTTCAAGGGCGGAAAAGCCGAAACTAAACATTTCCAGCGGCCAAAAAACCTTTCCGGGAGCAGCGCGCTGAAGCGGGGGGAAATCTTGTGAAGCGAAACTGGTTGCGCGTCTCTAGGTAGCGCCTCGGAAATCACCTGGAGGAGTCTGGAGTCTGGAAACGATTCTGGGGAAGGTAGTATAAAAATAGCGTTGGGAATGGAATTTATTTTGAGGTGACTTAGGTGGGCTTTCCTAGCTTCGCCTAAGTTTGGCATAGGCTTGGGCTTAGCTTAGACTTGGCTTTGAGTTTAGCTTAGCATTAGGCTTAGGCTTAGGTTTAGGCTTAGCTTAGGCTTAAATAGGCCTCTCAATCCACCTGGGCGAGAGTAAAAAACAGGTCTATTTTAGGATAGCGGAGGCGTCCAGGGAGAGAGAGAGAGAGAGAGAGAGAGAGAGAGAGAGAGAGAGAGAGAAGAGAGAGACTGAGGGAGAGAGAGAAATGCCAAAAGTCGTCAGCAATTAATTCCTGAATTTGTTAGCATTCAGGGAAATGGCTGCAAAATTGGCAGCTGAAATTTGGAGAATTTCTGGGAGCCTGGGAACCAAAGAGAAACATTGTGAAAACGCAACATTACAAAACTAATTGCTAAAAATTCATTCCAACAATTATTCAAAGTCCAGGGCAAGCTAGCCGGGGTTATTGAGGAATCAAAGGAAGAAGCGTCTTTTTGGACCCGCGACGATCTCTGGACCCTCGGTGTCAGTCGTAAAATCACGCCGTCTAGCCAGGGTCCCTCAAACCCTTCAAAACGCCATTAAAGGCGTCGGCAAGTTTTGATTTCGACGCCATAAAAATTGGGAAAAATGGCCGTTTAGAGGTGTTGGGTGGACTCTCGGTCCGGATCGGCCACTAACACAAATGGGTGGGTTAGTTTTGTGGTCTGAGGGGTGAAAGGAGAGAGAGAGAGAGAAGAGAGAGAGAGAGAGAGAGAGAGAGAGAGAGATTTGGCTTCCGACGCTGCCCTATAAGAAACAAAACTCGCAATTTTACACTGGAAACAGGTAATTTTTGGGGCCAGAAACTTTTGGTATACTGTAATTGGTGGGTTTGGCACGAAATTGGGAGTCTTAAGGAATTATAGGATTTGTACGACTTTGGAGAAGCGATAGAGCGGGAGAGAGAGCGAGAGAGAGGGAAAGAGAGACGAGTGAGGGATATTCGAAAAAGCGGGTTAGTAGGCGAGCTAGCAGTGATCCTTTGAGAAAAGCAATCAAGGCCAGCTAGCGGCGACCGTTTGGGAAAAACGGAGGTAGCAATCTAGCAGAAATCACTTAGGAACGCCTGGAAAACCTCCCAAAATTCCTTCAAAAAGTAGTGTCATAGGATCCTTGTTAACGAGTTAAGGGAGGAGCAGAAGATATCGGTATCGCGAGAGAGAGAGAGAGCAAGAGAGAGACAGACAGAGAGAAAGAGAGCGAGAAAGGGCAAGATAGCAAGGCAGAGACAGAGTTATCGAAAACCCCGTAAAAAGCAAAGAAGGGGGGTAAAGTGCCGTATTTTGGCATGGGTCAAGTTTCATAGCCTTCAGTAGAGGGAGAGTGGCGCTCAAATATCAGCGCCCACGGCTATTAGACGGTGTAGCGATATTGGGAAATATTATGGGGTGTGGGAAAACAATGAGTACCAAGAAAAGGGGGGTGTCTAGCGTTGGTTTAGGATTCTCCTGTAGTCATCTCGGAATTTAAATGCGCCTGAAAAAATAGTGTAAAGACAAAAACAGAGGCAGATTAAGCGAGAGGGAGAGAGAGAAAGAGAGAAAGCAGGGGAAAGATTGAACCAGTGGCTGAACATCATTAATCCACGACATTTCCAGTGAGCAATAGACCGGAACGCGGGAGTACGTAACGCTCCCACGTTACATTGAACTTTTAGACGCGCACGCGCGGATTATGCAGAATATTATTAGGCACTTGTTGTTTGGATCATCGAGATTGGTGTCTAGCCGTGTTTAGGCTTAGGCTTAGGCTTCGGCTTAGGCTTAGGCTTCGGCTTAGGCTTAGGCTTAGCTTTAGGCTTCGGCTTAAGCTTAGGCTTAGCTTTAGGCTTCGGCTTAGGCTTAGGATTAGGCTTAGGCTTAGACTTAGCTTTAGGCTTCGGCTTAGGCTTAGGCTTAGGCTTAGGCTTAGCTTTAGGCTTTGGCTTAGGCTTAGGCTTAGGCTTAGGCTTAGGCTTAGCTTTAGGCTTCGGCTTAGGCTTAGGCTTCGGCTCATTGTAAAGTATCAACGTTTCCACTGACCACTTCACAACCAAAATCGAATTATCGTTTCTCCCAGGCTCCGCAAGATGAGAATTTTTCTGCCGGTCAAAATTCAAGTGCCAAAAAACTAATTCTGTTTGCGTCTAGTTTGATTTTCTTCCGAAGCAGACAAAAATAGAGCCCAAGTTCATCTACCATTCTTAGAGAGCAGGTGATAAAATTAATGAGCAAAGGCGAGACGACGAAAAATAATGGAAGTAGAATCTCTAATTGTAAGGCGAAAGCTGCTTTTCCGGGTAAAAAATGAGCGAGAGCGGGAGAGAGGCTTACAGATGCAAATTCTCGGTAGACTGCAAAACAACTCTAATGCACGAAACGCCAATTTTTAGGCTGCCTACACGACCCTTTGAAGTACAAAGTGCAACAAACTGCAAAACTAATAAATTTTCAGGGCAGGAGGCGCTGGTTTCACTGTCATGCCCCTTTAAGGCAACGCTAAAAGCTGCAAAACACAGACTTAACCGGCTAGACAGTCCATTTTCAACCCTGATTCCCACACGTACGGGGGTGTAGTGCGTAGCCCTCGTTACTCACCCCCTGTACCAAAAAAATGGAGGGAGCTGTGAATAATTGGCTACAGGAGAGAGAGAGCGAGAGAGAAAAAGAGAGAGAGAGAGAGAGAACACCTCCCGAAAAAAAACTGAACATAAAGAACAATGGGCAACAAGGGTGAGGGGTCGGGAGGGAGAAGTGGTTCTCAATAATCCCCTTCACTCCGCGACAATCCTTTTTACACATGCGCTAATAAACAACCTTTCACTGGTTGGTCTCGCGTCTCGCAGGGTGCCTAATTTGAATGAGTGAACGAATCGGAGCGCGTTTCATAAATGATCGATCATAGACTGGAGTCTATGAAGAGAGAGAGAGAGAGAGAGAGAGAGAGAGCGCGCGTGCGAGACAGTGAGTGAGAGACAAAGAGGCGGCGATAGATAACGAGTTGAGAGAGAACTTTGCATATATCAAAACATTATCTTTGAGAAAAACATCCTTTTAAAAAATTATGCTTCCAAACACTTTTACTGCAAAACAAGCTCCCAGTTAAGAAAACAAAATTGCGTGATGCAAAGTGCATTTTTTTTCAGAAAAATCCAGAAATTTCAGAAATTCTCAAAAAAATACGGGAAGTAATTATAGCCAGCTTTTCATAGCGTGCATTTCCACAAAATTGACGACAGTTTGGAGACGGCGACTATAATTAATGAATTTTCAATTTTATTAGCACTTAGTGAGTCAAAACTCGAAAAGACTACAAAAAAATAGAAATTGTAGTAAAGTTTGTCAATGAAATTGGGATTTGTTATAAACTAAAAGCTGCCTAAAACAAAAATAAATTTAACACTAATAAGCCACTATTTATGTTAATTTTAACGAATTTTTTCCAAACTACAAACTACATGCTACCATTCCACTTCAATGGCCCTTTGAAAACCGTACTCCCAAGCGAAGCCGCTAGAACTTGCCTTCACCACTCGCCAGCCGTTCTCGAATTCGATTTGCATCTCTAAGGAGGATAAATCAAGGAGTAATTAGTAGCGTATCGTTTGTTTCGTAAAATTCCTGATTACAGTGATACAATACAGCGATTCGGATCCTAGAATTCGTTCAAAAATCAAAATTGCCAGTCCAAAATTCTGGGTTGGGATTTTTCCAATTTTCCCACTGACCAGTCAGAACTCTCCTTTCTCTCTTTCTCTCTCTCTCTCTCTCTCTCTCTCTCTCTCTCTCTCTCTCTCTCTCTCTCTCTCTCCTCTCTCTCTCTCTCTCTCTCTCTCTCTCTCTCTCGCTTTCTCTCTACCTCAATGAAAAGCGGAAAAAGTGGGTGTCAGGGGCTTTGGGCGCTGTTTGCCAATCTCACCTTCAACGCGTATAGACCGGGATAGCGATAGAGAGAGAGAGAGAGAGAGAGAGAGAGAGAGTGAGAAAGAGAAAACACGGTTCGAGAAGCACATCTCTTGCTCGAAAAACTAGCATTTCGCTACAAAGCCAATATTGCAAATCATCTTTAGCGAAACAAGCATATCTCTTTAGCAGAAAATCCATACCTCCTAACTTCCTTGTCTCTTTAGTAAATCTTACCTCCCCGGAAACCCTGATTTCCACCGGCTTTTAACCCCTAAAACCGATGTTCAAGATATACGCATAACGTCCCCGAAAAACCCGCCGAATCGGGCGTCAAAAGTGCTGGTAGCCAGAGGCGCGTGGATGGCCGAGGAAAATTTGATATCCAGCCACCCTTGAATGGGTGGCCTGCGTTTTTTGCTTCCTTTTTGCCGTCGGGTTAGGTGAAGAGCCACGTTACGCAGTTCGGGAAAGTTAAAACGGGAAATGTAGAAATACTTTTGGAAGAGAGCGCGAGAGTGAGAGGAAGAGGGTGTCAGGGATCGAGAGGGGGAGAGAAAGAGAGAGAGAGAGAGAGAAAAACATAGACACAGAGAGGGAGAGAGATAGAGAAGTATAGAAGACGCATCGAGCACGAGAATATAGACCTTTTTCAATGCTCTTAAGCCGTAATTTGGAGCGTAACGTATCGAAAAAAACCCTAGAAATTTTCCCGTTCCTCACGAACCGCCCAGATCTGCCAAAAACAGCGGGGAATTGATGAAAAGATTCAGGAAGGGGAAAATGGCGAAAAACAATCAGATGTCGGGGCGCTGGGTGAAGGGGGGGCGGTATCGGGTATCCGCTGGGATTTGAATCAGGAAAATTAGTGGCTATTAATGCGTTTGGAAAACGGCGAAATCGACAAAAATAACTTCGCATACCGCCCCACGTAGCGACTCTCACGTTTGCATTGCGTAACGAGTTATGCCGTAACGTCGCGTGTCGCGACTCGAATTTTTGTGGGCTTTCATGACCAAAATCCTAGAGTGAACCTTGCCGGTACATTTAAAAAAAGGTTTCTCGTAGACCTGCGTAAAATCGGGTCAAAAGCCGGATCCAGGTTTATAGAGAGAGAGAGAGAAAGAGAGAGAGGGAGAGAGAGAGAGGACACAAATCGAGAGCACTAGAGTAAGAGCACGAGAGAAAAAGAGTAGACCCAAAAAAACGTCATAAAAACGAGCGGCTCCCCGAATCTCATTCAGTGAGCCAGAGACCCAGAGGCCCAGAGCCCCTTAAATGAGGAAAGGCATCATGAGTCGAAAAGAGAAAGGGAGGAGTGGGATTGGACTAGTGACGGATGAGGGTTTTTGGATAATTCTTGTTTTGCCATAGATCTCTGCCTGTCGTTCTTTGTCGCTCTCGCTCTCTCTCTCTCTCCCTCTCTCCCTCTCTTTCTCTCTTTCTTTCATACTCTCACCAAAACTAAAACCAAATCAACCTGTGCAAATTCTCTAACTTTCGCAGCAAAAAATGCGCGATTCGGGCATTCCGATTGGGATAGGAAGTGCGGGATTGAGGGGAGGGCCCTCCTGGCTGTGGCCCATCGGCTCAAGGGCCCTTACTATTAGGGTACGTGGGGCCAAAGGACCCTCGCTGAATTAGCGAACAGAAGGTGGCAAAAAAAAAACGAAAAATTCGGAAAATTCGGAGAAAGCGGCACTCGGCTGCCGCTGAATTTTGGAGCTTCGGAGCACAAAGATGAGCACGAACTTACAAAGGTAACATTTAAGAAGATTTGGGAAAAAGAGCTTGGCAGATTTTTTAAATACTGCAAGATCGCTGCTAGCCTGCCCCGCGTAAAATTTTGAAAAGGAAAATTCGACTCTATGAAACTAGGGAGAGGGAGAGAGAGACAAAACAAGAGAGAGACAGTGAAAGATATAGAGAGGCAGTGTTTGAGAGAGAGAGAAAGAGATAAAGCCTTTCCTTACGTTTTTGTCGCTTTCAAATCTCCTTGTAGTATCGCTAAAATTCCAAAATGTTCCGAAACGTTCCCACCACCCGGTCTTCCGTCCTTGAACTCTTCTCGTTGCCCTCCGAAGCCTTTTTCTGGCTACAAATTCTTTCCGAAGGCCTTTAGTGTCTGGGT
Organism: Mesorhabditis spiculigera; assembly: GCA_958295435.1. NCBI lineage: Eukaryota > Metazoa > Nematoda > Chromadorea > Rhabditida > Rhabditidae > Mesorhabditis > Mesorhabditis spiculigera. The sequence continues at coordinate 390,363 of CATQJA010002644.1, read as the reverse complement.
CTAGCTCCTTCCGTTCTTCCACCGCGTTCCACCATTTCCGTGTTGCCCTAATTAAACCCCAGAAAGGGGGCCCGGGCTGGGCCACAGGCATCACACCCAGCCAGGATCAAAAAATGGGATTGACAACCTAGCGCTGGGGTTCATCCGGGTTGTAGAGAGAGAGGGAGGGAGAGAGAGAGAGAGAAAAAGAGAGGGAGAGAGGGAGAGAGAGGGAGATACTCCCCGCCTCGCGAATTTGAATACAACAGTTTTTCGGGATTTTGCGTCGCAAGTCAGCAGCGATTCTTCGAAATTCCGATGCTCAAAAAATTAAGAAATCTCAAAACCCAGCAAATCACCCTAAAATTCGAAGATTAATGTCCTAACCGCCAGCCAAAGGTTGGTGTTCCCCAACCCCACACGGGATTAGACGTCAACCCCCGCCCATTGTCCGAATCTTTCTATGGACGCCACGACGCGACGCGAAGATCTGGTCTTCCCTGGAAATTACTGGAATTAATACAACGTATTTTGAGAGAGAGCGAACAAATTAACGAGAACATAAAAAATCCGAGACCGCCCAGACCGCCCAGACCGGAAGGAGAGGGCGTGATATTTGCATAGCCGGTGGGCTTCTGCGTATAGTTTGGTCTGGGAATTTAAAAAAATGTGGATTTGGAATTGATCCGTGGCTTGAAGATCGAAAAGGGCAAGAAGCTTAAGCCTAAGACTAGGCCTAAGCCCAAGCCTAACCTAAGCCTAAGCTGATGCCTAAAACTAAGCCCCAAGCCGAAGCCTAAGCCAAAGCCTAAACCCAGGCCTAAGCTTAAACCTATGCTTAAGCTTAAGCCTCTGCGGATGCCTGAGCTGAAGTCGCAGTCTACGCCTAAGCCTAAGAATAACAAGGCCTAAGCATAAGCCTAAGCCTAAGTATTGTAAGCCTAACCAAAGCCTAGGTCAAAGCTTAGGCCTAAGCATATGCCTAAACCTAACAAGGAAACCTCCCCAGCTCGAAGTTGGACTTCGATTAGCCATATAGCCTATCTGATGCAGTTTTTCACGCTGATAACGATATCGATATTTATTTTTGCCGAGCGCCACAGGAACATTGTTAAAAATCGATTTAAAGTTTTGTCATGTTTGGCAGCCCCGCCTCAAAGACCCTCCCCACGGGGAAGGATCCATCGGCGGCGTGGTGTAGTCGGCAAGTACTTGGCCTACCAATCTAGAGGTCGCGAGTTCGGGTCTTGCCGCTGACGACTTTTTTGCTTTTTCCTTCAAAAGTGCTGTGAAGGTCCTACAAGTCATCAAGAAAGATATTTTTAAGTTTTTTGCACATTTGGTAGTTAATTCAGGTAGTTATGGCTACAACGAACCACAGGTCTCGATACGATCCTCATGAATTTTATGACCTCAAATCGCTTACCTTGGTGCAGAAATGAAGCTTGACATAAGATGTAAAAAAAAACTTAAAGACAGAACCTAGTATTTCCTTCTCTTTTTTTTCAAGAAATTTTCAAAAGAGTGGCTGGTGCATTAAATAGTTGGTGATCCACCGATAATTCCAAATGTCTTCGGCTGAAAAACAGTCTTTCCGAGAAATGGAATCGAGCAACTTGAATTGGTGACCGAAAGTTCAAAAAAACTTAAAACCATATTTTTGTAGACTGCTAGGATAAGCCTTAGCATAGCCTAAGCCTAACCTAAGCCTAGCCCAAGCATTCTCTCGATTCAATATGCCAAAAATTTGCCCCGGCCCCAGATTAATCGCGGCTAGGCTCAACTAGAGTCTCGTCCAGCCACCCAACGTCTGTTATTTTGCTAAGGGGCCCAAGCTTAGCGCCCAGTGTCTGGTGGAAAAATTGTCAAGCAGGACCTTCTTGGAATCAGGCAAATTATTCAAATCTTCGCCTTAGGGAGGGTCAAGAAGACAGCTAGGAGGGCGGAAGGCTACGTGCCGGTTCCCAGGGCTGGATCAGTGGGTGGCGGTGGCGGAATTGGGAGCTTCTCGGAAACGTTTACTCAAAAATGAAGTTCCTGCGTTGGATAGAATCATTGGGAAGTTGGATTCTGGGGGAAGGGAGAAGTTTCTAGAAAGCATGGAGATCTGCTGGTGTCAAAAATTGAAGGGAACTAGCAGAAATTATCGAGAATCGGTTCCGAAAACGCAAGGCAAACTAGCAAATATTTTTGTGGAATCGGCTGCATGATCGGGGGTAACTTGCAGGGATCCTTTAGGAATGCTCTCTGAGACGGCAAGGCAAACTAGCAGAGATTTTTTGGAATCGTCGCGTGAGAAGATAGGGCAAGCGAGCATCAACCATTTAGGAATGGGGTAAAAAGGTATAAAAATTATCAGATATCGGAGGACCCAACGGCAAGCTAGTAAGCTAGCAGGGCAATTCGTGGAATTCGATCACGAAACCAGGCCGATAGCTAGCAGGGATTTAGGTGGAAGCCAACACTTCCAAGCTGGCAGGAATCATTGAGGAATGCTGAAAATTTAAGCCAAAAACGATCTAACCATGCTAAATGACGCCCCAGCCACCGTAACCCACCCAAAACTCGCCGATCCTCGCATAAATATTTGACCCCTTGGCCGAGGGAGAGATAAATAACTTTGCGTAATGTGCGTGGATCTTGCGTGATTTCCCGGAAGGATTGTTTTCTGGAAGGCCTCGAAGCATCATAATTGGGATGCAGTTCATTAGGTAGTGTAAGAGAGAGAGAGAGAGAGAGAGAGAGAGAGAGAGAAAAAAGTTGGGGGAGGGGCATTTTTAAACACCGCGCTTCTACGCCACTTCCCGGAAGCGAAGAGCAAACTCCGCGTTTCCCGGGGAGGAACCAAAATTATGCAGGTCGAACGTGATTTTATGGGCTGACTAATTCGGGGGTTGGTTCTAGATTCTTCTAGCGGATCGGTGATCATCTACCGCACATCACTTACCCACAAGACCTACACAAGAAAAGGAAAGGTCGACAGGCGAAATCGTGCGGCATATTCGTGTTCTGTGGCGTGAATCAGCGCTAGTCGTGCCCCCGGAATTACCTGCGAGTGAAAGAAATGTCATTCTAAGGAATGTTCCATCGGTTCAAGTCAAGAATTTCATGATGTACTCGGTTAAATATCTCGAAATAGCTTCCTTTAAAATCAGCCGAGCGGTCAGACAAATCACGTTTCCAGCCGGAAGTCGTTTTGTTGCTTTTCCGGGGGGCCACACCTACTAGACGAACGACTACTATTGACGCTCGATTTGAGTGGCCCTGATTTTGACAGGAGCGCTTATGGAATTACTGCGGTTGGCAGGAGGCTTCATTGAACCAGTCAACGAACCGCGTGCTCTGTGTTTACGCACGCACAAAGGGATGTTGTTGAGGCTGAAATTTATAGGAATGCTGGCAGATCAAAAAAGTTTAAAGCTGACGCAAGGACAAAGCCAAGCCAGAAGAAGTCATAGCTAAGCTTGAGTCTAAGCCTAAGCCGAAGCCTAGACCGGAGCTAAGCTTACGAAGTGCAAAGTGAAGCCTATGCAAAGCCCACGTAAAAATTGAAGCCGAAACTCAAACCAATTCCAGCAAAGCCTAAGCTCGATCGAAGCTAAGCCTAAGCTAAGCCCAAAAGCTAAGTCTGAGCCAAGCATGCGCCCTGACTGAGCTTAAGCCTCAGCCCCACCAATCCTAATCCTAAGCTGAAAGCTGAAAGCAGAGAAAGCCTAAGCGGAAAGTCAACGCAATGTAAGCCCGACGATCAGGAATAGCTTCGGCTCGAACCAAGTCAAGCCTAGCTGAGGCTTCAAACAAAGAAAAGCCAGTCCTAAACGACGACTAAACGTAAGCTAAACCGTAGCCCAGACAAGCCTGAGCCTAAGCCAAGCATGATCATAAGCTAAGCCTACGCCTGAGCATACGCCAAACTAAGCATAATCCTAAGCCAAGCCAAACGCTACCCGCGTGGTCTGACTCACTTCCTGGACCCGAGTAGACCCCCCCAGTGGCCAGCCATACTCAGTCATATGCTTCACCAAATTTCGACAAGAAAGAAGGCGGCCAGGTGGGCGAGTCGAGCCCCCTTCAAGTGCGAAATTTTTTGAGTGGATTTCCACGCGTCGAGGGTCCTTACCCCGGCCTGGGCCCTTACTGGGCCCTAAGAGACCCCAGGACGGGGCCCTAAATTTGGTTATTGTGATACGGGGGGATGGGCTCGTGGCCCTGCGGCCATATTCGTGCGCTTTTGAAACTTGTGAAAGCGGAAACTGGCGAGAAATGGGGTTAGGTTAGTCTGGGAGGGGATTCAGAATATGTCTAGTCGGACTAGCGCCGATTTTAAAGGGCTTGGGACGGCAGGCAGCTGACTATGACACTTTCAAGGGCCATTGAAGGAAAAAAGAGCGTAGCCTGAGGTTCAAAAACCTTTAAAGGACCGCCGAAGGCTCAAACCTAAATGTTCAAGGGCAGGCTAGCAGAGACGCCTTGGGAAACAATTAGGAAAAGGCAAAGATTCTTTAGGAAAATGTATTATTTTAAAGGTGGTGCGACAAGTGCTTATAGCTATCTTTAAACGTGATTTTTTAATTTTTTCAGATATCAAAAATTTATAAAAAATCAGAAAAAGTGACAAATTTAGTATTTTTTCTAAAATGTTTTTTTCTTTATAATACTCAAAGAATAAAAACACTATAAAAAGAATATCCATTTTATCACTGTGATCGATAAGCTAAATAATGGAAATTCTATCCACCTCCGCCGCTCCTCCCCCGCTAGTGAACCAGAAACAACTTTTCAAAGTTTCGAACTACTCCAAATGAATTCAAAGTTTTTTTGGGGCGTTTCCGAACCTTGCTATGTACACCACTCGATGGCCAATCCTCCTCTCGTCTCCTGCTAGAGGTTGTGTCCTTATGGCAACTCGACGCACAATGGGCACCTCGCTTTAAATATTTCAAACACCCACCAGGGGGGAGACACCGCCCTTCCGCCTTCTACCCCACCCCCTTAGGTGAGAATTCGAAATTTCGCCGCTGAGCAGAAATCCACGAAAAATAAAATGGAAGTGTCGGAGCGCAGGGGCAGGAGCTGGGTTTTGAAGCTTGAGATGAGCCTACGCCAAAGCCTAAGCTAAGCATAAGCTTAAGCCTAGCCTCAGCCTAAGCCAAGCCTAAGCCCAAGTCTATCGCACGTTTAGCAATTAAGTAAACTAGCATAAATCTTTGGGATCCTAAAAAAGGGCAAGCTAGTAAAGATCCTTTCACTTTTCTGAAGCCTGAGGGCAAGCTAGCAGAGGCCGCTAAGAAATTCTTTAAACTCTAGAGAGGGGAGGCTAGCAGGGATTCTTTAACGTTCCGAAACGATCTGATAATTTTTTGTGATTAGTGTGACCCGCCAGACCAGGAAGTAATAATGAGAGAGAGGGAGAAAGAGAGAGAGAGAGAGCGAGAGAGAGACAGAGAGAGAACCAGACAGCCTGTGCTAGATCCGGGTGCAGAAATTGCACAAATCGACCCCATCTACCAGCAGCAGCAGGGTGGCCGGAATTGAGTCCCCCACCCTTGAAAGCTAATCAAAATGGACAGCAGCGCGTTGGGGTTGGCCCAAAAAAATAGGGCGAGAATGAGGATGAGTTGGAGGATTAAGCCCTTTAATGGGGCTGGAAGCTTTTCCTCTGTGTTTGCACATAATCGTCCCGGGGGACGCGAATTTCCCCCAGTTCCTCGTGAAGTTTCAAAGGGAACGGAATAGGATTTTGGGCTAACAATTTGCTATGGGATTTTCGATCTTCCGGCTCACTACCGCCACTCTCTCCCGTGCTTTCTCACTCTCTCACTCTCTCGCTCTCTCCCTCACTCTTACTCTCACGCCATCTTTCTCTCTCTTTCTCTCTCTCTGTCTCTATTTCTCTCTCTCACTCTCTCTCTCTCGTCTTTATAATAGCAACATCACAAAATTCGTGAATTAAACCAGAAAATTCAAGTATTTCTCGACAAACGAAAGCCTTCCGGTTCAACAAAGATTGATCCCCCGGGATACATAGATAAAGAATGGCAGCCTTGTTAAAATTCTGGAGCCGGCGAATCCTGCCCCCCACGGCATGCATAGTAGACGAACAAGAGGGCGTGGGGGAGGTTGGGATTTGATGACGAGGGGGGAGGGTCTTCAAGGTATCTAATAGCCTAAGCGGAAGCCTAAGCCTAAGCCTACGCCTGCCTAAGTCGAATCTAAACTTGGCCTAAGCCGCGTAAACATCTACCAAAGACTGAATAACCACCAAAAGACAGCTTGGCCGACGTTTTCTAGTTTCGCAACGCGCCGATCACCGTCAGACATCTACCCACGTGCATCCAACTGTACCCAGAGAACTGTCAACTGGAATTTGTAGCGAAACGTTATCTCTTCGACATCGGGCAAAGGTCTTTTTTGCAAAAACGTGCCGGACATGAGATAGTTTTTTTCTGAATGCCCACTTCCAGAAAAAGCACGTTCTTTTGTGCGGACCGGGAAGTGTTAATCCATGCACCGGAAATGCCCCGGAAAATTCGTTATAAATAAGCTATTCCTCATAGAGGACGCAAAAAAATTGGACAACAATTCACAAAACACGAAATAAATGCATGGGAAAAGTCGGCAAAGCAATGTTTGGTACTTTGGCATTATTGATGGGGACGGATCGAGGTGGGGAGAACCGAATATACTATGCAAGTCCAGAAATGTATAGTAATAGTAAAAATTCGACAAATTTTGGTCAAAAAACTCGATTGGTATTGTAATTTTCCGTAGAAATTCTCATTATTTTTGCGTTGGGTAATAGCCAAAAAAGATGTTTAAAAATGCTTCCTATATTTATCTTATGAAAATTGTATACACAAGAAAAAAAATTGATTTCACCCTATGCTTCCCCCCGATACTTCAAAAGAACCGAAATCCATAATCGAATAACAAAAAATTATGTAAGCAGGGGATTTATGTAAGCCTTAATGGACGAAATCGTAAATAAATGAGAAAATTAGCATTTTTGCGACAATCGATGCTTCTGTAAAAATTTTTCAGGGCGCCCAGACACGCGTGGCTTTTGCGAGAAAACGAGATGCACCGGGTGGACGGCCAGGGCGTGGAGGGGGACCCAGCTGGGGCCCGATTAAAGGGACCATTTAGTCGGCCTGGACCAACGAATTCTATTCGCCCCCACCCCCATTTTGATGGTGTCCAACTGTGCGGCGTGACAGAGACGTGTTTTTGGGGAAATTCTGAATTTGGATGGAGAGCGATCAATGCGAGCATTAAAGGAGGAGGCAAGGGAAGGCGTGCAAGCATGAATTCTTGAAGAAGCGATTAGCTTTCGAGCAATTTTTAAGAAGCATGAAGGTAGGGCAAGCTAGCAGAGACCATTCAGGAATTCTTATGAGGGGTAGGCTGGCAGAGATACTTGAAGGTGCCGTCAAGCCAGAAGGCAGGCTAGCAGAAATTCTTGAGTATTTCTTTAGATCAGAAGGGAAACTAGCAAGGATTCTTGAGGTCTTCGTAGGCTGGCCCTTTAAAGGGCTGCCGACGGCATGTGTCGATCCCCCCCCCATCAACAAATTGGCAAGTAGCCAAGAGGGCAGAGAGCGCGCCCTGGGGAGAGGCGCAGAGACATTTTCTTTCCAGAGCGTAATCGATTGACTATGCCGTCGGTATCCCTTTAAAAATTTGAAAATCGGGCAAACCAGCAAAGATTATTCAGTATTTTTCAGGGTTTAGGGGAGGTTTTTGAGGAATTGTTAGACAATAGACTAGCAGAGACCATTGGAGATCTTAAGGGTCCTGGGAAGCTTGCAGGGATTTTTTAGGAATTTTGCCAAAATGACCGAGAACGAGGGGAAACACGATATCGCATCGCATCATGACGGTTACGGAAGACAACTAAAAACACCCTGAGACGGGTTAGCTAGCGGTGATTCTTTAGGAATTTAGCAGGGATCATTCAGGAATTTTTCAAAAAAAACTGAAAAAACAATTTCACATCATAAAGGCTACGGGAGACACTTTGAAACAACTTGAAGTGGGCAGGCTAGCAGTGATTCTTTGGGAATTCAGCGGAGACGATTAACGAATTTTGCAAAAAGAAGCGAAAACACAAAAAATAAACAATTTCTCGTCCCGATCCGGCAGAGGTAATCTAGGGTTTTTTCCAAAGTCATAAAACTAGCCAAAAAATACAATTTTACATCCCAACGACTCCCCAAAACACCTCGGAAACATCCTCAAGCTCCCGAGCCTTTCCGAAAAACATAGGATGGCGCGGCGATAAATGTGCATCGGGCTGTTGCCTTGAAAAAGATAGATGTTTCCTCTCCAGCCATTGGTAGAAGGGCCCCCTCATTTTGTCGACATGCCCTCAGGCTATGGGCCCCTATAGCTAGGGCTCTCCCTGTCCTTAGGACCCACCAGGACGAGGGGGGGCAGCTGGACCCAAATAATGAAGCCCGCCGCCATTCAACACCACCCAGGCATAGATAGCTGCCGCGCTTTCGGGGTGGAATCCGGAGGGGAAGCTGGAGGAGGGGGATAGGAAATTGGTTGGTGTGGGGAAGCTAAGCTTAAGCCTAGGCTAAGCACAACCTATGGCTTCGCATGAGCCTAAGCCTAAAACTAAGCCTACGCCTAGCCCCAGCCTCTGAACTTCTTGAAGCCCCCCCTGTGTTTATATAGTCCTCCTTCAACCTTGCACTTTTGAAGTTTACTGATCGGTTACTGTAGCCGGGATTGATGTTTTCTCGAATTTGGTTTTTATGAAAATTATGGTTTTAAAAGTTCAGGGGTCTGTAAGTGTCCGAGATGCTCCTTTCGACACTGGCACTGGCATTTGAAGATTATGAAAAGTGCGGAATCGTGGGAGGGAGTCAAAATACGCCCCGTGCACTCACTACACCCGGAATAATTATCGTGGATTCTATTTTAGGCTCGGGGCACGTACGCTTAGGATTAGGCTTGAGCTCAGGCTTAGCTCAGGCTTATAGGCCTAGCTGGCTGCCAGTCATTACTTCGAAAATCATTACTTCGAAAATCATTACTTCGAAAAGTCATTACTTCGAAAAGTCATTTCTTCGAAAAGTCATTTCCTCGAAAAGTCATTACTTCGAAACGTCATTACTTCGAAAAACATGCATAGCACGTACGCTAATTGACATCTTTCTGCCTCTATTGGTCCGTTTATTCGATCGAGTTTTTTATACGTCGCATGAAAAAAATCGGCAAATTTTTACTTTACCCTCAGATTTTTCGATGTTTTAGTTGGTTAGTACGAACATTTTCTGATGTCACTTTAGAGAGCATCAAAACATACACGGACATTTTTAGGCAAACATCGTGAGGCTTCAGTTTGAATGCAAGGATCATTATAACAGATAAATAATTCGTAGCGATGGGGTAACTAACAATCCTAATACAGACCGAAACTCTACACAGTAATAGCCTTAATAGAATAGGCATATGGTACCTACGCAATGGTTTTATCGTCAGTGTCATGAATTTCGTGATATGAACATTCCAAATTAGCATATTTTTCGAAGTAATGACTTTTCGAAGAACTGACTTTTCGAAGTAATGACTTTTCGAAGAAATGACTTTTCGAAGTAATGACTTTTCGAAGAAATGACTTTTCGAAGTAATGACTTTTCGAAGAAATGACTTTTCGAAGTAATGACTTTTCGAAGAAATGACTTTTCGAAGTAATGACTTTTCGAAGTAATGACTTTCGAAGTAATGACTTTCGAAGTAATGATTTTCGAAGTAATGACGTTCACCCGGCCTAGCTTAGGCTTAGCTTAGGCTTAGCCTTAGGCTAGTGATTAGGCTTGGGCTGGACTGGACCTGACTTACAATTAGCTTAAGCTTTACAAGATTAAGTAATTCTGCTTTTTTTGTCCCTCCAAAATGTTCACTGCCCCAGACGAGCACAGAAACACACACACACACACACACACACCAAATTAATATGCAAACGCTAGAATACCTAAATTTGTGCGAATTTTTCAGCGCACCCGAAACTCTAGCCCGAAAAATGAAAATAGGGGGCGTAAAAGGCCACTCGCGCCGTAGGCGTGTGGATTCGATAGCCACGCAAATAAAATGCATATCAGATTACAAGGAAGTCCGCTACACACCCATGTACGCACCACACCGGATATGGGTGCAATTTGGAGTGCATGGGACCGGGGGTTAAAGGGGCTGGGAACGGAGGACGCTCTCTCATTCTCACGCTCTCTTTGCATCTCACTCTCTTGATCACTCTCGCAATGGCTCACTCTCTCACGCGCACTCTCTATCTTGCTCTCTCTCTCTCTCTCTCTCTCTCTCTCTCTCTCTTGTGTTTTCTGCCTCTCTCTCTCTCTCGGTCTCTCTGTCTCTCTGTCTCCATATCTCCCCCACTTTGTTGCCATAGAAAATCGAAAAAATGACAAATATGAGCATTTTTTCCAAATAACGAAATTAAAAATTAGCGGAAAATTTAAGACTACGGTAGCTAAATCACCCTTGCCGTTTCGAAAACTAAATTTTAGGCTAAAGGGGGTAGCCTAAAAGCTGCACTCAAGGTCGAATAAATACGGTTTTTCCCCAAAAGCCGTGATTTTCTTTTTCGGATAAACTTAACCAGCAATTTCCGTAGGCCCGTGTTTTGCCTACTGTAATTGGTGGGCACTAGAATACAAACAGCTGCAAGGCGGGGGTGAAATGTTAATGATCGTCTGAGAGACTAGAATTGGAGGCTTGAAAATGGCTGTTGAAAATCGGGATTTGGCGAACACAAAAAATAGTTGTCGGAATACGAGAAATCGGCACTTGGTACTTTTTCTGTCGCTGCACCTTTAAAATGGGAGCCGGAATGGGTCGAGAGCAGGACACACATTTTGGCAGATGTGGAGACAGACAAATGGGATGTGAAACCATATGGTACCTGAGGTGATCGGGGACGTTTTTTAGCGCTGAAGGATCCTAAGTCTGGGCCGAAGCATAAGCCTAAGCCAAACCCTAAGCTTAAGCTGAAGCCTAAGTCTAAGCCCAAGCCTAAGCCAAACCCTAAGCCTAAGCCCAAGCCTAAACCTAAGCCTAAGCCTAAGCCTAAGCCCTAAGCCTAAGCGAAATCCTAAGCCGAAGCATAAGCCTACCCAAAGCCTAAGCCCTAAGCCTAAGCGAAATGCTAAGCCGAAGCATAAGCCTACCCAAAGCCTAAGCCAACCTCCTAGTTTCCGAGACGCCCGTGTAATCTTCAAAGGAAATGGGATGTGTTGTGGTTGTGTGTGTGTGTCAGGGTATTGCTACGGAATTCCCTTCATTTCCCCCCAAAAAGGCATTCAATTGGATTCTACTGGCCAGTTCAAGTTCGAGAGCCAGGCTTTGTCCCGCCTCGATGCGCCCCAAAAAAAGACGGGTAAATGGAAAAACAACCGAAAAAGGTTCCAGCAAAATTTAGATTTTTAGGAGGGCATTGGAATAGTTTTTCTGGGTAAGCTAGCAGGGATTATTTTGAAAGGAAGCTTAAGCGCAAGCTAGCGGGGATCCTCGAGGGATTTTTAAGGTGAAGAGGGTGAGGAGTAGAGAGGATAGCAGTGCTCCTTTTGGCAACCTCATGCTCAAGGGCGAGCTATAGGAGCTTCTCGGATCATTAAGCTTATTCGTAAGCTATCAGGGATCATTTAGAAAACTCAAGCTCAAGGGCAAGCTAGCAGTTTTCGGAATTTGCATGCAATGGGGAGCTAGCAGATGTCATTTAGGAGACCACAAGCTCATAAAACCTTAAGCAACCTAGCAGAGAGCTTTCAGGAATCCTCGAGCTCAAGGGCTGTCAAGCATAGAACCTTTAGGAAGACAGAAACTCAGTGGAACGTTAACAAGGATTCACAAGGATCTCGTGCTCAAGGGCGAACTAGCGGGAGTCGTTTAGGAAATCTCACGCTCAAGGGCAAGCTAGCAGAGACCTTTAGGTATTGTTCAGCATCAAATCCCTTTGAGGAAGTCTCATGCTCAAGAGTAGACTGGCCGGAATTTTTTTAGTAAACCTCATGCCGAAGGGCAACCTAGCAGAGATCATTGCGGAATTTTTTCGACCTATTAAAACACAGTAACTAACCATTGTTAGTGACAGGTGCCGTGCAGCTGCTATCTTCTTCCTTCCAATCCCATCCAATCGAGGCTGTCAATATGGTTTCTTCTTCTTCTGGGCTTCCATCTCATTCGATTGTCGATTGGATGAAACGACTTCCCATAAAGGCACACTGCCCCGGTGGGAACTACACCACCAGCCAATTGACACAACTCTCGACGACGGGGGTTTTGGTTCGGAAAAATGTTTCGAGAATGGGAAGACATAAAAATCCGAAATGAAAATTTCTGCTATTGTTCTGTCCTTTAAAGTTTTTCTTTAAAGGGTGAAAAGGCAGAATTCGACCTCCTGGGTCCACTCGGTCGAGACAGCTACGTGACGTGTCAAACGACGCAGCTAAAACACTTTCTTCTAAAAGGCGATATGCTTCAAAAGCAGAATCAGTAAACAGAAATTTTCTAGAAGTTTATAGTAAACTTTGACGCTTTGCAAAGCAAGTAAGCCGTGCAGGTTAAGTTTGATAAGCTCGATAAGCTCGATAAGCTAAACAGGCTGTTAGACCAAACCACTACCATATCCTTTCGAATTCAATCCAGAAAATGAGCGCCACCAGGCCCATAGTGGTTTATATAGACTCGTAAGGTAATCCCTAAAACTGGATGGTCCTTCAGTGTGGTTAATCTCCAGAATGCTCCTCCTCGGCCTCTGTCTTCGTCGTTCGGTCGTTCTCCCGGAAACGACTGCAATGCGCTCATGTTTTTCGAGTTTATATCGGCATACGGCGCGGGGAACCCAATTTTGGGGAGTAAATTTCTTTCGGTGTACTAAAGGGAGCTTCCGGAATTTTGTCGATGACTTCGAATTAGCTGAAGAACCTGGGCATGAGCGTGAGACTGAGGTAAACATAGCTAACCTGGGAGGTATCTGAACTCGGCATCGAACTTTGAGAAGTCAGATACACCATTCGACGCGCCCTGTCGAGGGGATTCCAAATATGTAGTAAAATCAACCAGAGCCTATAAAGATAAAAAGTTATGAGCATTTTAAGTTTTGCAGCGAAAACCGCCGCGGCGATATGAGCCCCTCCCAGCGCACCCTTTTCAACGGCCCCGTGGCCTAGTGGTGTGCGCATGGGTCTCCGGTCTGTACGACCAGGGTTCGGATCCACTCACGATTTTTATTTTTTGCTTTTTGACCAGTTTACTTTTTGCATTTCCAAACTGGGGAATAAGTTTTTCTTGACTGTGTGACCCCTAAAAGGCACCAGCGATGATAAAATAACCTCGGGCAACAAGACCAGGATTGGACGCTCTCTATATCAAAGTTGGCAAAATCGCCAAAAACCGCCCTTTTAAGACTCTGTACGAATTCGAAGAATGTAAATTGTCAAAAATAGAACAGTACATCTTGATCAGTAGAAAATTCCTTATCGAATGGGCTATCTTACATAGGCTTTACGCGAAATTCTCGAAACGTCTTTGGCAAGCTGGCCATAACCCTACCCTTACGCCGCATCGCAAAAATATTTTTTACGGAAATTTTTGGCAGCCGTATGTAATATAGCTCATTTGAAAGAGCTTTCTTTGTTGAACAAGGAGCACCAATTAGTTTAGACTAAATTCCATTCCGCGGGATAATACAGGGTCTCAAAGATACTGTTTTTCACCATTTTGCCGACTTTGAAGCCTCATAACTTTTTACCGTTATACGCTCTGGTTGATTTTATTACATATTTGGAATCCCCTCGACAAGGCGCGTCGAATGGTGTATCTGACTTCTCAAAGTTCAATGCCGAGTTCAGATACCTCCCTAGTAAGCAAGGTCGACGCAAAGCCTACTCGGAGCCTACGCTACCTAAGCTGAGCCAAGGCTAAGCTAAGCCTAAGCTAAGCCTAACTAACCTAAGCTAAGCCTAACTATAAATAAGGTAAGCCTAAGATAAGCCGATGCTAAGCTTAGGCTCAGTCTAAGCTAGGCCTAAGCGATGCCTAAGCTAAGCCTACGCTAGGTCTAAGCTAACCCTTAACCTAACCTCAACCGGTTCAACTCAGGTCCGCCTCAGCTTAAGCAAAGCTTTAGCTCAACTGCGCCTAAGTCTAGGTCGAGTTTGGCCCAATTCCAAGCCTAAGGAAAGCCAGGCCCAAGCCCATACTCATTTTTCAGTTTCTCACGCGCACTGATGCTGGCCCTACTACACGTGGATCCCAGATTCCCTGCTCGCTGCCCCCTTTTCATGGTCGACCGAGAGAAATTAGCATTTCTTTGGAGAGCCCTGCCCCCCTTCATCGTCCATGGCAATCGAACACCCACCGAGAATGGGTCACATTTCGCCTTGGAAGAGGAGGGAAGGAAAGGAGGGGGAAAGGTTGAAGGACGTCCAGGGTAAGCCTTCGGAAAATTCAGGCGGAGCAGATTTTTTATTTTTCCTAAAGGGTTCTACTCTTGGTTCGGTAGTTCCAATTCCGAGTGCCTAAGTATAAGCCTAAGCCTAAGCCTTAAAAAACTGTTTTTTTTTCTTGCGCCTACGCTACATTCCTAACGACACCTTCAAATCCCCAATTTTCCCATTGTTTCGAATATTCCACACCTCAAGACCTGGGCCCTAAACCTTTCAGCAAACACATGCAATGAGCCATCATTTTCGATCTCTCTCTCTCTCTCTCTCTCTCTCTCTCTCTCTCTCTCTCTCTCACTGTCGCGTGACCGTCTGGGTACCCCGATAAAAATATAGCAATCCCCATTCCATTTCCATTTTACAACTACAAACACCTTTTTTAGAGCCTTGGGAATCTGGCTGTCCGGGATCGCAGCAGACAGCAAAGTTTGGTTTGCTATTTTTCGGGTGAAATCAAAAGCGAGGGTGATTTTCTAGGAATCGCCGGCGCGTGGCCATCAGTGATAAGGGAGCATTGATCAAAAATAGGCTAGAGAATGGTACAGAGAGAGAAAGAGAGAGAGAGAGAGAGAGAGAGAGAGAGAGAGAGAGAGAGAGAGAGAGCTGAGCGAAAGAAAGAGAGAGAGAGAGAGAAAAAGATAGGTTTATAGATAATCTATAGCCTAACCTTGCCTCTCCCTTTAAACCCAAATTTAAACCTCTATTTTTCAAGGATCATTTCCGATCCACCCCGAACTTTACCCCCATTTTCTGCTCATCCGAAGATAATCTTCGGTGTCAGACCTGTCAAAAAACGGTGCTTAAAACTTCTACAAATCGTTATCACCTCCAGAAAAATCCCAGGCTTACTTCTGCGCCCCCCACCCTCCGAGACAATACGTGACCCTCGGAGGGGCATCGGCACGTGCCCTCCCCCCTTCGAGTTATCGCAACTTTTACTGGCCATTTTCCGGAGTGGAGCTTGTGTTTAATTTTGGGATTATTGATCGAAATTCCCTATTGGATCTGACCCCTAGACTTATATGGATTTAGGTTTAGGCTTGGGCTTAGGCTTAAATTTTAACTTCGCGCTTGAAGCCAACTCGTGGCGAGGAACCTGTCGACCTCTTGCTCATCGTGATCTCATGCTCATTCACGTACCTGCTATTTGTATGTCGTCTTTTTCACCTTTCTGGATTTTGGCTATGTTTGAGGCCAAAGACCAGAATTTTACGCAACCATCAGCTAGTTTGCGAGGTGTTCCGGGCGGTACTTTGGAATGCCGGCATTCCACAAGCCATATTTGTTTGTCGGCATTCGAAAACTCGACTTTACGACACTCCTACTGTCAAAATTTCGACGGTTTTCCATCTTAAAAGCACCATCCCATGCCTCCTGAATTCCATAGTACACTCCCTGACGCTCCATCCGTTTAAAACACTACGAGACTACCCGGCCGGGCTGTTTGTTGGGGTTTCGGAGGTCGCGCTGGTCGGGGGTCGAGGCCAATTTCCTGAATTCTGAAATCCCATCTGGGCAAAAGGGCCTCAGGGCTCGATTTCCGAGTACATACAAAGCCACCAAATCCCATCCTACCCCCCACCACCCTCGCCCTATTGGCGGTAGTTTAAAGGGGGTGGGACAGATCGGCTCGACATATCTTTAGCTAGCTCTGTCTCTCGCTCTCTCGCTTCCAGTATGTCTCTCCGTCTCGCTCTGATCTTCGGCATGCTAGCAGAGATTTTTTGAGACCGGGCAGGCTAGCAGAGGTCCTTAAGAAGATCCGACGATGTCACTGACCGTTCACTCTCTCGCTCGCTCAGTCTCTCTCCCTGTCTCTCCCTTCTCTCCCGCTCTCGCTCTCTCTCTCTCTTTCTCTCACTCTCTCTCTCTCTATCTCTCTCGCTCTTCTCTCTTTCCAAATTTGTTGCAACCCGAAAAAACCCCCAAGAATCAGCGGCTTATCACCTCCCAAAAAAATGCAGAAGCCGTGTGTGGCAAAATTCGCAATTGGCGGCCATTTTGCGGTTTTGTGTAGCAGCAGCCGTAGATGCTAGGTGGTTGCGGCGGAGTGTGGCAGAGATAAGTGCCGCCAAATGATCCCCCCGTCCATGGGCCCCTGCAAACAAAGGATCTCTTTCCATCTTTTTGCCATATTTTTCGGATCTTTTCCGAAAAATTCCGCAAAGCGCCAATCGACGACGGCATTCACCCCAACCCCCGTTCGCTAGCTTATTCAATTTCATCTCGAGCGCCTTGGCAATGACTTCATTTTGGGATCGGGTTCTTTCAGGGCGTGGCTTAGGCTTGGCTTTGGTTTGGCTTGGGCTTAGCTTAGGTTTGGCTTGGCTTAGGCTTTGGAATGGCGCAGGCTATGCTCAGGTTTGGGCTTGGCCCTCGCCTCTCTCTCTCTCTCTCTCTCTCTCTCTCTCTCTCTCTCTCGCTCCAGAGACACCAAAAGTCATGAGATGTTGCACTCGGAATGCAAAAGGAGATTAGGGCAGCATTTCCTCGAGCCAGCCATATTAATTATACCCCGGGGCTACCAGATCATTCCCCGAAAATTACCCCCGCACGGAAATCGCAAGAAAAAAGAAAAAGGGCTCCGGCTGGGCCCGCGGTGCACTCAATAACGTTCGCCCACGCTTTGTTGCGAAATTTGAATGCCATATACCGCTACACCTTAGAGCAGGAGGGATAGATCGAAGGAGAGAGGAGAGAGATAGAAAGAGAAAAGAGAGAGAGAGAGAGAGAGAGAGAGAGGTAGCTGCAAAATCTGGGAGTTTCTGTTTTTTCTCCCGTTTTCACTCTCTCTCTTTCTTTCTTTCTCTCTCTCTCTCTCTCTCTCTCTTTCTCTCTCTTTCGCTCCCTCTGACTCTAACTCTCTAGCTGGAGGTTGGACCCCGAGCTTCTTCTCCTAGTGGGGCCAATTAGGAGAAGCTTAGACGCAACACTCTCCTTCTCAAACTTCTAGAGAGTTAGAGAGAGAGCGAGAAAGAGAGAGAGAGAGAGAGAGAGAGAGAGAGAGAGAGAGATAGCCTGGGTAATTAGGGTCACGTTTCTTTTTACGCGCTTTTTGTCCCGGAGGGGGAATTATTCTGCAACACTCGTCGTAGTTTAGCGTTATTTGATTCTATACTTAAAAATTTCGGGATATCACCGTGCCTTGCCTTCCAAATTCTGTCGATATTCCAAGAAAATTAAGATAAACTGGTAGAAATCCCCAATTCCTGAAAGCCAAGCATTGTGTTTTATGCTATTTCTGCCTCTTTTTTGCCAGTTAAAATTCATTAAAAAGTGCTAATACAATCAATTCGCGTGCGCTCTTTTTAGCCCCTTGGGGCCCCTAGGGGATTGCCTTGCAAAATTCCCACGGTCACCTGATTTCTTTTGCGTTTCTTTGAAGATAGGAAAAAACAGCTGATTTTTTGGGTTTCGGCGGAGATCTAACATGTTTAATAAGATTCCGGTTGTTTTAAAAGCTTCCCAGGCTTGCTTCGCCTGCTCCCTAACTCTAAGTCTAACCCTAAGCCTAAGCCTAGCCTCAGCCAAATCCTAAAACCAAAGCATAGGCTTAGGAGCAGGCCCCGCCCATCCGCTCTGACGTCTCCAGGATAGTCTCGGAAATTAGACCCAAAAATACCTTTCAAAATAGCATGTGCACCGATTTTCCGTATCACCGCACACTGGCAACATCTTGGCCCAGAAGTGGACCCAGTTGGCTGCCCGAAAGAGGGTTCGGAAATTGCCCTCGTTTCTAGATTCTTACGTCTTTTCGGGCCCTTGTTTTTGCATTTGCCTTGTCTCTCTGCTCTCTCTCTCTCGCTCTCTCTCTCTCGCTCTCTCTCTCTCTCTCTTTCTCTTTCTTTCTAGCTCTCTTTCGTGGCATTTTTTTGAGAGAGGGCTGTGAGGACGAGAGAGATAGAGAGGGCGAGAGATAGTGAGAGCGAGAATGAGAGTGCCAGAGCGACAGAGCGAGAGAAGCATCCAGGCATAGAGAGAGCGTGAGAAAGAGAGAGAGGGAGAGAGAGCCCGAACACAATCTGCAAGACGGCCATTTATTGGAACTCTCTGGAGTCCGTTTTGCTCCTTTCGACACTACTCCACTGGAATCCATCCTCCACCGCAAATATCATTAACCGCGGCCGCAATATTACCCACGTGGGGTGGGTCAGGCTCGAAAAATGCGTATTCCAACACCTCTAAGAGCTCTTGGATCATTCTTCGAGCACCAAGCATTAATGTTAGTTCCATTTTTTGCATAAAATTTTCAATAAAGGATTTAAAAAGCGGTTTTTCTTCAATCCCTCCTCCCAAAGATCAACTTCCTGCCTCCGCCAGTTTTTGTAGTGGTGCAGAAAAAGAATTCGCGACCTCGTTCGGGGCCAAAAAATGGCAGGTGGAATTGGGGTAGAGACTCTGGCACCACAGCTTCTTGACGCATTAATGACGTTTGGTTTTGGAGGGACTTTTTCCTTTGACTTCTGTAATTTTCTGCCATGAAGTTCCGAGTGTTTCCGTGGTTCTCCTGCGGCCTCGCCCATTTCAAGACCGCGTCATTTGTGTTGGGTGAATTTAGGTATTTGCTGCTTGGGGGGGGGGTTGAGGGATCGAATTTCGAGTCTACTGCCCCAAGAACCGGTCTCGCCATCGGTTAACCGTGTCGATGTTATGCGGTTTTGGAAATGCCTAATCATATAAATTTAAATACTACATTTGTGGTATATATCGGCTAGACTACGCTACATTACGCTATTCTGCGATCCGTTGTGCTACCATGATTTACGCTTCGATACGTTCTCTTACGGTTCGCTACGGTGGGCTGCGATCCGCTTCAGTGCACGCTGCGATAAAATAAGTTACACAACGCTACGCTACGTTACCACACATCAAATTCCATATGCTACGCGAATCTTCGATACGCTTGGCAACGTGGCGCTACGGTTTTATCCGCTGTATGTTTCCTTCCGTAATGCGGAGTTACGCTACGCTACCTTGTTCTACGGCTCGATGCGCTTCGATAAGTTACGCTACGATACGTTACGTTAAGCTACGCTACGATACGTTAAGAGAGAGGCTACGAATGCCTAGACGCTACGTTGCACTACGATACCTTACTTAGAACTACGTTTCGTTGCGCTGCGCTACGATACGTATGAAGCGCGCTACATCGAGCTGAACCACGATAGAATACGCTACGTTGCGCTACGTTATGCTACTCTACCTTACGCTACGCTACGTGACGCTAACTGACGCGTTACGATGCGCCATATTGCATCTATTTGTGTTCTAACCCTTGTCGTTTTGTTGATGCTCGTGTGTGGGTCAACCCGGAAAAAATGTCATGGGTGGGGGGATTAGGAAAATAATCGGTGTGAGTGTGCGGGCAGTCTGCTGGCTGATAGCCAATTTTAGCACCTCATATGGGCGCCTATTATCTTTACTGGTCGCGGCGTCTTGGCTCGCTTGCGAATTTAATGGCCACGAAATTGTTATGGATTTTGCAAGTTTTCTAGCAAATTTTTACTTTTTCTCATTTTTTAATATTTTTCCTGGCTTCATCACCAAGCCATATTTTTTCTTGATTTCTCCAAATTTTTGCATCCTTTTCTTTTTATCTTTTTCCATTTTTTCCCTTTTGCAGCCCGTCCCATGACCGACTTGGACTCGTTGCTAAATGGGACGGCGGAAACGACGATATTCCCCAACGTGACGAACGCCATTTTTGAGGACGAGTTCTGTCCAAATGATCGCTCCCTGCTCGATGAGCCGCAGATCAGGTAGCTTGGCTTGAGACTCTGAAACCTAGCCTACGGTAAGCCTTAGCCTAACCCTAAGGCTAAGTTACGCCCAAGCCTAAGCCTAAGCCTAAGCTTAAGTCTAAGCCTAAGCTAAGCCTAAGCCTAAGCTAAGCCTAGTCTAAGCCTAAGTTTAAGCCGAAGCCGAAGCCTAAGCCTAGCCTAAGCCCAAGCTGAAGCCGAAGCCGAAGCCGAAGCCTAAGCCTAACCTAAGCCTAAGCTAAACCTAAGCAAGGCCTAAGCCTAAGCTAAGCTTAGCTAAGCCTAAGGCTAAGAACCCTTGTTTCAGATACACGTTCTGGGCGCTGTACATCCTCGTGTTTTTCGCCTGTTTGATAGGTGAGTTACAGCTTTTATACTGTGTTATAATATTTTAGTCGGTTCTTGTAAATAATTTATTTTTAAAGGTTTTGGATTTTTAGCAAATTTTTACGTATTTAGGAAATCTTTTTACAATGCTCGTCCTCTGCACCCATCCCCAGATGCGGACGCCCACCAATTTTTTCCTGGCCAATTTGGTGGGTTTGTTAAACTTTTTATTCTTTTTGTATCTTATTGAGATTCTTTTGTGTTTTTAGATCTTGAGAATTTAGAGAATTCTACAAATTAAATCATTTATCGAATAAGCATGCAAATTTAGGCGGGCGCTGACCTGCTCGTCGCCCTGTTTTGCATCCTCCAGAATATGGTACACATCGTTGGCTACGAGAATGGACGCTGGTTTTTTGGTGGGAACTCGAGAAAAATATTCTAAAATGTCTAAAACCCGCAAAAAAAACATTTTTGAATTTCTAGCAATAAAAAATTAGCAAAAACACCAGGGTTGAAAAGCCGCTTCGCGTCTTTTCAACCCTGGCCCCCGTCTAGTGTCATAATATGCTTCATTTTGCATATTTCTCGCGAATGCCGATGACAAAAAAATGAAAATCTCTCCCTCCGCCCATTATATAGGCTCGCGCCATTTCCGGCATATGCTAATTAATTCCTAACAAAGTGGGTGCTCCATTTTCTAACAAAAACTTAATTTTAACGTCGAAAATAGCATAATTTGTAAAATCTGATGTGTGTGCAGTCATCTCAGCGCCATTACGCACCTAATGACGTATCATACGTTGCTTATAACCCTTTCCCTCTCGAGATATCTTCCGGACACCCTGACGGAAGTTGCATGCAAAGTGGCACACACACACAAACACACAGACACTATTTTTTTATATATAGTAGGATAAATAAAAACTAAATAGCGCTTTTTGAAATGTCCCTCGTCCAATTTATGCAAATTCAGGCGAAGTAATCTGCAAGATCTACCTCTACGTGCTTCATATGGTTCCGTGCACGAGTGTCGGGTAATTTTGAAGATTATTACGGATCGTAAAATCAAATTTTTAGGATTTTGATGTGTGTTTCGATCGAAAAGTACATTGCTGTACTGCATCCGCTCGTCGCATTAAAGGTAGGTCGTTAGGCTTAGGGTTAGGCTTAAACTTGGGCATCGGCTTGGCTTAAACTTGGGCTCAAGCTTAGCTTAGGCTTGGCTTAAACTTGGGCCTAGGCTTGGCTTAGACTTGGGCTTAGGTTTGGCTTACGCTTGGCTTACGCTAGGCTTAGGCTTGGCTTAGCCTAGGCTTCGGATTGGCTTAGGCTTCGGCTGAGGCTTACGTCCTCATACCTACTTTCCAGATGCTTACCAAGCGACTTCGCATCATGCTGGCCATTAGTGTGTGGACAATCTCCCTAATTGCAAATTTCCCCTACCTACGCACCGCCCATCTCTATACGTGGGGCAACGTCTCCGCGTGTGGACGGAACGATACGTTCAGGTAAGGTCTACGGTAGCATCAAAACGTCCTTAAATCTAGGCAAGACGTGCTGGTGATCACCTCGTTCATCTTGTGGTATCTAATCCCGGTGCTGATGATGGCATTCATTTACACGCGAATTGGGCTGGTGTTGTGGAAGAGTGGGCGGGGCGTGAGCAACAGGGCCAGCACTGGTGGGTTATTGGAGATGAGCCTCAGCCAAATCTATGCCGAAGCCTAAGCCTAAGCTTTTGATTATACCTACGTTTCAGACTCCCAAGTCTCAAATGGCGGCGCCTCGTGGCATATGAGCAGCGGCCGGGTGATCGTCTACCAGCAAAATAGCTTACTACAGGCGCGTTTTCTCTGTGGTAGTATTGCTCTATAGTAACGTACAGTACTGTACGCTTCTGTACGATACCCTACGTACTCGTACGTTGTTTTGTATGATCTGGTACGCTATCGTACTTTTTCGGACGGTATGGTGCCGGCTCGTACAGTAGCGTAAAGTATCGTACACTACCGTAATGCAAACTAAAGGATCGTACGGTATCGTACGCTACAGTACAGTAGCGTACACTTCCGTAACGGCCGTACAACGTAGTAGCCGCTTTTAGGTGCCAGACCAGGACCAGCGAAGAGTGGTCGACAGACGCAGAGGAATGAAGGAGAGCAGACGGAAGGTGGGCAGAATTTCATGACGTAACCGCTTTTAAGGTCATTCGTCTGCTCTTCGGAATCGTGCTCGCCTTTGCTGTGCTCACACTGCCAAATCACGCCCGGTTGCTCCATTCAGTGCGTTTCTGATTTCTTAATCTTAGAAAGGCAAGCTAGTAGTAATTTTTTTGAGGAATAGTGGGTTCGCGGCGCTGTCCTGACCTCTAGGGGCAGGCTAGAAAAAGTCCTTTGGTGAAATCAGGGTTTCAAGGGGCCAACTAGCAGGCATTCTTTGCGAATCACAACTTGTAGTCGTTTTAACAAAACCTGGGGGATCAGCCAGCAGCGATTTTTGAGGAAATCAGGAAGTCCAGGAGCAGGCTAGCAGAGAATTTTACGGAATCTCTCAGATTTTAATTTGCTAAAAGTTATTGAGACAAGAGTGGAGGAAATTTTCATGCAGGAATTTTTACTGTAGTTTTTAGGATTTAGCTGCAAGCTAGCAATGATTTTTGTGGCATACAGGATTTCGCAAGGCCAACGAGCAGGGATTCTTCAGAAATTTCAAGTTTTTGGGCTTTTTAAGGATTTTTGGGGAAATTAAGAGCTGCGGAGGCGAGCTAGCCCAGATTCTTGAGGAATTTCACTTTGAAAAACGATAAGACCATTTTTCAGACCTTCTCCCGGTCCCAAACTTGCCTCTGGCACTGGACAAGCCTCGTCCAACCAATGTCCTATCTTCTCCTCTTCGTCTCTTCCACCATCAACCCGATTCTCTACGCTTTTCTGTCCAAACGATTCCGCCTGGCTGCTCAGGACGTTTTGCGATGCCGGTAAGGGACTGTATACCTTGAAATAGCTGTACCTCACTTTCCCTCCTGTCCCTCCTACTGTCAACTACCGTACCCCATCCTTCCCTACCGTAACCCCGATCATCTGTCTATAGGCGCTGTCCGTTGTCGTGTCTGCTGTCGGCCGCCGGGTCCCGAACGGCTTCTAGTGATGGCCGCCTTTTTGGTGAGTCGACGCTGTCCAGTCTGGCTTTCATTGTTAAGAGCTTTTTAAGCTATTTTGGGCGGTTACTGTAGTTTAAAACACTCCAAAATGCTTTTTATAGATGGTCGTTACTTGGCAATGCAACGGGCGGGAGTGAGGAACGTTCGCGTGGACGCACCGTATTGAGCAGCTTTGATGAGACGAGGGCTCCTTCGAGGTACATGTCTAAGCGTAGGCCTAATCCTAAGCCGAAGCTTAAGCATTTGCCAAAGCCTAAGCCTAAAAGCCTAAGCCTAAACTTATGCTAAGCCTGAGCCTAAGCTACGAACCTAAGCCTAAGCCTAAGCCTGAGCCTAGGCCGAAATAAGCCAAGCCTAAGTCAACGTTCTTTTTTTCAGAGCCTCCCGCTCGCCCTCCCTATCAGCCGTCGCTCAATCCTCCGTGAACTCTGCTCGCCTGCCCCTCCTCCTCGCCACCCACTATGCCCAACAGGAGATCGAGCTCCGCCGCATGGAGCTGCATCGCCACAACGAGAGGCTAGACCGGGAGCACGAGGTGGAGAGCAGCTTGGCCGAGGAGGAGGCCACCCAGCCGAAGATTCGTTTCGATATCCCGAGGACGGAGGTCACGTTTGTGCCGTAGATTACCTTGTAAGCCGAAGCCTAAGCCTAAGCCCAAGCCCAAGCCTCTTTTCTTGCAAAATACATATTGGTCCTGTTATGGGTATTTTTCGTTTTTGAATTTCTTTAAATTTTCTGATGCTTAATAACCTTAAATTTATACGAAAATCGATACGCAAATGTATGAAAATCCGCCACAATTCCGATTTATCCCCCCAAAAGATTTGATCTCCATGCTGTGTGTACAAAAACAATCTCTCTCTCCCAATAGTACGTGTGCTCCGTGCTGTTATTTTGTGCCCTGCGGGTATTTTGTTTTGGTTGTTCATTTTTATGGAAAAAGAATAAATTAATTTACCTGGAAGATCGAGATAAAGAGACGGAGAGAGAGAGAGAGAGAGAGAGAGAGAGAGAGAGAGAAAGCGAGCGAGCAAGCGAGAGAGAGTGAGAGAGAGAGAGTGAGAGAGAAAGAGAGAGAGCGAGAGAGCGCTCAAAATATACAAAAACGTAAAGTCCAAAAATATTTATCTCCAAAAACATCCCAATCAATAGCACATGGCGCAATATCATACAGCAATATGTCGTTTATAGTCTGCAGTATGTAGTCATTAGTTGTAGTTTGTAGTTTCAGTATAAAAATGACAAAAAGTATCATAAAATCGATAGTTGTAGATAGATCGGCAATATAAAGTCAGATAGAATCCTCATTCAGAGACGGGGCATCAGATTTGCGCCTCATAAAATACTCGGGGACGATCACGCTGAGTTCGGCCCGACGTAGTGAGTGGCAGATCTAAATCAACGGGCATCATTAGGTGCATTTTGGAATTTTCAAGTGACCTGCAAGTCAACGTTTCCTTTAATGATACCCAAATAGACCGACGAGCAGGCGGAGTGCGAGGGATCATCTGCAAATAGGCGGCGGGGGCTTTGGGGGTACGGTTTGGCCGATGGGATTTGGGTTTTAAGGGGACCGGAAAGTCTCTCTCTCTTTCTCTCGCTCTCTCTCCCTCTTTCTCTCTCTCGCTCGCTCACTCTCTGGCCTTGCTGGTCCCTTTAAAGTGCAAAAATTCAAGAACTCGTGAAAGTTAAAGGTATTTAGAAGCGAAAACAAATCCTTTAGCGACAATTTTTGCTAGCCTGCCCGGTCAGGCTTTGAAATATCCGCAAAAACCTATGCGAGTTTTCCTAGGCTTGCTTAACCCTGAGCCTAAGCCCAAGCCTAAGCTTACTTTTAAACCTAGAGCTAACTCCATACTACAAACTAGGCCAAACCGTCCGCCCATCCACCCCGTCGCCCAAGAAACAATAAGCATTCACTCCAAAACAAAAACGGCACACCAACCTCTTTCTCAATTGAGAAAACCAGCTGACCTTTTATTGGCGAGACTCAAGCTATACGAAGGGGGGAGGGATAAGCATACGGTAAGCGAACACAGCCGGTTAGTATGAAGCATTTGCTAGGAATGCTGAAAGGAGGACAGAGGTGGAAATGGGAAGAGGTGGTGCTCATTTCAAAAAAGGTAGTCAAATTTTTTCCGGGGATAGCGAGAGAGACGGCAAGGGAGAGGGAGAGAGAGAGCGTGTGAGAGCGAGAGAGAGCAAGAGAGAGATACCTTTTGAGGCTGATAACCTTGTCAGCGACCGTAACGGAATGACAGCAAAAAAATGCGTTAATTTGCCTCAAACTTTAAAGGTACAGCGACAGGAAAAATGGCACACGGCAAAGCCAACACCAAAAATTATGCGATTTTTGTCCAATTTCCGACCGTTTTTGATTTTTAGTGCAATAGAGGACAAACTACAAACTATAGATCACAAAATTTCCTTCTATACAAAATTCTATTAAAAAATTACCTGTTTAATGCTCTTATCGTGGTGACCGGAGATCGTAGACGCACTGGCGGATCCATCCTGGGAATCCCGGTGCTCCCGCATGTCTTTGTTTGCCTAAAAATGGGTACGAATTGTATTTTCTAAACTACCGTAGTTTGTATCATTCGTATTTTTAGATTACTACGCTTTCCCGATTCCCCGAATTTTGCTATTCTTTATTTTCGGATTTTGGGAGTGTTTCGACCCTTCCCACGGCCATTCTGAGTTTAGAAATTTCCCGAGCCCCTCTCTCTTTCCCTCTCCCTCTCTACCCCTGTCTCTCTCTCCCTCTTTCCCCGTCTCTCTCTCTCCCCACCCTAATCCCCAGAACGTCGGCTACGTGCCGGCGTGAACTTTGCGAACTTTAAGTCCTTTCAAAATTCACGTAAATGATTTTCAAAAGTTCTGCAAATTGAGACGTCAAAGGTTAGGAAAAAACTATGGCTTCTGAGCAAATCCAGCAAAAAATTACTTTTCGAATAAGCCCGTTTGCCGCCAGCCCGACGATCATCCGGTCCACAATGTCGGTCAGGATCTAAAATTTTTCAAGTTTTCATTTTTTTTTCAGGTTTTTCAATCTATCGATCTAAAATCGATAGGTTGAAAAACTGTGTAAACTGAATTTGCATAACCCCCACGTTTTAGAGGCACAAATAAAACGCAATCCCGACAAAAAACCTTAACGCTAGATTGTGTAAAAGGAAGATTAAAAAAAATCGAAAATTCATATTTCCCACCTCCCTCCACAAAATGATTGCCGAGTCGGTCTCCCGGGAGTCCATTCCCTTCTTGTTGGTTCTAAAAAAAGGTTGAAATTCCATTTGCATCCTCAAGACATTTTAAAGGGTTAGAGAACCCAAGCAAAAGATTGGTATCGGTAGTGCTAACAGAGAAACTTTGCGGAAATGATTGCAGCAGATTAGTGAATGCGTTTTTTTATCAAAAATGACAAATGCAGCGACAGGTTTTTGGGTACGGACAGTTAGGTTTAAGCTTGAAATTGCGTTAATAATGTCGATAAAAATTTACGAATTAATGGATAGCGTATGGGTTAGCCTGCAAGTTAGTTTCAGCGTTTTAAAGGGACCGGGAAGGCAAGTTATTTCTCTCTCTTTCTCTCTCTCATCCTGCTCTCACTCTTTCTCTCTCTCTCCCTCTTTCTCTCGCACTCGCTCTCTCTCTCCCACTCTCTCTCTCCCCTATAGCTCTCTCGCGCTCTCTCGCGCTCTGTTTCTCCCGCTCTCTCTCTGGATCTCTTTTTCAAGCCTCCTTAAATTTCCTTTCTTTACACTTTACACCCACCTCGTGCTGAATTTTCGCTCTCGACCACTAAATTTTAGGTTTTTAAGCTAATTTTGGGCAAGTTAGCTTAGGCTAAGGCTAGGCTTGGACTTAGGCCGAGGCCAAGCTGAGCAGGCTTAGGAGGCGGAGGCTTAGGAGGCTGAGGAGGCAAAGGAGGCTGAGGTCTGGGCTTCAGCTTAGCTTAGGCCTAAACCTACTTTCTGTCGGCTCGGATAGCTTTGCGGAAGTGGAAGAGGGTGCACTCCTTGAAGACGCCCCAGTAGTGCGGTCTGGAATTGAATAGAAACGTTGAAGCCTCGGTCTAAGCGCAAGCTAAGGCCCAGGCTTGGAAAAGGTCTTTTCCACGATTTCTTTCTCTCTCTCTCGCCCTCTCTCTCTCTCTCTCTCTCGCCTTGCGTACCCTCGTACTCAGACGTTCAAAGACCAACTGGATGCTCTTAATTTCCGTTCTACTCCTAAGGACCCATACTACTCCTTTCTCACGCTGATCAGTGGCCCTGCTCAGGGCCCAATTCACAGACCAAGCTTCTGAACATAATATTTCCCACGTACCCAGACGGAGCATTGATCCGGGAAGTTGCAGATAAGTTTGAATTTGGATTAGTCAGAAGCTTAGGCCCAGGCTTGGGCTTGGGCTTGGGCTGAGGCTTTGGCTTAGACGAAAGCTTAGGTTTAGGCTTATAGGCTGAAGCTCGGGATCACCTAAATCCGAGTTGCTCCTCGTGCCGCGCGTGCAGCTTTCCCAAGTTGAGCAACAACCCGTCGAGCTCCTCTGGTGTCTCCAGGTACAGGATCGTGCTCTCGATTATCTGAAAAATTCTGCAAAATAGGAATGGGATCAGAGTTGTCTGCCCCAGCTATTTTTACGCATTTCTGCTTCCGGTCGCGCTTCCGGTCTCAACTGCGGTCAGAATGCGGTGAAATCCGGGAATTTCGTTACTGTAAGGAGGTGTACGATGTAATCACTTGATCTTTATCTCTCTCCTCGCTCGCTCTCTCTCTCTCTCTCTCTCTCTCTTTCTCTCTCTCTCCCCGTTTACCTGCAAAAACCGCAAAGCATGAAACGCAAATTCCGATTTCGACTTGGCCGGGTCGTCCTGAAAAGCTACCATATCCCAGGTTTTCGAAAATTCCGTTACTTTCCGCTCGTTGATCATAAAGCTGAACATCAACTTGGCGTCCGGGGCCAGCTCGAAGATCATTTGGAAAATGTTGCACGCCAGGGGTTCTTTTTCTCTGAGAAAGCATGAATTAATCTATCGGAAGACCGGAAAATCCGTGGGAAATTCTGGCTTGTCAGAGCCTTTAAAAAACGAATAAAGTCACCGTACTTGCTGACGATGGCCCAAGATCGTCGGAGGATCTCCTTGTCCGCCTCCGTCAACCGTTTCATAATGTCCATCATGGAAGCTAAAAAATAGGGGGCTTAGGCTTAGCTTAGGCTTAGCTTAGGTTTAGCTTAGGCTTAGCTTAGGCTTAGCTTAGGCTTAGCTTAGGCTTAGCTTAGGCTTAGCTTAGGCTTAGCTTAGGCCTAGGCTTAGCTTAGGCTTAGCTTAGGCTTGGGCTTGGGCCGAAGCATCACCTAAGCTGAAATACAAACAAAAACAAACGACAGAGCGAATACAAAAACATAGAGAAAAACTAGAAAAATATGCTTAAAACCCAGAAAATCAAAAGTCTCAAGGCTTAAAAATTTAAGAATGAAAGGAAGCGGCTGCTTAATTTCACGATACCACGCAGTACATTGGTTCCCTGGGAGCTGTGAAAATGACCGCGGCGCTCCAAATTGCGCTGGGAATTCTGGGCGTATTGTGCCGGAAGAAAGGCATTTCCCGGAAGGCAGCATGTCAACGCATTAAAGGGTAGTTTTAGGGAACTTGATCTGGAAGTAGAGAGAGGGAGAGAGAGAGAGAGAGATAGGCAAGCTAGCAGAGATCACTGGCGGAAACCAATTTCCAGCCTGAACTATAACTTGGCCAGGCGCCAAAACCCAATTACAACTTCCATTAATGCGCGAAGCCGACAGCCCATCGCCGGCTAATACCTAAAATGAGCACCCGGATGTCTGAGTGCCCTCACTTGGGGGGTCTGTTTGTGCAGAAAATGGCCCGAAATGGGGCCTATTACGATGAGGGGGTGGCGGAAAGTTTTTAGCGCCGCAGAGGTGAAGCTGCCAATTTATCCTGGAAACTATGGGGGAATCGAAAGGTGTGAAACGGAAGTGGTTTTTGTAGGTACACAAACACTTTTTGTATTCATGAATTGCTTTTTAGTCTTAGATGCTGTAGAGAGCTACGGCCAATACGAAGCTGGGGTTAAGCCAAGCCTAACCCAAGCCTAAACTACTCCTAAGCGAATCCTAGTGCAAGCTTCAAAATAAGACAAAGCTTAACCCCAAGGCGAAGCAGAAGCCGAAGGCAAAGCACAAACCTAAGTGAACCCGAAGCCTGGACATTGCCTAAGCCTAAGACAAACCCCAAGAAGCCCAAGCCTAAGCCTGAAACCCAAACTTAGGCCAAAGCCTAAGCATACGGAAAATATAAGCCAAGCGGAAATCAAGGCAGAATCCCAATCCGAAGCGGAAGTAAGCCGAAGCTTGCCGAAGCCAAGGCTACGCAATGTGAAGCCCAAGCCCATGCCGAAGCCGAAACGTAAGCGCAAGCCTAAGGCGAACCTAAGCCTAAGCCTAAATAGAAATCGAAGCCAACCTTTATCAAAATCCAAAGTATCAGCCTTAACCTCCGTCCAGGAATTCGGGAGCCCCAGAAAAGTTTAAAAGCCCCCCCGAAAAGAGAGATGGGCGGAATGAGACCTCTGGGACCCAGATGGGAGGAGGAGGCCCCTCCTCCCATTGCCCCATTTTTCAAAGTGGAACGTCGACAACAACTCTCCTTTTTCGAATCAGCATTGATAATGGGGCGAGCAAGGGGAGAGGGGGTGCGCGACACACCAGGCCTTTAGACACCAAAAGACGCGGCTTTTGCCGGGGGTTGGCAGCTAGATAAAGCGTCAAAATAGGTTGGAAGCCCCTAGGTTTTTCGGTTTCTCCACCAAAAAGGACCGACTTTCGTCCAAAATTTCGACTTCCAGTTTTTCGTATTTTAAAGAAAAATTTTTTAATTTTTTTTGTGGTGGAAAAATAATTAAATTTTAACAAATATGCTATCACGAAATAAACACAAATAATTACCTGACTAGGCATTTCACAACTCATACAAGAAAAATAGGTTTCCTCCCTGCTACCCCACTCCCCCCACGGTAATGCGAAAGCTCCAAAAGAATCAAAAACGGAGTTTTTGCGAGGACCACCTCAAGAGAACCAAATCTCCCTCGTCCTCCACATTATACTTCCCGCCACCCTTCATTAGCCAAATTTTCTATGGCGTGGATGGAGGGGGAGGGGAGGAGATAGATCTTTTCGAGAGCTAGGGTTGGTTGGCAACATCTTCCGGCCATTCAAAAGCCAAGGAGAGGTTTATGAACCCGTAAAAACCAGAGAGAAAGAGAGAGAGTAAGAGAGAGAGAGAGAGAGAGAGAGAGAGAGAGAGAGAGGCCTTGTATAATTGACCGCGCCCTTTTGGTGGCGCTCAAAATATAACAATTTTCAAGGGAAAATGCGAAGCTGGGGGATTTCTGGGTTTTGCCGGGTTTCCCGGAAGCAGGCCGGGTTCCAGGGGGTCCGGGGTTGAAATAGTAATAAGCTGTGAAGGGTGGGGAGTACACTACCAAACTATGGACAGCGAAGATTGAAAGCAAAAATAGGGTGAAAATTTAAGCCAAGGCCCTAGGCCCAAACCCCTGCCAAATCTAAGCCTAAGCCTAAGCCTAAGCCGAAACCTAAGCCTAGCCTAAGCCTAAGCCCAAGCCTAAGCCTAGGACTAAGCTAGCTTTTCACGGATCTAATATTTCCAAAAAGTTTTCATTCGAGTCGATAATAATAATTTTTAGATTATTGGGTATTCCGATCCGGCCAACAACAACGAAAAGCACCTGAAAACACGCAGATCAACCCCCAAAAATTTGTTGGCCGGCGTTTGTTCCGGTTAACCGGGGCGGCAAGGGATATAAATGGGGAAATGGAATGGCCATCGCTGGCCCCAATATAGGGTCGAATAAATATTGGACGGCCCTTTCCTAGGCCGGGGATATGGCCGGGTAGCTCTTTTTTGAGGCTCGTTAAGAATGCCGTTGGATTGAGCTGGGATATATGTAGAGGTCCTCAAGAAGAAGCCGTTGACCCGCTGGGTCACCAAAGCTTAGCCTAGGCCTAAGCCCAGGCCTAAGCCTAGCCTAAGCCTAAGCCTAAGCCCTAAGCCTAAGCCGAAGCCTAAGCCGAAGCCTAACCTAGGGCAAGTCAAGTCTCAACCTAAGCACTTGACTTAAAGCAGACGCCCCGATCGACGTCTAGCTACGCTACGCGCCAATGTACGTGCAATTTCCGGGGCGACACTCTACAAAATACTGGCAGAAGATGGTCCCCTCGAGGAGTAGGACCGGAAGCGGTTGCCAAATGGCTTCTAAATCCCTTTAAAGTGCAAAAAGTGAGTGGTTGGTGTTAGAAAAACGAGATTCTGAATGGAATTGGCAGAATTCTCCTCGATGTCCTATTTCCGGTCGGTTGGTAGGTGTTTGTATGAGTGGGAGGGAGAGAGGGAGACAGAGAGAGAGAGAGAGAGAGAGAGAGAGAGAGAGAGAGAGAGAGAGAGGGAGGGAGAGGCGACAGAGAGAAAGACGATGCTAATCCCGAGGTCCTTTCGGGACCCCCAAGGGAAAAGCAGTATTAAAGGGATTACTCAAATTGAGGCAGCACCCGCCCTCTTGCCTGGGGTTAGTTAAAGGAAACTGATAAACAATAGGTGGCGCAGATGAAAAGGCCCTTTTCCCGGGTTATAATTACACCGCAAACGCCTACCCCGAACAATTCGTCATTCGGCATGTGCGGGACCGGATTAATTTGTACATAGCCGCAACACGACACAAAAAGACTTTGGTTTAGGGGTGGCTGGATCAAGAAAAGGCGAAACTACACGAAAAATCCGGTATCTGTAGTTTTGAGAACCGAATGACCAGGATTTTCACGCCGTTTGAGAGCCCGGAAAACGGATTGGGAAACTTTTATTATCGGCATGTCGAAATTCATTTTGTGGAAATCCATTTTCGCGCATGACCATTTTGACGAAATCTCGAGTGGTTTTGGAAACGTGAATTTGTCGCAAGTTGCTCATTTCAAGCATTTGGAAAATGGAAATGTCTTCAAAATAGAATTACGACAAAATCCAAAGACGATTGAAGCTGGGGAGACGTACCAAGGTTTTTATTTTTCTCGTATTTCATAGCAGATTTTGTGATTGATAAAGCCTCTTACAACGCAAAGGCTTTTACCAGCTAATTTTCAACAACTTCCGGCCGATTCTGAGCGCAGAAACAGACATAGTAGCTGATGGAAATTAGCGTTTTCTTTGCGTTTCGAGTTTTAATTTTCACATTTTTACATTTTGTGAAGCCAATATTTAATTTTTAAACTACTTTAATTTTGAAATCGGCTTTTGATTTATTTTTTTTTTTTTTTTTTCCCTTTCTTCCCCTTTTTTTTTTTTGTTTTTTAATAAAATTTTTTTTTTTTTTTTTTTTTTTTTACCCCCCCCCTTTTTCAAAAAAAAAAAAAATTTTTTTTTTTTTTCTTTTTGTTTTTTTTGGTGTTTTTTTTTTATTTTTTTTTTTAAAAAAAAATTTTTTTTTTTTTTATTAAAAAAAAATTTTTTTTTTTTTTTTTTAAAAAAAAAAAAAAAAAAAAAATTTTTACCTCGTTAAAAATTTTGCTCAGAAACAAACGCATAAATATTCCAGTTCCAGGAAATCCTCGTTTTTTACGCTTTGGTATGAAAATCAGTACGATCCTGCGCTGCCGAGCCCAGATATAAGGCTCTTAGCGGTTGTGTCATTTGAAAAGTGTAGGTTTTTGAGGTGTTTTTCAAGCGTGTATCTGTAGTTTGAAACTTTGAAAAAATCGTAGTTTTTCCATGTGTGTCTTCCTGCAATGTCCCCATCGATCCCCAACAAGTGTCAACCAATAATTTATTGGAACAATTCAACGGCCCGGCAAAGACCTTAATGGGGGATTATCAAAAAGACGCGTTTTATGACGATGATGCAAATCGGGTAGCGGGGGGTTTCTAATCGAAGACGCCGTCCGGCAGCGGCGGCTACTGCTCGTTCTCCTTTCGCGTCGCCTTCAGCTTCTTCTCGGCCTCGAGGAAGTTGAGGTGCACGGGCATCACCGACTGAACAAAGTGTTTTGGTTCCTTGGCAATATCGGGGGGATAACCGAATTTTTTTGCGAGAAAACCAGAACTCTTTATAAATGTGATACCGAGTATTTTATTATCCTTTCTGCTAAAAATTAGCTAATTTCTAGAGGAAAACTATCTCTAAAAAAAACTTGAAAAATGAGTTCTGGTGCATTAACCGGGGGCACGGGTTTTAATTGAATTTCATCCTTACAACTAGCTGGTTCAATTCCTTCATCTGGTACTCGCTGGCGCACGGGGAGGCCGGCACGAAGTCGTCCTTGTCGTCAGAAGCACTGAAATCGCACGAATTCAAGGATTTTCCTTGTTCATCTACTCGGCGGCGGCCATCTTTGCACGAATCTGCTCGCCGGTCAACTTCTGCAGGTCCTCGGGCCGAATCTGGATGAACATACGCTGATAAAAATGTGGGCGCAAGTGTAGGTTCTGCTTTTACGCCTCAATTTTCATCTTTCTCGCTAGTTTTTCGTTGCAAATATAATGTATTCCCACTAAATAGAAAAATACGAACATTTTGGTATGCTTTAAAGCCCTATAACTCAAAGGGAAGACGAGATAAAAAGCTGAGGCTCAGAGATCCTGACCAAAATTTAACGATCCCAATTACCGTGCAATTTTGCTGCTCTCTGTACTGCTCCTCGGCCTTCTCGTATGTTTGCACGGTTTTTGAGGCTTTCTAAAACGTATGGTTCGGAATACGACGCTAAATCCCTCACCACATCGGTCTTGAAGCGCGAGCCGGCGTCCACCTCGCTGTCGTACTTCCGGGCCACCTGCAGCTCCGGGTCGTCATCGCTGGCGAGGGCATTCTAGGGTGATAAATGGTATTTATCACTTGTAAAATAAACCTTGACCGCTTTCTCCGTCTCTTCGGCGGTCTTTTGCCTCAGATCCTCGGCTGTCAACTGAAAAAATTACAAGATCGCCGGTCCCAAATTTTTGTTTCTCTACTCCTCGTTGGCATACAAGGCTGCAAAGTGTGCGAAAATGTTCGTCTTCGTCTTGCGAGTCTTTTAGTATACTTTACAACCCCGTAGCGCAATGATGAGCCGAGAAACAAAAGCGCCGGCTGCGACCGGAAACGGTTTTTTGAAAAACCTAAACCAACCTTGCCCCCCGCCTCTTCTGACATGACGCTGAATTGTAGGCGGTGGAAAAGTAAAGCCGCCAGGAGCAAGCAATTGTTTTCTTTTTATCGCCATAATCCTAGGTAGATGTATTCAAATTTCCGTATAAGATGATGTTATTTATTCAATTCATATAAAGGATTCATATTTTTGTATTTAGGGTTTTTTCATCAAAACTGTACACATTTTTGACACGACAGCCGGATCAAGCCATGACGATTGCCGGCGTCGCCGTGGAGGGGCGAGTCGAGTTGTGCTTGGTGCTCTGCAGCACGGCGTTAAGCGAAATGGCTTGTGGGCGCTCGTCGCTGTTCGCCGGGGCTGAAAATAGGTTCGCATTGTTTATTTTGATTTTTAAATGGCTTTTAATGTAGAATGTGGAGGTAAAAAAATGTAAGGTGCTAAGCGCTCGTGAATCGACCCCTCCCTTACAGGTTACCTTGTTAGACTAGGTCTCGACGGCAACGCGAAACGCGAAAACGCTGGGTTTTAGGGCGCCTAAGTATCTGCGATTCGTAGAAAATCTGACCTATTAAAATTTACTTATGCTTTGCCAGCTTCATGTCGAGAGCTCTCAAGAGGTTACGGTCGTTGTGCATGCTAACCAGTGCTCCTTTTGGCCTCTAGCTACCGTAACCACCGCAGTTCAAAGATCTCTGTCCACCCTCTTTTAGACTTTTTCGGTTTCCCGACCTCGTGGTCAACTCCGTTCCCTTTGGCTAACCTGTCGCACCATGTCCATGGTGCCACCCCTAGCCAAACGTCATAACACGGTCCAACATGTCCGCCCTGGGGCCATCCCGAACATGTTCGCTCCACCCTCACCACCTGCCATCTGGGTCCTCTCATTCATGCGCAAACCCTCACCCCCCGGCCGACCCGCCCTTCGAATTTGGCGCCAACACAACCACCCCCTATAAATAAGCACGGGTCCTTTCGGTTCTCGATTAGTTCCTTGGATTCGGACTGCTGTAAACCTCCTTAAAAAAACTAGTTGTATTTTTGGACGTTTGTTTAGCTGTCTTCAACGCCTTTTCGTCTTCATTAGCCTTATTTCTTCACATTCGATGATACAAAAACATTCTTTGCTTCTTCTAAATGTTCCCAAAACCTTGTTTTCCCTTTCTAAACACTGCATACATTCGGTTCTCGATTAATTCCCTTGTCCAGTTTGCTAGATAACCCTGGGGAGAAAATTTTAACTTTTGAGGCGGTCATTTCCGTCTACAGAATGCTCAAACTTTTTATTTTTGCAGTAAAACGCCTAGAAAATTCCGCTTTTTCTCTTTTGTTTTTTTCACTTTTTCATTTTTTTTGATCGTTCACGGCGATTTTACATTTTTATTTCAGATGACAACCCTCAAGCGTCACAACTCGGCCTTTGTCGTCAAGAGGGATGGGCGCAAAGAGGACGTACACTTCGACAAGATCACATCGCGAATCCAGAAGCTCAGCTATGGGCTGAACCAGGACTTCGTCGAGCCGGTAAGGAACATATTTTCGTTGCTCTATTTACTTTTTTAGGTGCTCGTCGCACAAAAGGTGATCGCCGGCATGTACAAGGGCGTGTCGACGGTCGAGCTCGACAACCTGGCCGCCGAAACGGCCGCGTCGCTCACCACCGAGCACCCCGACTACGCGATCTTGGCCGCTCGGATCGCCGTCTCGAATTTGCACAAGCGGACCACCAAGGTAGAATTGTATTTAGGTTTTGGAAATGTTTTTTTTAGATCTTCTCCGAAGTGATCGACAAAATGTACAAGCATCACAACCCGACGACCGGGGCGCCGGCTCCGATGATCTCAGACGAGACCCACGCCGTCATCATGAAGCATGCTGATGTAAGAAATTGCCTTTTGCTTTTTCAATTTTGAGTTTAGCGGTTAAATTCTTCCATCATCCACGACCGCGACTTCTCCTACACGTACTTCGGATTCAAGACGCTCGAGCGCTCCTATTTGCTGAAGATTAACAACGAGGTAAAATTTCTGGCTTATTTTTTTAACTTCTTTTTAGGTCGTCGAACGCCCACAGCATATGATCATGAGGGTGGCTGTCGGGATTCACGGTGACGACATCGACTCGGCCCTGGAGACTTACAATCTCATGAGCGATCGATACTTTACGCATGCCACGCCGACTCTTTTCAACTCGGGAACCCGCCGGTAACTTTTCCTTTTTAATCATTAAAAAACTTTCATACTTTAGCGCCCAGCTATCTTCGTGCTTTTTGCTGATGATGCAGGACGACTCGATTAACGGAATCTACGAAACATTGAAACAGGTTTGTTTCTTCTACTTTGTTGTTTATTCTTCCTTAGTGCGCCCTGATCTCCAAGTCCGCCGGCGGTATCGGGCTCAACGTGCATAACATCCGCGCCAACGGCAGTGCCATCGCCGGCACGAATGGGCACTCGAACGGGCTGGTGCCGATGCTGCGCGTCTTCAACAACACGGCTCGTTACGTCGACCAAGGGGGCAACAAGCGGCCGGGAGCTTTTGCCATCTACTTGGAGCCGTGGCACGCTGATATCTTTGAGTGGGTTTTTATCTCTGTTTTACTTTGCCTTCTATTGTATACACCTCTTTGTTTAGGTTCATCTCGCTCCGCAAAAACACTGGCCCCGAAGAAGAGCGTGCCCGTGATCTCTTCTACGCCCTCTGGGTCCCCGATCTCTTCATGAAGCGCGTCGAAAAGGACCAAAACTGGTCACTGATGTGCCCGGCCGAATGCCCCGGTCTCAGCGACTGCTGGGGCGAGAAGTTCGAGGCGCTCTACATCAAGTACGAGCAGGAGGGCCGATTCCGCAAGCAGATCCGCGCCCGAAAGCTCTTCGAGCACATCGTCAGCAGCCAGATCGAGACCGGGTTGCCTTATATGGTGCGTGATTTACTTTCTGTTTGTAAAACACTTCTTTAGTTGTACAAAGATGCCTGCAACGGCAAGTCAAACCAGCAGAATTTGGGCACGATCAAGTGCTCCAACCTGTGCACCGAGATCGTCGAGTATACCAGCCATGATGAGGTCGGTTTTCTTGTCAATCTTCAACGTTCTTTCTTAGATTGCCGTCTGCAACCTGGCCTCGATTGCTCTGAACCGCTACGTCACTCCGGATCACAAGTTTGATTTCAACAGCCTCCATGCCGTCACCAAGGTGGTCACCCGGAACTTGAACAGGTATATTTTGTCTATTTGATCATATTTAAGTTTGTTTTTAGAATCATTGACATCAACTACTACCCGGTCAAGGAGGCCGAAAACTCCAACATGCGCCACCGCCCGATTGGAATTGGTGTTCAGGTATATTCTTTTACGTAGAAGGCCAAATTCCTCTTTAGGGACTCGCAGACGCCTTCATGCTCATGCGCTACCCGTTCACTTCGCCGGAAGCCCGCGATCTCAACCGACGGATCTTCGAAACCATCTACCACGCCGCTCTCGAGGCTAGCTGCGAACTCGCCGAGCGTGATGGCCCCTACCAGACCTACGCCGGCAGCCCGATGAGCAATGGACAGCTCCAGTTCGACCTTTGGAACGTCATCCCCACCGACCAGTGCGACTGGACGACGCTGCGCGAGAAGATCCAGAAGCACGGCATCCGCAATTCGCTGCTCGTCTCCCCGATGCCAACCGCCTCCACCGCTCAGATCCTCGGCAACAACGAGTCGATCGAGCCCTACACCTCAAACATCTACTCTCGTCGTGTGCTGTCCGGAGACTTCCAGGTACATTTTTGTGCACTAATCTCATTTTGATAACTACTTTTAGATCGTCAACCCGCATCTGCTGAAGGACCTTGTCGAGCTGAACCTGTGGTGCCCGGAGATGAAGATGCAAATGATCGCCAACCACGGGTCGATCCAGAAGATCCCCGGCATCCCGGACCACATCAAGGAGCTGTACAAGACGGTGTGGGAGATCAAGCAGAAGGAGATTATCGAGATGGCGGCCGATCGAGGTATGAAATTCCAACCAACCTCAATTTTCCTTTTAGGTGCCTACATCGACCAGTCGCAGTCGCTGAACATCCACATTGCCCAACCGAACATGGCCAACATCACCTCGATGCACTTCTTCGGGTGGAAGCAGGGTCTCAAGACGGGCATGTACTACCTGCGCACCAAGCCCGCCGTCAACCCCGTCCAGTTCACCGTCGACAAGCAGGCGATGAAAGATAAGGTGTGTTTTTTTACGTGGCATTTTGGTGCTTTCGCAATATGGAGGGGGGGCCTGAATTGCCGAATAATGTTTTTGATAAGTTCTAGTTGGCTTTATATGAGAACATTTTTAAAAAGAGTTTTCCAGTCCCCTCCCTCGATATTGCGAAAGATCTGACTTTTTTGTGGTTCTCCCTTTGCCCTTCTAAATCGCAATTTTCAGGAAAACCTCGACCGGAAAGCCGCCGAGACCAAGGCTGCAGCCGCTGACGACGATGAGGGATGCCTCATGTGCTCCGGATAATCACTTACTTTTATATCGTTTGTATCTTTATATATGTTATTACCACCTCGGATCTCATCCCCCATCCCAATCCATTCCGTTGCCTTATATCCCCAGTGTCTATGCTCATCCCCGGATTTCACTTTGCGAATACATTTCTGACTACTTATGGTGTTGCACTTACTCCAGAAGCGGGCGAGCAGATAATTGCGATAGTGCTCGTTGAGGCCGATGATTGAGAAGGTGCCGACAGCTCCATGCGCGCTTACAAGCACAAATGCAATATGTGCGATTTCTAGAAGTTTTGTGGGCTGTTAGTTTTCGATCTATTTACCTTGTACGTTCCGAAGTCGAAAAATGATGATTAGCCCTAGAAGCGAGCCAGGGTAGAGGATTGTCACGATCGGAATGGTCATCTACAACTTTTCATTGGCTCGCTTTATCACGCTTTATCTACCTGCGAGCTCAAGTTCAGCAGGTATTTCCTGTATTGCAACTGCTTGGACTCGTTGGAATATTTTCCCTTTTGATGGAAGATGAAGGCGGTGTGCAGCCAGAACCACGTCATTCCACAGCCGAGGAACTGAAAGAATTGGCATACTTGTATTTTGGATTTTCCTACCCCGCCCAGCAGCGTCTCGCTAAACATATAGGCCGCGAGGGCCATATCGTTCTTGCTGTAGAAGATGATCACGTCCGGCAGGTCGACAATATCGCGGTAGTTTGGGAAGTCCTTTTAAGGTCTATTTCGGTTGTTTTACTGACTTACCTCAACGAGTTCGATGCGCTTTGAGGGTTGATCTTGATAGGTGGGCGGGAGGAGGATGAAATGAGGCGTGAGAAAAAGGATGTAGGTGATGATGAGGATTATTGCCTGTATTTTATTTTATCCATTAAAACTTCTGAAGTT
Source organism: Mesorhabditis spiculigera (assembly GCA_958295435.1). Classification (NCBI taxonomy): domain Eukaryota; kingdom Metazoa; phylum Nematoda; class Chromadorea; order Rhabditida; family Rhabditidae; genus Mesorhabditis; species Mesorhabditis spiculigera. The sequence continues at coordinate 350,104 of CATQJA010002644.1, read as the reverse complement.
CTAAACAAAATTTCTTTTTCTAATGTTTTTAGAAAAGACGACCTGTTTGAAATTAGGGCTTTCTTCTTTCTTTTTCTTTCTTTTTCCTCTTCTTTTATTCTTTAAGATTTTTCTTTCGTAGCCACTGCTTTAGAAGCACGGTTTAAAAGTAACGAATCTTTCTAAGAATACCTTTAGAAGGGTCTATAAGTAAACTTAGAACTTTAAAAACCTCCCGATTCTCACCTTGACCTTCCGCGAAAACTTCAACAAGCTCCCATTGGGCACCACCATCTGCCAGCGGTAGAAGAACATGTGCATCGTGGCGGCGAGGATTAGGTGCAGAAAGGTAGAGGCGACCGTCTAAAGCACAGTTAGTTTTTATAATTATTTTACCATTTGATGACCAGAGCTGACGCCCATTTTGACGAAAAGGCCGGTCGGGCGGCCGACAGCGCTGGGAAGGAAGAAGACGGGCGCGGTGCACAGGCCGAGGATGACGTCACAGAACGTCGAGCAGATCTTGAATCAAAAGATACCATAAAAGATGATCAAAAGACTGAAAATTGTACCGTAATCGTACGAAAATAATCAAATACGAAAAAAAATAAAATACGAAAATCGTATCGTACTTCGGCTTAAAAACGATGGATAAAAACGTCTAGATCCGTTTTTACTTGCAAGAAAGCGTTTCCAAAAGTTATTAGCTTTTATTAGAACTTTGATTTACAGTTTTTTTACAATATAAACCACCTGGTAGTTTAATAAATGCCAGCGGTACGTCTTGAAATGGGGTGGTGAATGGAACAAAATGATGTAGATGCCGAAGCTGTTGACGAGCAGTCCGCCCACGCTCGCATAAGTAAGAAACTGAAAGGTATGTATTAATTTATTCTTTATTATATATACATATTTCAAGAAATTAGCTTCTCCTTACCTTCAGATAGTACTGCGGGTCCGTATCAAACTCCGACTTCAACATCGGGTCGCAGGTCGCCATTTTTATGCCTTGAGGTTGGAGGTAGAGCTGCGGTCTTTTAACCTTTTTCTATAACTTAAACTCCAAAAGTGGATGGAACAAGTATTTGAAACGTCGTCTTTTCCTGTTGCCAAATTTACCCCCAGGCCGAAACCTTCTCGCTGCACCTGTATCGCCATGGAAATCGGGGCGGCTCGACGGTTTTCAGCTGCCGGTTCGTGCGTAGGGCATCGAAACGATCGGCAAAAATTGTGGGCCCCGCCATGTTTCCGCCAAAATACAACGAATTTGGTGAGGGTAATGACCGTATCAAGGCGGACGGATAGTTCTGTCGCCGGGGGTTTTGGAAGGCTCGCTAAAATCGTAGATAGGTCTATCGTGAAGATGAACTGTGTCAGTTTGTAGCCTGTAGAATTCGGTTTTCGGTTTTCCCCACTTGGTTTTCGTTGTAAAATGGGCGCCAAATTTTACGACTGCTCAAAATATCTCGAAGATTACTCCACCAAGTTGCCTGAAAGTTGTCGTCAACAGCTCCTTGAAGATGGCGATCATTTCCCTAATACTTTGTAAAGCCCGAAAATTGCCGGAACATGGGAAACTCGCGTGGAAAACTGGCGTCAAGCCGAAAATACTATTTAGAGATTCAACAAATTTTTCTACGTCGAATTGTGTTTGTGTCTTTTCGGGCGCTGACGATCCCAACATCTTCAAAAATGGCATTTTCTGCACGTTAAAACGAAAAATACGTGAGCAGGTTTATTGCGGGTAAAAATTGATGGCATTTATTATTATTATTATTATTGATTATTATTTAATAGATGGCACTGAGATGGAGATAGAGCGTGAAGAAGAAGGCGCAAATAAACGCGGCCGTGCGGATTCGCCATTTACATATTAAACTCCAGCCACGAATGGCCAGCATTTCGAGTATATCAAGGAGTTCTTGGCGGCGCGCTTCCGAAAAGGACCAATGGTGCCACAGAGCTGAAAAGCACGTTCATCGAACATCTATCTGGACATACCGATACAAGCACAACAGCTAAGGAAAAGCGATGTAATATCAAGCCACCACATCCCGCAAGGAAGACCATACTGAAAATATTAGCTTGAACCCCCCCCCCCCCCCTCTCCCCTTTGGGGCCCCCCCCCCCCCCCCCCCCCCCCCCCTTTTTTTCATTAGTTAAATGGCCCCCCCCCCCCCGCCCAAAAAAAAAAACGCAGAGTTCTCCCCGCGCCCCCCCCCCCCGCGCCCTCTTTCTCTTCCTGCGCGACGTGCCCGACCGCAACACTTCCACGGCTCATGGGAAAAGGATCTGCTACCAGACGCCGTTTAAGGTGCTAGATGGGGCCAGGGGTCAGGTAAGGGAATTCCGACCATCTCGCCGAAAATCTGATTTAGTATGCAATTTTTTCGGGTAGTTGCGGCCATCCCCGAGGTCACAAAAATGCAAAGAAAGTAGCTGTTTTTCAGGGCTACTGTGCCCGGACACTTCCCCTATAATTTGAGGCCGAAAACCGATTGGCCGGGTGTATCAGTGCTTTTTCCAGTATTCGACCAAAATGAAAGAAACCGGAACAAACTTGCATACAAAATGCTGTTTTCGGCAAGATGGTTTTCGGCGAAATGGTCCGATACCGAGACAAGGCTTTAAAAAAATACCTTTTGCCTCCAGCTTTCCTCTTGATTCGGCGGGATTGGGTGCTGCAAAAAAATAAAAAAAAAAAAAAAAAAAAAAAAAAAAAAAAAAAAAAAAATAAAAAAAAAAAAAAAAAAAAAAAAAAAAAAAAAAAAAAATTAAAAAAATATAAATTTTTTATATATTTTTTAAATTTATTATTATTATATTTAAATTAAAAAAAAAAAAAAAAAAAAAAAAAAAATAAAAAAAAAAAAAAAAAAAAAAAAAAAAAAAAAAAAAAAAAAAAAATAAAAAAAAAATAAAAAAATATAAATAAATATAAAAATAAATAATAAAAATAAAAAAAAAATATAAAAAATAAAAAATTAAAAAAATAAAAAAAAAAAAAAAAAATAAAAAAAAAAAAATAAAAAAAATAATTACTAAATATTTTTTTTTTTTTTTTTTTTTTTTAATAAAAAAATAATTTATATATCCAAAAATAAAAAAAAAATTAAAAAAAAAAAAAATTTAAAAAAAAAAAAAAAAAAATTTATAAAATTTAAATATTTCCCAAATATTTTTTCATTTTAAATTTTAAATTTTAAATAAAAAAATTAATATTTTAATTTATTTTAAATTTTTAATAATTTTTTATAAATAATATTTATATATTTTTAATAAATAATTTTTTTTCTTTTATTTTTTTTTATAATATTTTTTTTTTTTTTTTTTTTTTTTTATTTTTTTTTTTTTTTTTTTTTGTTAAAAAATATAAAAAAAAACAAAAAAAAAAAAAAAAAAAAAAAAAAAAAAAAAAAAAAAATTCCTCCGGGGTTTTTAAAATTTTTTTTTTTTTTTTTTTTCTTTTCCTTTTTTTCAAAAAATTTTATAAAAGGTTCTCTTTTTTAAATTTTTTAAAAAAATATTATTAAAAAAAAAAAAAAGAAAAATCAGAAATTTCAGTAGGATGGAGGGTTGGCCATGCTGGTTCCGAATCGGATAAAAAACTCTAGACCAATTTTGGGACCGATTGTAGGTAAGGCAACCAAATGCCGCGTGGGCCGTTCGTTTTGGTACACCCTGTGGTTCTGGTTCATTAGCGGGGGGAGGCCACGTCCATTCCGCTTACCCCTTCCCAATAGGCCCATTGGGAGGATGCCCCCTGTAAACTCACCAGAACCCACCCTGTCGTTTGTCTTTCCGAAACATAACTTTCAAAAATGCGGAAAAAACTTAAAAGTTTAAGCAATTCAACTTACGTGCTGGCATTGAAAGAGATAGGTGATGGCCAGCCAGAAGCCGAAGTAAACGGCAAAGAGCCCTGATAGCTCAAGCGCGACGCGCGGCGGCGGCTGCATACTGCAAGTGCAAGGTATATCAGCCTGGAAACTTTGCCGCCAGCAAGCGCCAGATGTTTGGTCCTATTTCTATTGCGCGCCAATTCCCTAATTCAAATGCGGCCCTTCGAGTGCAGTATAGATCGACACAGTCCGGCGCAGCAAAAAAGTCTTGCCAGTCGTTGTGTGGGTGCCACGACACTTGCGCCCCGACCATTTGCGCCCCGACACTTGCACCCCGCAATTTACGATGGAATCGGGGCGCAAGTGGTCGGGGCGCAAATGTCGGGGAGCCGTTGTGTGGTGTCTTTAGAAGTGTCGGTTTTCCCTTTTTCCTTTTAGCCATTTTTAATTTTCCTTTTGCTTCCTCAAATTTACGCGTGAAAACGGGCCCATGGGAACAGGCCTCCCATCCATGGCACACGGTCCATCAGACAGGCAAAAGCGTCAATAGGAACCGGGCGTAGCACGCTTCAAAAATTTTAAGCTCTTGTGACTTTTTGAAACCGGCTTGTTATTGAAAACCCAATATCAATTGTTGCAGAGTAGAATTTTACGGTTCGGATGATTCCAATAACAGCAAATTAATTTTATAATTCATTTGCAGCAAATTCGGCGACGGCTAATGCCCATATCGAAGGATGCTACCAACGGATCGCGAAATGTTATTGGAAGTGGGATGGGGTCTCGGTCTAATATTTGCGGTGATAGGCGTGTGGGACTTGGTGATGGCGCTCTACATGCCCGCCGAAACAGTACGTTTGGTGAACGGTCGTTTTCATCCATTCCACACCACAGGCAAAACCGCAAGCCCGGCCACGATTAGCCATCAGCGTCTTCAAATTCATTTTTTCGAAAACAGATTTTGTCGAAAATTGAATGCGCTGGGATTACACAAAGGTTCTTTAGGATTCGCGCGGGGGCGGGGAGCCAATTTTTTTCGGCGCAGGTCTAAATTTTTTTATAAAGGGCAGATGCTTTCTACATTTTTTTCAACTATTCCTAAGCATAAAAACTTTACAAATTTTTTTTATTAAAGATTTAATTGTAGGTCGAAAGATTGATTTTTCGACTCAAAATGACCAAATCAGCTCAAAAAATTTAAAAACACTTTATTTGATTACTAGATAAACCGTGACCGCCAGGAAAAATGGCCCTTTGCCCGTCAAACTTTAAAGTCACACAATCCTCGCAGAGAAATCAGGCAGCCGTTAATAGGTGCCCACGTAGTGTGTCCTTTTTACGTTGTTTTCAGTGTTCGACGCCCTGTTCAACGCGATTTGAGATCTTATTTATTCATCTCTTCATATGGAGTGGCATCGCCATCGGTAGGGCTTCTGATTCAGACCAAACTTTTCACCAGGTGGTAGGCGAAAAACAGGCAAAAAGTCATATTTTCGAAAAAAATAGCTTTTTCCAAAAATCGTTGGAGCAAAAGATTTTTTAGAAAAATACTTTGAAATTTTAGCATTACTATTTTGGTTCTCTCAGCATTTTTCCGAACCCATCTGCCTCCGCTTCACAATTGATCCGATTGGTTCGAGATTTCAGCTATCCTCTATGCCAACTGCGAATGGGCAGAGCAACTCCGTGTAAAGAGGGCATGTGGGTGGTACTATCGAAAGCTGCGCGCTCAATGGCATGCCTCCTGGCGTTACCTTCTGCTCGTCATCTCGATCATGAACTACCTATTTTCATAACATTTCATCGGCCTGTTTTTTCCGGCGTTATAACTTTATTAAATTTTTTATGGTTTTTTTTAATAACTACACGCGATCCCTTTGCCTTTCTCAAACTTTTTATTCCCCAAAACCGAGCACGAGTTTCAGCTCCGGGCCATTTTCCTGTTTTTAGCGCGTCGCCTCCGCTGCGCCATCCGACGCGCGAAAGCTTTGGCCCGCTCGTTTTCTTGAAATTCATTTCCGGAAAGCGTACGCTCCGGACAGGGGCAATAACTGGCGTCTTGGCCTAAAAATAATGCATTTTCATAGCTTTTTGGGTTTCCGGTACCTGGCTGCCCGCTTTGCCCATTGTTACCGGGTTTGCCTTGAACACCAGGACGGCCGGGTGATCCGAGATTGCCGGACGGGCCGCGCGGACCCTGAAAATCAGAAAGGTTTTAAACTGATAAATAATGCTTTCCGGACTACCTGTTACGAATTTCGAAAAATAATCTTAAAAAGCAAAAACAAAGGTCTTGGCCGGGATCGAACCGGCGACCTTCTGCGTGTGAAGCAGACGTGATAACCACTACACCACAAGACCATGGATCCGGGCAAGGGGAGGGGGTAGATAAGGGGTGCGCGTCACCGGGCGATCCGCCTAGCGAAGGTGCGAGGCTTTTGGAACCTTTTCGTTGAGAAAACCAAAAAATGCTAACTAGGAAAATTGTTAGAAACTATCAGAATTTATTGGTTTACGGCCATAGTACTGTTTCGTCTCTTTAAAAGACCTTAAAACGCACCACATTCCGCGACCGATCGGTGGTACCAGGCCGGCCCGGGTTTCCTGGTGGCCCAATGGGTCCTGTGGGTCCCTTGGGCCCCGGCAGGCTTCTACTTCGGCGTCCAGGTGACCCAGGTTGGCCGCTTGGCCCTGGAGTGCCGGGATTTCCACCATTTCCCTGGTTTCCAGTTTCTCCCGGTCTTCCGGGGCCGCCACCTCGGCCTGGGCTACCGGGTTGTCCAGGCTGTCCGGGCGGGCCTGAAATGTAGTTTGCATGTTGTAGTTAAACGGACAAAGGCAGTCCGGATCAATTTTCATAAAAATGTTAACTGTACGCTTCTTTTTTGTTTTCGGAGGCTATTTCGCGCCTAATTTTTCACACCGTAACCGGTTGGTCTTTTTGTCAATTGTAGATGAGGAATATTTTTTAGCTTACCTGGCTGTCCTGGGGGTCCGTCGAGGCCGGCCTGGCCGGGGATGCCCGGGGGCACACGATGCAACCGAGCGGGTTCATGTCCACATTGTCGTAGACGCGGGTTCGGCCCTCGGCGCCTGGGCGCCCGAATTCGCCAGGTTCACCTGGTTCTCCCTGACAAAGATTTGTTTCTCATTCTCGCTCTCTCTCTCTCTCTCTCTCTCTCTCTCTCTCTAACATACCGGCTGTCCCCTTGGCCCTGGTGGCCCTTGCGGGCAATTCCGGGCCCTCATCCCGCAGTTGCAAGAGTCGCCGAAAGAACTAAAAACCCGATAGTCACCATCCCTTTAAAACCCGGCACCCTGGCTGTCTCTTTGTCCTCAGCACAAAATACGGCAACCCCGAACGCTCCATCAGCAGATGCGCACTCTCGCTGATTTCCTGAAAATCTTGTTATTGTTGTTTTAAAGAGCTTAGGCCTTGAAAGCTTTGAAAGCTTTGGCTTTGAATCGGCTTAGGGTTGAGCTTCGCCCGGCTTAGGCTTAGATTTCGCTTAGGCCGAGCCTATCTTTTAATGCGATTTGCTTACCCGAAATTCCTGTAACGCGTCCAGGGCATTGTCGTGGAATCGGTGGATTTCGAGAAATATCGAGAACCCATACCCCAGGCAGACGAAAAAGGCTACGGTAGTCAATAGTAGCGCTCCGGAAAGGGCCGATTTTCGTTGTGGGTCCCAGTTGGTGGATATCCACATTATAGCGAATTTTCGGGTACTGTAATGAAAATCCCGGGGGTTTTATAGCCACGTTTTGACCTCGGGATGCGATAATTGCCCTTGGGTAGCTGGGAACAAAGGGGGTTACTTTTTGGGATTTTCACTTTCGTAAGGAGGGGCGGGAGCGAGACTGAGAGCGAAGAGAGAGAGAGAAACTAATCGTTGCCCCAACCACCGTAATCATCCGCTCATCTCTTTGTGGTATTTGATGCAAAAATTGGCAGATATATTATTTATTTGTTTTGAGCACGAAAAGCGGCAAGGCAATTTTCCAAAAGGCACGGTTTCACTGTATACACATTGAGCAATCGCAGGCGTGGGTTTTTGTAAAAAATACGGTAATTTGGGATACGGTAATACGGTAATAATGGGAATAAATAAAGTAGCACAATAGTTTTCAAAAATCGAAAATTACGATGGTAAAAATAGAAGTGAACGGGATCTGGTGCAAAACAACAAAAACGCATATTATAATTTTTGTTTAGGTTTAAATTCCATTAAAAAAACAGTATAAAATATTTTCTAATGTTATAACGTGGTAATATCATGGTGTTCGGTGGTCGGGACGGTCGGGTCGGCAGGCTGAAGCTGGGCTTCGCCCCCAACTACAACAGCATTTTCAACCACTTCTTGTCCGTCTTCGTGTCCTGAAAATTAATAATGAAGCAACAAGGCTAAGTCTAAGCTTAAGCCTAAGCCTATGCCTAAGCCTAAACCTACTTATATTAGCCACAATATTCGTCAACCGCTCCAACGAGTTGCGCTTCGACCGTGTGTGAGCAGCAACGGTGTGCTGCTGGGAGGAGAGGGAGGCTTCTGAAAAGCTACTCTGCGTCTAGAATTTGACCCAGCTACCGTACCCTCATCCCCACTGCCCTCCGAGTCGACGCTCATCCCCCCCTGATCATCCTCATCGAAGCGGCCATCGCCTTGGCCGTAGTAGGCTGGGGCGGCTGACTGGAAATTATATGTTGTTGAAGTAGGCTAAAAGTAAAATAAGCCTAAGCCTAAGCCTAAAGCTAAGCCCAAGCTCTTACACTTACCATATAATCCGGCATATTCGCCGCCTGTTGTGCCATTGCCTGATTCTGGATCATGAGCTTCGTCATCTTCCCCTGCTCAGCCAACATCCCCTCCAACTTGTTGATATACTCGATGGCGGCGCGTAGGATCTCAACCTGAAATTAGTCGTTCTCAATAAGCTCTCCCTCTCTCTCTTTCTCCCTCTCCCTCTCTTTCTCACTTTCCCTCGACCGTCGCCACATATTTCGAACCGCTTTACAACCAACCTTCGGTAATCTTTGATTAGGATTCGGGCAAGTGCGAGCTTTGACGACTTCAAAAGCTTCGTTCACCTTCCGAAGACGCCGCCTTTCCCTCATTGTGGCAGCTTTTCGACGATCTAAAATAGGGATGTACGATGGTTTTGAAGATCTACTCGCTCTCTCTCTCTCCCTCGCTTTCCCTCTCATTTTCTCTATCATTTTTACCTTTTCTCGGCACCGGGATAGCTTCTTCAGTCGTCGTAGGCTCCGCTGTCGGCTGCGAGGCCGGGATGTGGTGCTCTGCTTAAAAGTAGGCGTAAGTAACGCAACGTAGCGTAACCTAATGTAACGTGCGTACCCTAGCGTAACTGTGTATCCCAATTACCTGTCGCAATTTCCGGCTTTAGCTCGACGTGTGGCTTGGTCTCCTTGATCTCGAGGGCGGGCACTTGCGTGGAGATGGGGTTGAACTGGGTGGAGGGGAGGGTGGTGGATGGGAAGCTGTCCACTGAAATTTGGGTTTTATAGGGAGCATGACACAAGCCTATGGCTAAGCCTAAGCGACTGCCAAACTACCGTACACTGCGTCGCGTGCAGCTGGGCCCCGTAGAACGCCGTGCTGCCTGATTGCGCAACATTAGGGTAGTAGTAGGGCTGGTAGGGGCTCCTGAAAAAAATTTTTTTTTGCTATATTAAGGCGGGATACGGTAGCTGAGGTGAAAGTTAGGGTTTTTGAACATCGGGGCGGCCATTTGTCCTCATTCTGAATTTTATTGCATCGGGATACGGTGGTTCAGGTGAATTTTAGGGTTTGAAGCGCCAGGATTGTCTTCCTGCGCTTCTGCACTCAATTTTTAAGCCGGGTTACGGTAGCTGAGATAGCCTTTAGGCTTTCAAGAAGATAAGGACGTTTTTTGGAACCTTAAGACTAAGCCTACGCCCAAACCTAAGCATGCGTATAAGCCTAAGCCTAAGCCTAAGCCTAAGCCTAAGCGAAGCCTAAGCCTAAGCCTAAGCCTAAGCCTAAGCCTGACCGAAGCCTAAGCCTAAGCCCGAGCCTAAGCACAAGGCAACGAACAGTCGTCGCCGAGCAGGTCAACGATCCCCGCGGGCAGTTGCGCCTTGGGGGATGAGACAGCCGGTCGGTGTTGGCTTATGCCTGTGGCCAGTTGCTCCAACAATTGGTGCACATTTGCTGCTTCGAAACGCCCCAAACCCGTCGGCCTCGGCCGTCCGCTACTCCTCACTTTTGCTATTCGGCGCTCTCTGCTCAAAATATTCGATTTAACTACCTCTTAAAAATATTTTAATCTTCCTAATTTGCTGTTCTGTAAAATTATGATAGTTTTAAGCCATTAATGCGTCTTCCAGCAATGCCTTTTAGCCTTCCTAGGCCATTTAATTGGCTTTAAAGGGCTTATAAGAAGGAAAAGGGGAAAATTAAGGATACCCACCGATAGCTTTCGTAAGGATTCGGGGTCGGCTCGTACGAAGCACTGGAGTGGGTCGGTTGGAATGACGTCAAGGTGGTCATATCTGAATTTGAGGCGGTACTTCTTGCTCCTTGTCCCCTAAGCCTAAGCCTAAGCCAAAGCCTAAGAATAAGGCAAGCCAAAGCTTAAGGCTAAGGCTAAACCTAAGCCTAAGCCTAAGCCTAGCTCAAGCCTAAGAATAAGGCAAGCCAAAGCTTAAGGCTAAGCCTACCTAGCCTAAGCCTAAGCCTAAGCCTAAGCTGAAAACCTAAGCTCAATTTAGCCTAAGTTCACTGATAACCGATACCTGTCGGGTTCGCCGGCACTCGTGGACTATTTCCATAGCCCGGAATCTGACTCAGGTAGTCGTACGTCTGTTGCCCGTCGTTCATCTGTAATATAGAGCTGTTGTTGAAAGGGATACGGTAGGATAGTCAGGATTTAGAAAGCAATCGTCAGCGTCGTAAATGGTAGGGTTAAAGCAACGACTATACCCCGGGGACGAATACATTCTTAGGGTTCTGGATTGTAGATACGTGATGCTAATTTTTCTTTTTTTTTTTTTTTTTTTTTTCCCCCTTTTTTTTTTTTTTTTTTTTTTTTTTTTTTTTTTTTTTTTTTTTTTTTTTTTTTTTTTTTTTTTTTTTTTTTTTTTTTTTTTTTTTTTTTTTTTTTTTTTTTTTTTTTTTTTTTTTTTTTTTTTTTTTTTTTTTTTTTTTTTTTTTTTTTTTTTTTTTTTTTTTTTTTTTTTTTTTTTTTTTTTTTTTTTTTTTTTTTTTTTTTTTTTTTTTTTTTTTTTTTTTTTTTTTTTTGTTTTTTTTTTTTTTTTTTTTTTTTTTTTTTGGGTTTTTTTTTTTTTTTTTTTTTTTTTTTTTTTTTTTTTTTTTTTTTTTTTTTTTGTTTTTTTTTATTTTTTTTTGCCACGTTACGCTACGCTACCTTACCTTACGCTACACTACGTTACGCTAGGCTACACCAACAGTGGCGCGAAAGTGATAATTGAAAATCGGCTCAAATTCGTTGGATTCCCAAAAAATCTGTTGTCTGACACCCGGAAGCTCAAGTTTTTAATGACGTTTCGCCACGCTACGTTACGCTACGCCATTTTACGTTACGTTACGCTACGCTAGGTGCGGCTAATGCCGACATTTCTACAGATTTCGCAATGATGCAAAGGAGGCTTGGTTCAACGTTCTACTTGCGAAAAACTCCGTTTCAAGCCCCTACATATCGATCGATATTCCGATCGACACCTAATTACGTTTACGCTTTTTCTGTCATTTTGCCCAATTTCAAAGCGAGCTATGCGAACAGCCGGGTTTTGCAACGAGCGCCCGGAAAAGGAGAACAGTTGTCATTTTGCCCCCGGGTGGGGGCCAATATGATAAGATGAGGAGCATAGAAACGAGGGGAGGAGGGCTGTTCGGTTCCGACGAAGCCAAATCCACAGCCGCGCCGAAGCCTACCATTTTTCCGGGGGCATGTTGGGCCCTAAGCTTAGGGCCCGAAGGGGGGTAATAGGGGAAGGCAAAAGATAGCAAGAGGGGAGTCAGGTGCCGCGACAGTTGGCCAGAATGGCCAGGGTATCCGAGCGGAATCTCTTTGGAGGGGATGGGCCCCCAGGCCACACCCACCAACCCGAGCGAGACACGGCTATCAACACCGCCAGTCGACTGGCCACTCACGGCCCTGGCTACTTGGGGGGATTGGGATACGGTAGCTGGGGGTGCGTTTTAGCTTTTGTTTAGCTTAGGTTTCGGCTTACGCTTAATTGGCTTAGGCTTGACTTTGGTAAGCCGACGTCTTTCTTTAACTTTTTCCAGATTTTGGCGTTTGGATACGGTATTTTTCCGGCTTCCGCTTAACCTTAGGCTTTTTTCTAGCTACACCGTGGCTCGTCTACTGTAACTTCACAGACTTTTAGAAGCTATATTTTCCTACGTTGGGCCTACGGTAACCGGGTCACTTTTTAGGGCCTTGACTGAGGTTTTAGGGTCTCCCGGATACCTATATTTTTTCGGGTTTGGCACCGGGTTACGGTAGCCATTCAATTCGTTAAGCATTCTTTTTGGCTTTTTTGCGTCTTACTTCTTGCAGATTACGGTTCTTTTTGGACTTCCCCAAAAAAAATTCAATTTTTGGAAAAATGGTGATTACCGTTAACAAAGAATATTGAAAGGATACGGTGGAGGTGAATAAAAAACTAAGTGCAACTAAGTGCTAACTACTGCAGAAAATCAAGTGAAGGAGCAAAAAATGCGTGAACACGACATGAAAATGCGATCACAGTACAGACAGAGAGAGAGAGAGAGAGAGAGAGAGAGAGAGAGAGAGAGAAGAGAGCGAAAAAGAGAAATTTACGGGAAAATACAGAAGAAAATCGGCGGTAAATTTTCAGGCGTTATTTCGCGACGAAGGATGCTTTCTGCTTCACCTCGTGGGCTACCGTACCCGTTTCATCGTATCCCATCCATCTACCCATTCGTCACGATCGTCACGGGACCCTTCTTTCTCTCTCTCTCTCTCTCTCTTTCTCGCTCTCTTCTCGCTCTCTCCCTCCCTAGAAGCTACGAGCAGCAGTGTGGGGCCCGGCTGAGAGGTTGTAATATGGATCTTCTTCCCCTTATTTACGGCCTCATCCTCATCCTCGTCTGCTGGTCGAGGTGAAAGTTGAATAGAAGACGATTTTTGGCGGGCTGCGCCCTAATTCCTGGAGAAAAAAAATCAAAAATAAAGCCTAAGCCCACCCCGAGGCTTAAGCCTAGCCTAAGCCTATGCCTAAGCCTAAGCCTAAGCCTAAGCCTTAGCCTAAGCATAACCTACGAGTAACCTACGCCCAAACCAGCCCAAAACAACGCTCCCCAATCCACTTATAGCGCTCATTTCTTTGCGCGGTTAATCCGCCACGATACAATGAACAGACAGCCCCGACCGTCCCGTGCCCCCAGACCGCGTATCTGGGCCGTATTACTGCTCTGTACTACTCTGCCGCTCGCCCCAAAAGTTGCGCAAGGCGATTGATGGGCGATCAAAGGGGGATTCCGGGGAATTTTTTGCTGTTACTCGTTCTCTCTCTTGCTCTCTCTATCTCGCTCTCTCTCTCTCTCTCTCTCTCCCTTTCACTCTGAGAGCTTTATGGCACGCCGACCTGGGGAGGTGCAGAGCGCTTTTAACCCTCCATTGACACCCCAACACCTTGTAGCCATTAATCCAGGGGCCCAATTTGCATTTTTTAGGCCCAGAAAAACATTCCCCAGTGCGCGAAGCAGGTGTGCCTAAGCCTAAGGCTGATGCACCTAAGCTAAGCCTGAGCTAAAAGCCTAAGCCCATACCCAAGCCTAACTTAAGCCTAAGCCTTCGCCTAAGCCTAAGCCCAAGCATAGCTTTTGCCTAAGCCTAAACCTATGCCGAAGCCTAAGCTTAAGCCTAAGCCAAGCCCAAACCCGAGCCTAAGCCCACTTCACCGGCTTCTCTGTCCATCCGCCGGCGGGCCCCTGAAAGGTGTCACTAATCTGGCCCCCGAGGAAGTGAGAGTATCCAATAACCCGAGGCCACCCCCTCAAAAAGCCCCACCCGCCCAGGCAGGCCCCCCAGCTACCTGAACTTGTCAAAGGGGTCAAGCAGTCAGCCTATAGCTTTTTGCGAGATAGGATTACGGTAAACGGGGCGCTATATAAACTACGTGCAGGAAGAAAAGTTTGGAATCTGCAGAAAATCTTTGAACAGGAAAAACGATTTTTTAAGATTTTCAGAAATTTATAGAGTTCAATTAGTGCATTTTTTGATAATTACACTTTTGATAAAGACTAGCCAGATTTCAAGGCGAAAAAAAAACAATTTTGAAAACTGAGAATTTTTGATTATGGTCGCACAACGGTCAACAACACTAGAGCGAAAATGCTGCCTTTTTGTTCGTGTTTTAACGACGTTTTCCAACGTTTTGTATGGCTGACTTAGCTTAAATTTTAATATTGTATACAAACGTGTTTTATACAATGTAAAAAAGGGTAGAAAGATTCCTTCTATTAAAATAAGAAAAACTCGAACCTGGTCAAGAATTTGTGTGACCTTCTCCGATTTTGCGACAGAACTGGAAAATTACAAAACAACGATTCAATAAAGCTGAACGCTGAAGTTATGGGTAGGGTGAAAATGGTCACATGGCATGAGCTTTTTCCCTTTTTTCTTTTCCTTACATTCCTCATGCTCTGGCCTCGAAAGAACTTCGAGCCGGGGGTGCCACTCGCCAGATGCCCCCCTGTCCCTAAATCATCGGCACCCCGGACAAATACCGCAAAATTCGGATGCCCCCACCCATCGACACCAGTGACACTGATTTGTGAGACCATGGTGCCCGGGGGTTGGGGTGCAAATTGGTGGGAAACCCCCGGGCGATGGGCTTGAATTTGAAAATTTGACCCTGGAGCGGGGTTCGCACAGTGCGGCCCTATTTTCTACAGGGTGGGTCAAAAAAAAAAAAGCCAACTTTGCGCCATATTATCTCGCGAACGGTAGAGAATCAAAGGTACGTTACCATGCCAGAATGCTTAAATATGCTGGGTATGAAGATTTAACACAAGTTGATTTTTTCGATTTTTGGCGACGTATCAATACAAATGACACCCGAAAAATGTGCGTTCCGGCAAAACTTCGATTGCATTTTTTTGGGATTGCTGGTGGTCGAATGCTTTCAGTTTTTACAGTGTGGGTACCTAAGGATTGCCCCTACGCACATCCGTAATTTTGGAATTTTCGAAGGTCTGGTTGGCAAGTTATAGCGTGCTCAAATTTAATATGGAGAAATTTCGTAAATTTCGAATATTACAAAAACCTATGGTGGAAACCTCAAAATAAGCTGTTTTAGCATGTCTATGGGCTCGATACAATCCCAAAAAAATTTCAAAAAAAAATTTTCAAATCCGCGGATTTTTGAGTTTTTCGACGACCCCCTGGTCATGGATTCTGTCGAGGTCACGAAACTGAACTTTGGAAAAATATTTCTAAAGTTCCGAATAGAACCCAGGTGTTTGCTTTGCTTAGTTGTGTCGGACTGGGGTCCATCTATCATGTACACAATTTCTAGCTACCGTACCCCTTTGGAAGGTTGCCTTTTAGCGCCTCCAAAACGCTTGGTTCGTGCTATTTCGCAGACCTTCGTGCCAGTCTATAAAATTCATTTGCGCGGCTAGAATTATTGTCATCATTTTATTTAATAGTACTTAATGGGCGCGTTCTAAGAATATATCTACAAATTTATTGGGCCATCCGATCTATCAAAATAAATTCATGAAGAGTCAAAATATACCCGACTTTGAGGCGACGTAAAAAAATTCTCGAGGCTTTAGTAGCCTCGACTTTTTTGGCATAAACTTAGCTTGGGTAATCAACTAGAACCCATGCAAACACAAAACCTTTTCATGGCAAACGAATTTAGAAGAGTTCCCCAAAGTCGACTTTTCAAAAACGTTATTTTCGGGTTTTAAATCAAAATTAACCATTAACTTCAGCCAGATCATTCCAGTATTCCGTTCTCATACACAGTTCGATACGTGCTTTAATTGTATCCACGAAACTCCGGTGATTTTTTCATTTTCAAAAATTCGATTTTCGGCCCGGGGCCTCGGGTCCAAAATCGGGCCCCGAGGAGGGTTTTCCACTTTCCCTTATAACTTTGTCATTTACCACAGAAAGTAAGTCATTTTTTGCCTGCGTTCTGAGAACCACCCAGAGAACATTCTAAAGTTGAAAAAATTGGCACTTTATGGAATTTTGTCTTGCATGTTAAAACGCGCTCCAGGCGGGTTACTGTAGAAAACTGAAAATCTCCGTTTTCGCGTTCTTTTCACCATAGAAACGTTTCGATCTTTCAGGAAAACAAATGATAGTAGTTTTCAGTCCGATGCATCAAAAAATTTAGAAATTTCCGTGGCTAAATTCAAAAATAAGTTTTTTGCATATTTTGGGAAGGTGTATGGCTAGAACTTCGCGATATTTAGCCCATAGGTGACCCTTACTGGTGTTTACCAATGATAAAATTTTAAGCGAAATCGCAGCTTACAATAAAAGAAAAACGCGAAAAACGAAAACTACAGTATCCCCCTGGGGCACGTTTTAGCAAGCAATATTAAAATACCATAGAATCAGGTAAAATTTGGTGTTGTGCTAAAGATTATCACTTGGAGACACCATCTGCAAAAAATCAGCCATGGGCAGCGTATTTGAAGGGAGTTGCGAATTAAAAAGTAAAAATAAGCAAAATCGGGAAATTTGTTTTGCCTGTAAAAAAAGAACTAAACCTTCAAAAATTCTAAGACTTTGCTATTATTTTTCTACAAATGTCAACTATTTATAGGCCAAAAATCAGAATTTTCCCACCACCGGTTCAAGAACGCACAATTTTCGGTCGTAACCAGCGTCAATAGTACAGTTGCGTACTCAAAAATCGAAAAAATCAACTTGTGTTAAATCTTCATACCCAGCATATTTAAGCATTCTGGCATGGTAACGTACCTTCGATTCTCTACCGTTCGCGAGTTATTATGGCGCAAAGTTGGCTTTTTTTTTTGACCCACCCTGTAAGATCTGGGAAAAGAGAATAGAAGCTGGAACGAAGACCTCGGTAAGAAAACCAGAAGAACAGTTCTTCTTCGAACTCAACGTTGGCCTTCGCGAAGCAGAGTCCCTTTAAAAAATGAAAGTTGGTTTCCAGGAGGGCGATCCGGGGCGTCTAGGAGCGCTTTTGCAAGTTTCGTAAGCAATCAGCTCTCGGGTGGCCGATTCTATCTGTCTGTCGGTCGTTAGCCAATTTTCATCGTTAGATATAGCCATTTCACTACATGTATGACATGTTGGTATTGCTCGAACTTTACCACTGCGCCTTAGAATGTCCGTTTATGACGCCGTTTGTGACTGAAAAGAGCGATCAGGGTGTCCAAGCGCTTTTGCGGGCCAACTAGAGCAGTCTTTTATGCGTAAAAATGATGATTGTAACGTCTGGCCACTTGATTTTCAATATCGTCATTGGCCCTCATCGACGACGCACCGGGGCGTAAAGGGGCACTCTTCAAGCGCGACGGGGCCATTTCGATCTACGTTTTTACGACCAAATTAGCAATTTTACTTTTTTTAACCGTGTTTTCTTTATTTTTACTGTCACCGTTCAAATCGGTACGAAGATTGTAGTTTGTAGCTGGACACGGCGCGCCACCCGCACAGATACGAAACTGATCTGCCGGGGGCGATGCTCGCGAATTTTTACGCCTCGATTCGGTGGACCCACCCCAATCCCGATGGCAGAACAACAAGAAAAACAGGACCAAGGCGTCGCCGCAGTTTGGAAAGCACGAAAAGAGGTTAGCCTTTACCCGACGGCTCCAACTACACCCTTTTGCAGCGCCGCCATGAAGACAAGTCACGAATCGCGCGGCTCGAGCTGAAGCTTCAGGAGAGCGAGTGGAAACGAGAAACACAGGTCTGTTTTATTGGCTTTTTATTGTTGGGTGGCTCAAAGTGCGCAAAAAAAGTTCGTTAGCAACAAGTCTTCGTGACTATTTCACCGTCACTTAGTTTGAAAACGGAACTTTCGACTGCATCAAATTGATCGGAAATTCTGTTAAAACGCCTTCACCGCGTTTTGGCGCCATTTTACTTCTTTTAGTTGGTTATCAAGTCTAAATGGATCTATTTGGGTTACCGAGCGGCCTAATTTTTTTTGCATGCTTGACGCCGCCCAATTTAAATAGCTTCGCCTTTTCCTATTTTCTAAGGCCCTTTTTCAGCGCCGAGAAATCGCCCGGTTAAAAGAAATCATCAAGGAATGCGGCGCTTGCAACGAGAAGCACCGCGAGATCAAAGAGGCTAGCCGGGCTGAGGTCAAGGAGCAAAAAGTTCGGGTACGTTGTCGTCAGTTTCCTGATATTTTTCGATTTTCAGGTCAAAGGCGGTAAAGTCGACAAGAAGGCGAGGCACGAGAGGCGCAAGGTCAAGAAGATCGCCAAGCTCCTCGACAAGTTCACCTTATAACTTCGCATGTTTTACTGTACGTTGCTTGTTATGTACTTATCACTCACATTGCTTGTTACGGTTCGATAAACTCGGGTACTAGCCAGGAAACGGGTGTCAATTTGTCGAGATCAACTGTGGTGTATGTAAAGTGGGTGTGTTGATGAGCCGTTTATCTACACAGCATACATATAAACGATATAATACAACGAACTATTCACAGTACATAAAAAAAATTGGTTAAAAATGATTGTTGGTTGGTTGGATGAATGGATGGTTGGAGTTGGGAGTTGGTCGCTTCGGCTCGGCTACTTCTTCTTCGGTTTGTCGTCCAGCTTCGTCTCGGCGGCCTCGGCGAACTTGTGGTAATTCGGTGCGAAGTGGTCCTTGAACTTCTTCTGCAGCGTACGATCCGCAATCAGGCCCTCCTGAAGCAATTGTTAGCCCAAAAGCACGGTAAATAGTTCACCTTCTGGAAGTAGTTGAGGAGCATCATGTGGACGTAGACGTACTGCGCGTCAGTCTGCACCGAGTTCGCACGCTGCTCGCGCACCTTCAGCAAGAAGTCCGCCATCGACTTGACCTGCTGGCCCTTGTTCATCGCCTCGAGAGTGTACTGCAACAGGACGAGAGCGCCAGTCCGTCCGATGCCCGCCGAGCAATGAATGAGGATGGGCATCCTGGAAAGAAAGGTACTGGACTGCTCGAGAGCTTATTCCAACTGTCTATTCGTAAGCATATAGAAAAGTCGCCCTTACGTCGAGCCCGCCATCCTGCTGAGCAATTCGAAGGGAGCGAGGTCGGGCTTGGGCACGCCGCGGTCCGGCCAGTCGATCCAGTGATAGTGGGTGCATTCGTGCACCTTCACCCCATCCTTTTTGATCTCCAGCGTCGACATCATCACGACGGCCGTCGAGGTGCCTTCCCATTTGATCTGAGAAGGTATCCTAGTTTCGATCTATTATTTTTATATACCTTATCGCACGAGATCAACGTGATGGTGAACGGGCCGAACGTCTTCTCCCGCACGGCCGGCGTCGGAAAGTACTCGGTGCACTTGGGCTTCGCCTCGATGAAGTTGCACAGCATGAGCATGTGCTCGACTTTTTCTTGCACGACCATCCTGAAGAAGCGGGTGTAAAAAAAGTGTTAAAAACTTCGAAATGTTGGCCAAAATTTTCTGTATTTTTTAACGAAATTCGTAAAATTTGGCACTTGGGAATAAAAAAAAAAACATAATATACCTCCAATGGTCGGCCTGCGTCTCGGTGATCGGCGCCTGGCAGCAGATGAAGCGCTTGTCGCTCTTCGGCGTCGACACGTAGTTGGCGTGGATGTAGTCGTTCTCGACGCCCGTCAACTTGACCCGGCAGTTGTCGAGGCACGGCACGTCCTTGTAGCGATTCTTCGGCTGGTTCTGCAGGAACGCCACCGTATCCGCCTTGTCCGCGACTCTAAAAGAAACTGGATACTAAAGCAAAAAAAAGACTCGTACCTTTTGTGGATGCTGAACTCGGTCCGCAGCTGCAACATCGTCTTGTCGAGGGTCATGATCACGAACTGCGTGACGAGCGCCTGGTACTCTGGCTGGATCGCCAAGTTGAAAAAGCTCTTGGTGCGGGTGAGGGTCTGCGTCGGCAGCGTCTTCGGCGCGCAGGTGTCGGTAGATGACTGCTTGCGGGTGACGGGCTTCTTCTCGGCTCCCTTCGACGTCTTCGTCCGCGGCGTACCGCCCTTCCCTTTCGGTGGCATCGTCGAGGCGATCGAGTCGAGCTAGTTGAACGTAGGGCCATCAGCTGGCGGGCTCCATAATTTATACCTGGAAACATACGCAAATTGGGATTATTTCCGGAAATCTGGTGGTCAGGATGTAAGTGCGTTTTTGAATTTCGCTGCGACAGGGCTTTTTTTGGTACTGGGCTGTTAGTGGGGGAGGGGAGGGAGTAAAAGAAAAAAATACATGGCAAACACATGGCAAATTTTTGTCATCTTGGTCAAAAATGCATGAAAAATTACCAAAAAGCCTAAAGTTGCAACAATTTGGACATTTTTTTAACCCTTTAGCGATCAAAAACTATATTAAAGGAATTCCCAAGGTTTTGGCGGCAAATATATAGTTATGTATTCCGGCAAGTACAAATGACGCGCGAATTTTGTGCGCCAATGGGCGCCCATTGCCGGACAGAATTCGGACACCTTTCCCTCTTGTGGCGTCCCTCTCCCTGCGAATGGCTTGCCACTATGGTCTAATGGATAGCGTCCAGGCCTACAAAACGGTGGTCTCGGGTTCGACCCCCGCCCGCGGCATGGTTTTTGCTTTTTGAGCCCCGAAAATCCCTTTAAAGTGCACGTTCAGGCACGTTGAACGTATATTGCCTATTGACACCTGCGTCTCCTTCTTTTCCCAGTCTCTCGGCGTCAATAGGCAATATACGTTCAATATAAATACCAGCCGATTACAGCCGCTTCGCGACTGTAATCGGCTGGCCTCGCGCTACCCTCCATGTTCTACGCCACCACATTACATCTCCATCTTCACCAATACCCACACCAATCGCTTCAGATACCCCTTTAGCCACCCCTGCAAAAACTTAGCTACTCCTTAAAAAACGACTTAAAACCACTTAAATACTTCCCTGATGGCTTTAGATATCTCCCCTAGCCAAAATCCCCTTCAAAAACTACCTAAATACCTTCCCGATGGCTTATGATACCCCCCATGGCTGAAATCCCCTTCAAAAACTACCTAAATACCTTCCCGATGGCTTATGATACCCCCCATGGCTGAAATCCCCTTCAAAAACTACCTAAATACCTTCCCGATGGCTTCAGATACCCCCCATGGCTGAAATCCCCTCCAAAAACTACCTAAATACCTTTTTGATGGCTTCAGATACCCCCATGGCTGAAATCCCCTTCAAAAACTACCTAAATACCTTTTTGATGGCTTCAGATACCCCCCATGGCTGAAATCCCCTTCAAAAACTACCTAAATACCTTCCTGATGGCTTCAGATACCCCCCCATGGCTGAAATCCCCTTCAAAAACTACTTCGATACCTTCCTAGATACTTTCAATAATTTATTTAATTAATTAACATAATTAAAAAGTATTAAAAAGTATTAAAAAGTATTAAAGTAACTTAAAAAGCTATCTGGGCGCGCGAAGGGGCCTGGGGAAGAGGGGCGAAGGGAAAGGGGGCGTGGCCTCCCGGGAGAGGGGCCCCCACTCGTTTTATTAAGGCGCCACTTTCAAAGTTAATTTTAATAATTTAAACGAAAAGTTTTTCATAATTTTTTTATCAGTTTGCGGGTTTCTGACGGCGCTCTATCCGAATCCGAAGAGACCTAAGCTCCTTTCCCCTTCGAGTTGAATTCGGCTTCACACACACAGACGGACGCCTCTACTTTTTTATTATAGTTGATACGTCCCTGAACGTGCGCTTTAAGTGGAAAAACAACTTTGAAACCCTGGAAAAATGCTGGAAATTCACCAATTAAGATTCCGGAGAGCACGCCAAATTTATGCTGCCCATACCGCCCCCCGTCCTACTACTACTAGCACTGTTCGGCCCGGAAGATGCCGAAATTCCATGTGCTCCTCGTCCCATGGCTTCTGGCTAGTCGATTCTCGCTGTTGGCTGCAGAGGCGGTTCGTTTGAAGGGCTACCGCTTAAAAACGGGCCTTTTCAGAAAAATGGCTCAGATGCCAATCTTCTGCCAACGTTGGACAACAACAATGAAGCGGTAAGGCGGCTAGTTGAAAGTTTAAATTTTAAAACTTAGGATCTACGACGTCCGGTACGAATTGTGCGAAAACAGCTTGTAAATGCGGTAACTACTAGGCGCCTCCGATAGGTAGATAAATTTAGCCCCCAGAAATCGTCGAAGCAAGTGGAGAAGAACCAGTAGTTGCGGCACCCGCCCTAGCGCTCAACCGGTCAGAAAAAGCTGCTCCAGAAGCCGATGATGAACTTCTAACGGGCGAGCTAAAGAACGCGAGCCTAAATGCGGTAGGTTAGCTTCGGCGTAGCAATGTTTTCAGTACGAATTTATATACCGCTTGTCCCGACGAAAAGTTAGAAAACAGAAGATCCATAGTTTTTAAATAAAGTTCAGGCTAAATTCAAAAGTTTCACTTATAAAACCTATGTACCTTCTAGGGCTTTGATATCTCCCCCAACTCTACCAACATAACGCTGTTGGCGAACAACTCGGACACGATACTCGATGCGCTCGTCGGAACTGTTGGGATTGTACTGCACGACGTAATGTTTTTAAAGAGCACGCCACGTGGTGCCCCACCTATTTACGCTGCGAAACTATAAAAAACCCGGCGAGAGGCAGAGGCGATACGAACCGATCCTGAACCTGCGCGTTAAAAATCCTAACCAAACCGTTCAGTGCCGCAACGATGTCGAATGTGCACTGCGTGGTTCGACCCATTGCAACTTTCACTATTGGGGCTTCACGTCGAGCTGCTCGAAAGAATGATTTATGACCTATAACAACAACGGAGTAAACTATGAAACAACAACAGAAATTCGTCCGCTTGCCCGGGCACCCATAAACAAAGTAACAATAATAACAAAGCCAACAATAGAACCGGTACGTGGGGAGAGCAAAAGTGAGGGCAGGGCAATAACAGTTCGACTAGTCGATCAGCGGGCCCAGGTGGATCTTCGGGACAATGTTCATCGATTGGAGCTCCTAAAAAGCAAACACTTGGAAAATTAAGAGCGCGGGTTACCTGGAAGAGTAGCTTGCAAGCGTATGGGATCTTGATCTTGGCCAAGTCTTTGGAAGAGCGGCACCGTTGACACCAGCCCTTGTAGCCCATCAACCCGCAAATGCCGCAAACTTCGATCTGAAAAGAAAAGAATCTTTGGGTGATTTAGCAATATCGGGGGAAGGGGTGTCAGAGCGAAACGGATTTTCCGATGTTTTCAATTTTAATTAAATTTAGCCGTCTTTAAAATATCAAAACTAGTTAGAAAACTTAGAAAAAATTAAAATATTGCTCGACAAAGGGATCCCCTTCCCCGTTAATACAAAAGAACCAAAACAATTTTCCAGGCCGAACAAACCTGGAATTCATCAGACGAGAACAGCAACCGTTCCATCAGCATCATCGACGCGCCGTAGGCAATCAGACAATCACTAAATTGGAATCCGATATCTAATAAATTGGGGCACTTACCGTTCCATTTCTCCCAGACGCAGGCCACCCTCCCGCGATCGACCTTCCGTTGGCTGACGTGTCAAGGCGGCTCTAGAGAAGACTCCTCAAAATCCAACCGAAAATACCTTGGTCCGCGCGCCCTGGCGTGAATCTTGTCGATGACCATGTGCTTCAACTTCTGATAGTAGATCGGCCCAAAATAGATGTAGGCGGACAGTTGCTGCCCGGTGATGCCCGAGGTCAGCATGTCCTTTCCCATAAAGTTGTAGCCGTAGCGCGACAACTCTTCGCAGACGTCTTTCACCTAAAATCGAGTAAAAAAAATAGAATTAGGTGCATGGTACCTGATCGCCGCCAAAAGCGGTGCCATAGTGGAAGCGGCCGGTCATGATCGCGTTCTTTCCGGAGAGCAGCTCCATTAGCTTGCCGACAGTCATCCGAGACGGGTATCCGTGCGGGTTCATGATCATGTCGGGGCACTAAAACGGAATCAATAAGTGTTGTTTCTTTCCAAAAAGTGTTTCCTAAACACAAAACGGTCACAAATTCTTATCAAAAAATTTTAAATTTTTAGACATTAGCCTAAGTTTGCTAAATAGCTTTCCACTTGAAATTAGCTAAATTTTATCAAAGGTCACTAAAACTCTATGCACTGAAGTTATAGGAAAAATTTATCCCCCCGATTTTCCGAGAAACCAGCGCAAAACTCTTACCATTCCCAAGTCATTGAAAGGCATATCTTCTTGTTGCGCGATCAGCCCGCAGACACCCTTTTGCCCATGTCGAGACGAGAACTTGTCGCCGAGCTCGGGGCGACGAGTCTGTCGTAGCAGGACCTTGATCAAATGCGCCTCATCATCATTGTGTGTAAGTAGGACTCGTTCTGCGTATGCTGGGGTGATGCTCTAAAAAGATATTTTATAGTTTCACCTAAAATTCGTACCTTGTAAGAAATGGAGACATCCTTGTACTCGACATCTCGGCCGGCAGGTGTGACGCTGCTCATTCCTAAAATACAGTGAAGTGGTTAAAAAAATAAATAACCAGGAGTCATTGTCGAATCGCCGGTCTGGTTCACGATCGGCATATGCTTGTTGATCATCGTCTGCTTGTTCTCCACTCGCGCGCCGGCGAACACGATGCCTTCTTGGTCGAGGACCTAAAAAAGTTTTTAAGCCCACGTTACAAGAAAACCTTATGCTTGTAAATGGGCTTCCTCGTCGTCGCATCAACACTGGGGCCCATCAGGCGATCGCTCGTCTGATTCGGGTATTTCCGGGCGTGGCCCTTTGCATTCTTGTACAAAAGACATCGGCCGTACCCTAAATCAGATAGATATGAAAATGGCTTTAGCAAAATGATAAACCAATTTTAGCAAAAAATTCCACGATTTTTTTGTCAAACCTCGATCAAGCGAAGCCTTGTTGAGCACGATGGCGTCTTCAATATCGTAGCCCGAGTACGACATGACGGCGATGATCCCATTCTGGCCGGCGGGCAGCTTTTCAAAGTTGGTGAGCTCGATCGTCTTGCTCTTCACGAGCGGCCTTTGCGGGTAGACGAGCAAATACATCATACTGTCGATACGCTGCTGCTGGTTGTACGCGATTGTGCCCATAGCCTAAAAAAATTAGTAATATCAATTTTTCATCAAAATTTGGTACCTGTTTACCCATAGCGCACTGGTAAGTGTTCCTAGGCGACTGGTTGTGATGGGGGTACGGTACCAAGCCGGCGCATACACCAAGAATTGTGAACGGTTCAATCTAAAAAATAGTAAGAAATAAATAAGTAGTCCAACGCTACCTCCAAATGAGTGGATTTCTCGTTGATGTCCTTTTCATACATGGCGATCATGGCGTCGTTCATCTCGTTGACATCAAGATACCTGATTTAAACTTTAAGAACGACTCGGAATCTCCTACTCAATTAACCCTTCCGCGACAAAGTCCTCGAAAACGCGCAAGCCGCTCTTTATGTCCTAAAAAATCAATTATCTCCAAAGCCCTTTCTGTTTTTACTTCAATGTGTTGTTGCTTTAGAAGCGGCTTCTGGTTCTCGACGATAATGTAGGGTCTGCATAACCGGCCTCCATCAGACGAAATGAAGACACTTCGTTGGGTGAAAGACCTTAAAACCTTTCTCGAAAAATTTTTCCAATCACCCACCTCGAAACGGAGACAAATTCACTGAAAAATCCGCTTCTTCGTAACGCCCTCACGGCCGAGACGACGCGATTCGGGTCAACGGTGGAGCCCGTTAGCTGTCCGTTGAGGAAAACAAGGTGGTAGCGCCTAAATTCTACCTATTACCCTAATTTTATTAATCCTCACGGATCGTGGAGGTGACTGAAATGGGCACGCTTCAAGTCTTCGACACCGCTGTTGTAGAGCAGACGTAGCACCGGCTGAAACAAAGCTAGCATAGAAAAAACAAAAACAAAATACCTTTTCATCACAATCGGTGGTGATGTGCGAAATCAAGGCCAAATTTTTCACCAGGCCGCAAGCTTCTCCTTCTGGCGTATCTGAGGGGCAGACCATGCCCCATTGCGAGGGTTGAAGCGATCGAGGACCAGCCACCTTTAGAAAAAACGTTTAAGGCTGTTGAGTTTGAAAATACCTTTCGTGTCTTCTCGAAAGTCGAATTGATCCTGGTCATCATGCCCAGTGCAGAGATGTAGGAGAGACGGGAGAGAACTTGCGTCACGCCATGTCGCTCCATCCGGAACCGCTTGATAATCCAGTTTCCAGAGGACAGCGAATTGACCAAGGTGTTGGTGATCATGTCCTGGATGCGGATATGGAGCACGAAAAGCCTAGCTTTACCTGTCGCATATGCTTGACAATATCCAGCGGGGCGGCTAATGTTTTGTTGAGGAAATTGTCTGCTATCCGTTTGAGTTCCATGTTGAATCTGGAATCGAAGAAATACAATTCCCTCGAAAAAATTACCTCTTGAAAACGTCCTCAAACAGCAAGGCAAGCAATGAACCGGCAAGCTCAAGCCGCTTGTTTCCGTAAAAATCTCGATCGTCAACGTCGCTCTCACCCAGCTCGGCCATTATCAATCTGCAAGGATATAAAAACTATGGCAATTAAGTGTACCGTCTACACATTAGCCCCAAATATATGGCCTTCAGCTTGAAGTCGCCATTCTCGACGGGCACATGGCAAATCATGCCGCTAGAGAGGAAATCCAGCGCCTCGTGGTCTTTCACCGAGACTTCGATCATCGTCTGGTGCGAGGTGCCGAAAGAGCCGAACGGCTTGCGCACTTTCACCTGAGGTTTTTAAGTCTTTGGCTGAAAAAAAACGGAATCCCACCTTGGCAGCTAGATAATTGAGCCCTTGTTGCTGCGTGTAGATTCCATGATTATGAGCGTCTTCTAAACCAGAAAAAGATGCAAAAGGAGGCTCATTTTACCGATAGTTCGCGTAAACGAGTCGATAAAGCGCTCCTCGCGACCGATCGCCGACATCATGTCAAAGTCCGAGACCAGGCCCATAGCCTAAAAATTATATTAAAAGACCACGAGGGCAAAATCACCTTGTAGATGATCGAGATCGGAATATCGTCGCTGAGCTGGTTGTGCCGAAGCAAGTAACGACCCTTCTTGGCAATCACGTACGTCTTCGACTTTTTCTCGGTCGTGGAGGAAAGGACCTGAAAAGATATTCTAGAGAAAAAAAACAAAATTCCTCACCTCGCATTGCAATTCTTTGCTCGAGTTGTAGCCGATCATGATGCGGTTCTTGCTGAGCTGCTCCTGGATGAGCACCACCTTTTCGGATCCCTAGTTTAATTTAATGGAGAAACCTTAAATTATATTACCTTGACGACAAAATAACCTCCCGGATCGTAGGGACATTCCTTGACGCGCGCCAATTCCTCTTCTTCCTAAAAACAAAGTAAAAAAATAGTATCGGCAGCGCTACCAAGTCCCGCAGAATGCATTTGCTTGATCGCAGCATAATCGGCATCCGGCCAATGCAGAGGTCCCGTTTGATAACTCGCTGGTTTCCACGAGTATATTCGACGTCGACGGTGATTGGAGCCGCGTAGGTCATATCACTAAAAAAAATTAAATTTTTAGACTGTTTTCTACACTCTCACCGTAACCGGCATTCCTGAGGCGTAATTTTGTCGTTGATCTGGTTGAAACCCTCTTCACTGGATGGGTGGCCTACCCGAATATCCAGATACCTAGATATGTGGTTAATCAAGGACCGGAGACAAACTTCAAATAAAAGTTTGGGTTGGCATCACTGGTGATCTTCTGGTTGCTCATGATGATATTTTTGATGTCCTCGTTGACAAAGTAGTCGAACGAGACGAGATGCTGCTTCACCAGGCCACGAACCTAGAATTTATCGCATGAGGTAAACGTCAAATACAAAAGTATACCTTTAAAAATGCGGGTACAAGACGCCATTTTTCCTCTAGCGGGATGGCTTTCTGTTCTTCTGGTCGCTCCTTCATGGAGGGCCTGAAAAGAAAGAAAAGTAAAGTTTTAAACTGCAAAAGATTAGTAAAAATCGAGGGGATAGAGCCTGTAAAAGGCTTTTCTGTCACCAACGGGGACTCGAAAGAGCGCTAGGGGATAGTATTGCTCGTAGTCTGTAGCGCCTTGCCAGGGAAGTTGGGCTCCCCGGCTCTGTTAGATGTTTGTCAAAGCTTCAAAAAGTCCACAAAAACAGCTTTTTCGTTACAGAAAGTATATTTGAAGCACTAGTAAAAGTAGAAAAAGTAATTTAGCATTGTTGCTCAAAAAACGAAACTTTCCAAATGACGACAAACTTTTTCTGGCCGCTTGCCAGCTTCCGAAAATCCGTAAATTGCCCATTTTCGGAACTATTTATTCGTATTTTCCCATTTTTTTTTTGGTTTTTTATTCATGTATTTATTACGATTAACCCACTCCATTTCAGATGTCGTTCTCGGTGCCGTTGCGAAGTGTGGCGCAGCTGCAGCGAGCAGTGCTGCTCTCCCGAGTCGCCGTCCCACGCGCAGCCCTCGCCGTCAGAACATCGACGACGCTGAACGACGGCGCGAACAAGGCCCCCGACTTTTCGCACCATTTCAAGGTTGTTTTGCGTTTTCGAATAGTCTTACATTAACCTTTACAGTACGAGCGCTTGTGGTCGGCCGCCCTTCTCCCCGTCATGCCGGCCGCCTACTTTGTCCATGGGCCCGTCATGGACGCCGTTTTGACGATTGCCCTATCGCTGCACATCCACTGGTAAGCAGCTTTTCCTTCGTAAAAGTTGACTTTTTCACCTATTTAT
Source organism: Mesorhabditis spiculigera (assembly GCA_958295435.1). Lineage (NCBI taxonomy): Eukaryota > Metazoa > Nematoda > Chromadorea > Rhabditida > Rhabditidae > Mesorhabditis > Mesorhabditis spiculigera. The sequence goes on along the minus strand of CATQJA010002644.1, from coordinate 321,345 downwards.
AAATCTGCTAATTCATCTTATTTTTAGGGGGTCCAAGCTGTGATTGCTGATTATGCTCGCCCAATTCTCATGGGATCCGTAAGTTTACTTGAAGCATGCTCACCTCTTTCTCTAGGGTCCGGCAAAGCTAGCCCGCGCCTCATCCTACCTTCTCACAGCTCTCCTAATCGCCGGTCTCCTCCACTTCAACACGAACGACGTCGGGCTCACGAAGGCATTCTCCATGCTCTTTTCTCTGTAGTAATCTTACACCGTCTGTACTTGTAGCCTTCCTTTTATGTGCCTGGTCATAGTTTCTAGTAGTAGCGATCATCTTGTGTACAATCAGTCATTTTTCTTGCTTAGTTTACAAATCATTGTCTAGCCGGTTGGACTTGAGACGTTCTCCTGAATAAAGTTTATTCGATTTGGCGTTGTTGATGTTCAGCAGACGTTCGAACGGTCTTTACTAAACGAGAATAGACTGCAAATGATCATTACAAGATGCTCGCATTTATAGATAGAGCATGACGAAGGGCAAGAAGTCGAAGAATCAAAAGAAAAAGTTTTTTGGCCACCCGTCGAACAAGGGGAAGGTAGCGAATGGCTTTTTGTTGATATGAATTGTTTATTAGGTTTTCAAAAAGACGTATCCAGCTCCGGCCAAAACAAGGGAGCTACGGAAACGCGGAGATTTTACATTACTGCCCACTGATGGATTTTCTGTCCCCAGATGTCAACATGGTACGTAAAAAGAATAGCTTTTTTTATGGTTTTAGGCCCAACGTTGCTTTTTGGACAGAAGAAGAATGGTCAGATTGAGAGCAGATTCTTTACGTGTGCAGTCTATAGGTTTGATACTTCTCCTGGCGACCGAACGAATTTTAGAAACAAGGAAAAATGCTCGTTCAAGGTTGGGGTCGACCGGGACGGGAATCGACTGCCGCCCTTCGCCGACTGCGACATCACACCAAAAGCCGTTAAGAACAAATACAATTATAACTGCGTGAACAAGTCGTAAGGGATTCAATTCTCGACGAAACTTTGCTTCTAGGTTGAAATCATTTGCAAAGGACGGGAAAATTATTTGGTGCAGTGAATGCATGAACGTAAGTTTCTAAATATATTTTTTTGTCATTGGAAGCTTAGATCTTTGAAAATCGCCATCCGCACCCAGACTGCCAATTTCTCGAGCGAAAGATGGTGAAATATCCATCGAAGTTTCTGGACGCGTTGGTCGATCCTCTTGCAGAAGCGGTAAAATCAAAAGAATTGGAAAAATTTGTTCATTTTAGCAATTCTTCTTCTCTGATGAATCTCTGACGATCCTGAAGCAATTGGTGACGGGGAATGGAGCAGATTCGGTCCTGTGTATTGGTAATTATTCAAATTTTGTAGTATATCATGTACTTGTTTTAGGCGCCCCAAGGCTGATGGAAGCGTTACGTGCCGAGAAAAGTGTACCAAACTTGTTCATGCTCGACATTGATAAACGTTTTGTAAGTTTTAATGAGTTTCTTGTTTTCAAGGAAACAGTTTAGGCATCTTTCTACAAAAGCGTCCAATTTGCCCAATACAGTATGCTGACGCATCATTTCTTCGACCCGAAAAGCGAATCCAAGGTGCAATTTCCCCTATAAAAACAGTTAAATGGTTTTAGTTCAATGATTTCCTCGGCAAAGCCAAGAAGCTGGTCGTGGTCTGTGATCCACCTTTCGGGCTATTTGTCGAACCGTTGATGGCGAGCATCCAGAAGATAAAAACGGCATTTGAAGCCCATGGGTATGTTTAAAGAAGTTTTAAATATGATCGTCATTTGCAGAAAAGCCGATAGAACTTTTGACACGGTTCTGATCATGCCAATTTTTGTGGGTAAGCGAGCCCTGTTTCTGGACAAGGAACTCCATATGCACGATTACAAGGTACTTTAAAAAAATTTTCGGTTAAGTTTTTGATCAGGTCACCTATTCCAATCACAAGTCGTTTGCGAAGCCGCAGAGGAGCAGCGTTCGGATTTTTACAAATATCCCGGCGACGAAGATTGACCTGAAAGATCTGGATGGATACAAGTAAACATAAATTTTTTTCAATGATTTTATTCGTTTAGATTCTGCGATTATTGCGAGTACTGGGTGCACAACGATAATAAGCACTGCTTTATGTGCATGAAATGTACTTCCAAGGTACGTTTGTCTATCTTTATCGTTTGTCATTGTACACCTAAAACTTTATCTAGGACGGATCGGAGTACCGCCACTGCGGACCCTGCATGCGCTGCTTCAAGGCGGCCTACAGACATTGCAAGACCTGCGAGCGCTGCCATATTCCCGGAAGGTGACTTTTGTCAAGCGGCAAATTGATACCTTTTTAGATGCCAAAAAGCTGAAGGTTCCAAGAAAATTTCCGATGAGCCACAGGCGTATGAAGCTTACGAGGATGAGGAAGAGGCCTACGGCGAGGAGGAGGAAGGAGAAGAATAGATCGTTGTGAAATCAATTGTTGTTGTTGTTAGTTTTTTTTGTTACGTTGTTTTGGCCAATAAAGAAAATTCAGTAAATCCTAACAATAACAAACGGTATTCAAGAAAAAATAAGCGCAGCTCAAATCCGGACCGAAAATAGAACTTTCAGAGAATTTTTTCCGTCCGCACTCGTTTTGTAATTTTTGAACGATCGGATGGTTTCACAATTTCGCGCTCTATAGAATGAGCTATGGGACGCCGGAGAACGAAAAAAAGGAGCGTGAAACGACTCGTGTAAACCTCGGCAAATTAGCATATACGTTCGGGAGAATTCCGGAACTATGCCGTAATTTGGGTACGTTTCCCGGTATAAAATAAGGCGCCCCGGCGATGAGGGACACGATACCCTACATCGTCATCAGACCTCAGCAGCAATGGGCGACAAGTCGGCGTACATGACCCCTGGCGGATACAGCGGCGGTGGTGGTGGCGGCGGCGGAGGTGGCGGAAGCTATGCCCGGTAAGCTATTTGCATACCTTCTATCTTTGCATTTTGAAGACTTATTCTATTTTCTCTTTTCAGCGAAGACTACGCTTTCGGTGGTGGCAGCTACGGAGGCAGCAGCGGAGGAGGCGGTGGCGGAGGTGGCGGCGGCTCGTCGACCCCCGGCGTGACGAAGCCCCGCACCGATGTGTCGTGCTACATGGGCCCGTGCTGAGCGGCGCCGCGGTCCTGCTTCATCTACGAGCGAAATAACGAAAAGCGGACCACTCGGCACTCACTGCACATGCACATCCCCTTTTCAATAAAGTGCTTTTGAGTCATGGATTATGTGTTGCAATTGAATTGATGTTATTTCCATTGTATACTTGAATTGAGACGGCTGGCCGTAGATTTGAGAGGCGAGGTTCGCCGATAATTCCTCATTCGGAGCCTTAAGACAACCTTGATCTTGTCCAGGCAAAAAGCACAGAAACTGCGTACCGGCGGAATTGAACTGTTGACCTGATCCCTTTTAGGGTAGTTAATGCCGCAATGAATTAGACTTTCTACTAAAGGTTTGAGACACGTTTCAATTTTGAGGGAAAAGCAAAAATTTGTAATCGTGTTTTCGCCGGAAAATTAAAAGTATTTTTGCGGAAAACTGGCGCTCCCCTGACGACGTTTTCCCAAGCCATGAATAGCAGATATATCTGGAAGCCGGCTGCAGCCTGGCAACATCCACGCGGATTGGTGTGACCCGAGGTGCCGGGTGAGGGAGGGAGACGCTGCTGGCCGGGGCTCTTTTACTGTAGAAAATGAAATGGGTGTGTATGGGAGAAGGGGGGGCTGATGGATGGGGGTAGTGAAAAGTGGGGCACTAGATGGCTAATGAAACCCCCGGCGTCAGCCCCCCGCTGTGGATGACCGTGGCTGCCGGGCTTTGAACCCTGCCGTCCGTTGGCAGCCGCACAAAACGGAACGGAACGGAATTTGGAGTGATTAGTGCTATGGGTTTGTAAAATTTAGGCAACAGCTTTAGAAATATTGTTTGCTGAATTTTCGCGCATTTTCGAGATCGATTGGTAGTTTAAAGGTTAAAGTAAGCACTCGTCTGTTAGCCGGGGGAGGGGGGTATTTTCCCGCCTACCTGCCGATCATACACAATGGGTTTTTATAACGTTTTTAGTAGTTTTGATGGCTATAAAGTTATACCACAGTATTTTGGAAGTTTTCAAACTTGATTTTCTTTAAGCTTATTCTTATTACTTGAAAACTTTTTCGTCATTTTTCAGAGATTTTTACGAAAAATTCAAAAATTTCGAAGATTTTATGGTTTTTCTGTGCTTTTTCATCTACAAAGGGTGTAAACATATCTATAAAATGGGTTACATTCCGTTACAAAACCGTAGGTTACCGAAAAAATTTGTTTCCGCCCCGCTAACAGCCTAGTACCAATTATACCAATATGTTTGGGTTCTTAAATAGACCAGAAGAACCTTCAATAATTCTAAATTTTCATAAGTAGCTTCGACGAAATAAAAATTGCCTTGCGCACCACCACATTTCTGAAGCATTGACCCAATTTTTCGCATCAGACCGAACGTTCAGCTGTACTAGAATGCAGCCTTGCAACTGATACCACGGTCAGCACCGTACCGGACGTGTTTTTCCGCGCAGACAGTTTGCTTTTTTCAGCTATTTACGCGCGCCTGAAGAGACTGGAAGTCCAGTGGAACAGATTGACCTGTAAGCCGCAGCTCGGTGAGGGACCTGCGAGGCATCCCCTAATTTCTCATTTACAGCAGCGGCGATTGAGCCGTTCGGAAAACAAGGTTTCAGGGATTTGCACCTGGGCTTGTTTGGTACTGCACTATTAGCGGGTGGGGGGGCGGGCTAGAGAGAGAGGTGTGGCCATCCATTACACTCTCCGAAATTTCTTACTGAGTCCGGAAATGCCCAATACCGCGAAAGTAAGTCTTTCAATTGTGCTTTTAGTAAAATTTAGCTATATTTCCAGTGGAAATTACCTAAAAAGGTAATTTAAGTATCTAAAGAACCATAAAAGCCTAAAAATAAAGTGGAAAGAATCTAAAAAGCTTCCAACATTTTAACACTCGCAGTTTTGGTCGAAATTTTTCCATTTTTAGGTTTAGAAGTAGGGGAAAAACGTTTCAGAAAGAAAGAGAGAAGAAGTTATTTAGAAGATGGATACTAAAGGAAAAAAGTTGCCCCCCGACAATGCGAAAGAACCGAAAATTATAAAAAGCGTCAAAATTTTAGCATTTTGTAAGGTTGTTTGTATGATTGTTTGAGTAATGGAATAGATAATACACTATAGAATGCTAAAAATTTACTGTACGCCAGGTATCCCCCTGGTAACAGTCCAGTTCCGAGCTGACCGGCGCCCGCCTCTAGGCACGACAAGCGGCAAGCTAGCAAAGATTTTTTTTAGGAAACGCCGCGTTAAGAAAAACCGTTCAGACCGAAAAAACGGTCTTCAAACGCCGTTCGTCACGCCCCGAATTTTTTTCTCGACCTCCGAAAATTCACTTTTTTCTTGGTCAACCCATTCGGCAAGAGCGAGAGACTGGATTGAGCTGTAAGCCGAATCTCCGCCGGGGATCGGCCAATTTGGGAGCCCGGCCTGGAGCGCGAGAGATCGTCGGTGGGGGGTGGCGTCAAAATTATCCATCCCCCCTCCCGGAGAAACAGGGGAGGAGCCAGAGAAAAAGGGGCTTGTGATAGACAGTTAGCAAGAGCTCGTGCTCCTCATCCCGATTGGCGACCCCCAGGCTTTCTGTCCCCTTCAGCCCTACCAACAACCGGCCGATTATTCGATAGGTTCTCAAGAACAGCCCTTACTTGTTAGCGGAAAAAGTGAAAGTCACGCTACCCGCTCTACTCCTTTTATCAGATCTCCTATCAATCAACCGGATCATTAGCGGGCTTGGGGATTGTAAGTTGCTTTGAGAGGCACTTTTTAGGTTTAGGAGGGAGACTCGGTACTGGGCTGGTACTGGACTTTTCCTGGATTTTATTCATATTTAAACTATTACGTTTAAATTTAGATAAAACAACACCATCATCGGCTGGGTGAATTCAAAGGAGAAAACGCCATCAATTTTACCGACCGACATGATGCGCTCTTGGTTTTTGCTGTTGATACTCTACGCCAGCCACGCGGAAGCTGATGAGAATTGGCGAAGTGAGTCGAGCTTGCGATTTTGCCGAATTTCGTATTTTTTCGTAGAGCTTAAATGTAGACGTCTACGTTATTTGCTACTATTTGAAATGTAAAAAAGTGTAAAGTAGTTTCTATTTCTAAATATTTCTAAGTGTACTTGGTGCCTGAAAATAGCTAGCATTTATGAGAAACGCTTTTCAAATGTTTTCTATTACGGTAATAGGCATTACTAGAGCATACAAATTTATGCCTGCCCCGATAACGCCAAAGCACCGCTAACTGAATTTTAGTTGTAAAAAGCTTTTCCTGGTTTCCTAGAGAATAAAAAAATTGTACCCCCCTCCCATAACCACTCCCCCCGATAATGCCAAAGCACCGCTAGCTGAATTTTTGTTGTGAAAGCCTTTTCCCGGTTTCCTAGAGCATAGGAGAAACTATACTTCCCCCTATGACCCCCAATATTGCACAAGCGCCCGTAGCTTGTTTTTTTGCAAAATAATTTGTTTGGTAATCAATAAGGTCTTGCAAGATAGTTAAAATCCAAAAACTGGCTTTCCCGCCCCAAAACCCGGGATAAAATTCCCAAATTCGCGCGACATGTTCGCTTGTCCTTAACGAATCTCGTCTAGACGCCAGAATCCAGTTTAATCCAGATTAATCACCGGTTTTTGGGGGATGGCTCCCGAATGCGTCCCGCTGTGTTTTCCGCGCGTAACCAGTCCTCCCTCGGAATTCTCGCCCTTTTTGCTCACCGCCCCCGCCAACGTTTATCGGCGCTAATCGAAATGTTATCAAAGCGAGATCCCTCATTTTTACACGTTCCTCCCCCTGGGCGACTGCTTATCAACCCCGCCAGGCGCTTGCATAATTTATGGCGATTTTAAAGGGGTGGAGAAGCGGAGAAAAGAGATTCTAAGTGCAACTCCCCGTTCCCCCGAAATTCCGGGTTTTGATGGGTGGGGGGACCACGGCTCGTTCGGGAATGAGGGAAATTTCCGCGAGCGGCAATTGGGCTGGTTTTTGGCTTCACCCGGAAAAACACAGCGGGAAGCGATCTTCCGGAACAGACGATTGGCTGCCGATCTCGGGAATGAGGAATGCTGGAACTGATTGGAGGAACGATCCAGCTAGGGTGCCTAGCCTAAGCCAAACCTAAGCAAAGCCTAAGCCAAGCCAAAGTCAAGCCTAAACAAAGCCTAAGTCTAAGCTAAGCATAAGCCTAAGCCAAGCTTGCTAGGTTTCAAGGTGTTTCAAATCATGATGAGTTCTAAAAAGTTAAAAAGCAAAAAGTTTAACTTTTCTAAATAGTTTTCCCGCAAGGAATATAGCTGGTTTATAAAAAGCACCATTAGGATTTCTATGAGGTCCTCCTCCGATATTTGCAAAGCACCAAATCAAGCTTTTAAGCCTAAAAAATGGGCTTCCACTTTTCAATTGCCGATTCGGCTCCCGATTCAATCGTCGCTCGCCTAAAAATAGTTGCCTTATCAATCCCGAACCCGATATTTAATCCGGGATGTTTCCGCGCGCTGGTGACTTTCAAAGGTTGACCCATAAAGCGCGCGATCACCCGGAAAAAAGTGATGAAAAAGACCAAGAAGTGGCTCGATTTCTTGGGAAAATCAGATTGAATCAAGAGGTCAAAAGACGCAAAAAAAGAGCGATATTTACGGTGTTGTTCATCGCTTAATTTTTCGTGCACTTAAAAACTCTCTAAAACACCTTGAAACGTTGGGAGTTTTCGTGGTGCATTTTTCGTTTATTGGGCGATTTTGATCGATCAGGTTTGAACTTAAAAACACCGAAAAAATGGCAGATGTAAAAGAATCGTAAAATCGAAAAACGCAAGAAAAATCAAATTTTAGTCATGTCACAAAATTGTGAAATGCTGCGAAATTTTAGCGCCAAGAGGGATATTTTTTTGCGACAATTAAGGTTCTTTATACGCGTAAAACAACGGAAATACAGTTAATTCATTTTCAGTGCTACGACCATGCTTCGAGCGGTACCTCCAGACGAAGCTCGCCAACCTCGTCCCGTTCCATTCTGAAGGCCGAATGCCTACTGAGGACCATTGCCTCCGGTTTTGTGCTGAATCCGCGGTAAGCTTTGAATATAACTTTTCTACGTATTTATAGAATCAAACTAGATCCATTTTTTTATAGAAAAGATTTAGAAAATTGAAATTGAAAAGAATGAACTAATAAAAAAGGAATTTAGTCCCGCTGCCGGTCGATCGTGTACGAGCCACTCCGCCACGTCTGCCACTTTTTCCTGGATGAAGGCTCCGATATGGCCGTACCCGCGCAACACATGTCATACTTTAAAGTGACGACGCAGGAGTGTTTGGGTGGGTTGTTAAAAACAATTTGATAAGCTTTAATTGGTTCAAACGAAAAGTTTCAATTATTAGCCTGTCTTTTTGAAGTGATAGCAAACATAAAAACTGAAAACTTGCATGATTGATAATTGATTTCATTTCGACTTTATTAAATGGTAGCACACTCCAAAAAAAACTAGAAAATACATACATTAATTATCAATAAAAAACTTCTAAATTCAGACCACGTCTCCGAGGTGCTCGGCCCGATGGATATCGAAGGAGAAGAAGTCGAATTTTCGCCGATCGATGAAGATTCCCCAGGCATCAGCCCCGATCACTACCACGCCAGCAGCATCGACGGAAGAAACTGCTGCGCCGTTGGTGAGTTTTTAGAACTTTTCTATAAACTTGATTTAGGAGCTACAAGACGATACTTTCTCCATTCTACCCGTTGAAAGCTCTACGCAACCCCTGCCCACATTGGCTACAACTTTACAAGACGAAGTGGCTCCCGACAAGGCCGTTGAGGTGAGGAAAATTTTTTATGTAATTTATATAGCTTTATGAAAAAATGAGCAATTAAATTAAAACTATTCAACATCAGAAGATTTTTGGGCGTTCTCAATTTTTTTTTTTTGTACTTTTTCTTTTTTATTTCGGCCCTTTCGGGCTTGTCTATCGATTTATACCGCTAATTTTTCCCTTTTCCTATTATTATAATTTATTTTGGATTTTATTCGTGCCCTTCTGCACTAAATACTAATAAAAAGCAACACCAGATGTCCCGCGAGTTCACCACCCACCTGCCGCCCGCCATGGCCAAGCCGCACGAGGGTAGACGGGCTTCTTCGATGGATACTGTACGTGTGATACTTACTTTTTTTGGTTTTTACACTTTTTGATCAGCGCTATTTGAGGTTTGTCATTTGATGTATAAGCCCGCGGTGCTTGTGCAATATCAGGGGGGCGAGCTTAAGTTTTCCTAAGTTTCAGATAAGCCCAGAAAAGTAATTTCAAATATTTCAATAGTGCTCTAGATCAAATTTTACTCTATTTCAAGTGAAATGCTATTTAGAAAACTTAGAAAAATTCTTGACGTATTGAAATCTTCGTCGAAAATCGATCATTTTTGGTCGTAATATGAAGATTTTTTGTAGTTTCTCCATCAGAAAAATCAATATATCGCGATCAACATTTTAAAACTATTTTCGTGGTAAAAACGTTTAGAAAAGTCACTAATTTCGAAATTTTTGAAATTTTTAGGCGAAAAATTGTTTTTTTTGTTTTTAGGAAAATTTTGTGAATCTTTGCGGTTGGGAATAGGATAAAATAGCGTATAAACACGCTCCTATTTAGTAGAAAAATTTGACCGTAAGCGCCCCCCCCCCCGATATTGCACAAGCACGATATCGCCAAGGTTACCTCCCCGATTTAGGAAGAAGCAGAACGCGAACTGCGGGCAAAGATGCAGACCCTGAAAGAGCTGTTTCCGCATAAATTCCAAGAATTGATAAGGGAAAAAGAGGCGGAAGACGAGGACGAGGATGGAGCTGACCTTCTGAAGGCGGCCAAGCCGACACCGGAAGAAGTGATGCAACCAAAACCGATGGCCGTCCTCCCACCCAGCACCCCGGTACGCTTCACCCATAGCACTACAATTTTTCATTTTTTCTTTTTAAGCGTGATATTGTTAATTCAGAGCATTTCTGCCTTATTTAGAAAAACATGATTTACCTTTTTAACCGGTTTAAAGATTACTACTAGCTGAAAAAGTGGAATTCTTTAGAATTGCCATGTTTTGAAGCGAATTTTGTAACTATTTAAACTTTTTGATTTTTAAATGTGGTTTTTAGCATTTTAGTAATAGCGCAAAAAATTTATTTCTTCAAAATTGGTGGGTTTTGGCTATTTTTAGCTTGCTAAAACTCTTAGATCGTAGCTTAAATCCATTAAAAATAGATATTTTTGAGCCAGACTTTTTCATAGCCTTTTTGTAATGACGTGAACGCAGATAAAAATTAGCGATTTTCAAGAACCGGCTCTATATTTATTTTTTTGGCTAATTATATAGTTTTCCTTTTTCTAAAGTTTATTCTATGTTTTTAGATTCGAAAAGAAACCGAAATTGTCACGGAACCGCTGCCAGAATCTGACGGAACAGCCGAAGTAAAGTTTGGATGAAAAAAATTATTTCTAATGAAAAATAGCTTTTAAAACCATTTATAAACTTTCTAAACGATTTTTAGCTATCTCCCGCCCGAAGATCCCGATTTTTCACGAAAGCCAAGGTGCTCCAGATGAAGGAGGAGCAGCTACAACCCGGCAGGCGCGGCAAGTTTGACACGGCCAGCGTCCCGTTGAACTTTGATGGGGTTAGAAGGAGTCCGAAACGTGTTGTGCAGGTATGGAATTTATTAGCATTTATTTATGCTTTTCGTCATTTTAATTCGACTAAATTCTAACGCTTTTAGTCGGAGTACGAGGACGTCAGCAACGAGGCGGCCGTCCGAAGCCCGTACCTCGACAAGGCCAAGAATTTCTTGCAGGGAATCACGGGCGGCAGTGATGATGTGAGGATTAAATAATATTTGATTTGGTGCTTTTCTGTTATCGGGGGAGGGTTTCTGTATGTCATGTCTTTTAAACAGACATGGCAAAACGGCCGCCGCGGCCGGCCGGAAGCCGCATGCAATTTTTTTTTCACGGCCGGAGCCGGCCGCAAGCCGCAAAAATTACCCACGGCCGCAGCCGGGCCGGGCCGTAAAAACGACCAAGCCGGCCGCGGCTGGCCGCGGCCGTTGCAATAGACTAGGCGTTTCTTTTTTCCTTATGAGAAAACATGCAAATTAGTAAATGCAACTCGAGATCCTAAAAATAGGTCATTATTTTGGGCAGGGTAACGGCCGCGGCCGGCCAGACTATCCTTGGAGACGGCCGCGGTGGCCGGGATTTATGCTAATTTCATATGCGGCCGGCCGCGGCCACTTCCCATGTCTGCTTTTAAAGGTCCAAAAAGCTTCCAAAAGTTGAATTTTTGCTCGAAAATCGACCATTGGTCATCGAAAACTTGCAACTTTTTTATTTTTATGTTTTTAAATTGGAATCTCGCCCGGTTTTACGTTTAAAAATAGGCAAAATAAGTTGAGAAGTGCTAAATCGATTTATATGTATAAGAAAACTGAAGCTTCAGAAAAACCGGAGTTCACGCTCGATTTTGCGAAATAGCGTTTAGTAGTGTTTTTACCTTTACGAATATAAACAAATTTTCCCCTTTGCCCCCCCCCCCCTCCCGGATAATGCAAAAGAGCCAATTTTTAGTAAATTGCCTTTTAGGAAGAAGAAGACGTGGACTACGACAGCTCCGAGCAGCAGCCGGGGCCAAAAACCCAAGTCCAGCCGGCCGCCGAGGTGATTTCCGTCCCGCAGGCTTCACGACGTGTATTCCCGCAAGAAAAGAGGGTGCTGAAGAAAGTGCCGCGTAAGGGAATCATCTGAATTCTATAATTGGCCATACTTTAGCATGCTACCCCGAGGAGGCGCCACTTTGGGTGCTGTGGGAGGGCGCGGATCAAGACATGGGCCACGGACCCGACACGAATTGGGTCGAATCAAGGGCTCATTGTGAGAATCAGTGCAACGCGTTGGTAAGTATTTGTTTTGGATTTTGTAGCTTGTGGTTTGTAGTCAATAGCCTATAGCTTGTAGCCAAGAAATTCTCAGTTTTCAGCTAACCAAAAACCGTATTTTCCGAGCCTTTACGCATTGTAATTTTGTGCGAAACGCCGGTGATTTGTAGTTTCAATTTTCCAGCCTATTTTTTGTAGTTTGTAGCCCAAGAGTTGTACTTTTTAGTCATTATTGCTTTGAATAGTCCCAGAAACAGTAGCAGACGATTTGGACCTTGTAGTTTTATAGGAAATCCCGACGGTTGCGAGCGGTTTTTGCCGTTTTTAGCTCAGATTTTTGTTTTTCCGTTTTTTTGCCGATAGCTAAAATTAAACCCTTTAAATTTCTTTGAATTAATATATTTTTTTGTTGATAAAATTATTTGCGTTTTAGAACGACTGCCTCGGCTACACGTTCCACGACAAGACGAACCAGTGCGAGGCGACGCTAGACTTTGACGGCGTTTCACTACAGGTGCGGAAGTTTGGAAAGTTGCGTACAAAAATGTACTGATTTAGACGAGCCGAGCCCGGGACACATCCACCAGGACGAAATTCTGCTTCTCCGGTGGGTTTTTATACTTTTTTAGACCTTAGATTTTGAGAAATCGCATTTTTTGTGATTTTGATAAACCAAAGCGGAAAGTCGTTTTACAGTTATTTTTCGATTTTGATTTTTTAGACGATCTCCCCGTTTTTAATAACTGCCCTCCGATGCGCGGCTTCGTCGGTTATTCGCTGCAGGTTTGTAAAATGCAAAAAAAATAGATTACACCAGAAAATTCCTACTTTTAAAAGACCAGAATTACATTGTGTAACAATAATAATCGTCTTTTCTATCTCTATCTCTCTCTCTAACTCTCTCTCTCTCTCTCTCTCTCTCTCTCTCTTTTCTTTCTTAATTCTACCTAAGCTTAAGTCTCCAAATTCAGATGCAACCACGCGAAGAGTTCACCAACCTGCCCACCGGCTACGACGGGCTCCGCGCTTGCGTCGAGCTGTGCGTCCTTTCAACGGAGTATACGTGCAAGGTAATGCAACGGAATTTACCGGTTTTAGTTGTTTTTTAGTCGGCTTCCTTCCTGGCAGCCGAGGGGCGCTGCCTGCTCAACACCGAGTCTTCGCAGACGCATCCGGAATATTTCCGGAAAACACCTGTTGCCGGGCATTTATACGTCGAGAATGAATGCAGCAGGACGATGTATTTATCGCCTGGAGGTAAGGAAATTAACAATTTTTAGTAACCATTTCATTTTAATAAGTTTATTTTTCGTGGGTAGTTGTATAGTTTATATTTAATAACAGTTATATTTAAAAAATTTTCTATTTTTAGAGCAAACCCACCAGTCGGTCCGTCGGATAGCCAAGCAGCCAAAACCCGTCTGGAATTCTCCAGTGGCCGCGGAGTCGCGTAAGAATTTTCATAATTTTTTCTTACATTTTCAAAGCTGACATTTATATATTTTTCCACATTTGCTTTCTTGATTTTTTAACATCCCCACGGATTTCAATTTTTAAAAATGATTAAAAATCCATTTCCATCGATTTTAGCGTATACTCGAGGAGTAAGCGGCAAGAAGCTTCGTATCGTCAAAATTAAGCCACAGCCAACAACGCCAAAGGTTAGTGAGAGAGAGAGAGAGAGAGAGTGAGAGAGAGAGAGAGAGAGAGAGAGAGAACCAATGAAAAATTTTCAGCCCGACCCTCCAGCGGCCGTCGGCTTCATCGGCGCCTTCCTCCGCCGATTTTTCCGATTCTAAACAAAAGCCATAACCAATGCAGGGACCGTGCAATTTCAAGACATTCCATGATTTTAATGAATAAATCCTACTATATATAAAAAAATAGTGTTTGTGTGTGTGTCTGTGCCACTTTGCATACAACTTCCGTCACCGTGTTCCAGTAGTATCTCAAGAAAGAAAGTACTTAGGGGTATGTTCGATACGTCATTAGGTGCTTAATGGTCAGGAGATGGCTGCACACACATGATATTTAACAAAATCACCTATTTTCGCTATTAAATTTAAGTTTTTGTTAAAAAAACGGAGATGCTCTTTATTAGGAAATAATTAGCATATACCGGAAATGGCGGTGGCCTATATAATGGGATAGAGGGAGCTATTTTCCTTTTTTTTGATCGGAATCCAGGAAAATCATGCAAAGTGGAGAATATTCTAGGGGCAGACGGGGCCAGGGTTGAAAAGTCGCGAAGCGGCTTTTTCAACCCTGGTATTTATGAAAATTCGAAATGTGAGAAGCGAGAGAGAAAGAGAGAGAGAGAGACACACACAAGCTGATCCACCATTTTCACTTCATTCTGATCCTGCTACGCAAATGGTGAATTTAAAGTCCAAAAAATCCGCCCCGTTCTTGAAATAAACTTATATATAAATTTCTAATGTCCGTGCGCCCGTCCGCCCGCCCGCCCGCCCGTCCGTCCGACCGGATCGCTGCGGGACCCCTAGGACCGGTTCGGACGGGTCCGGGAGCCCGGGGCGTTTTGGGATTTCGGGATTTCGGTGTATGGGATGTTGATTTACCCCCCGGGAGGGCCAGCGCTGAACCCCCGCGGAGCGGGGGGTCAGCGCTGGTAAACAATTAAAAACCGAATTCTCATCACAACCACCTTCCCTGCGTGCATATCCGCGTATTTTTTGAATCAAAATGCCCACTCACTTTTTGTGGATTAGACTGCGGTCCGGGCGCAAGGATCAAAAACAAACACGTGTTGTGGGTGGGCAGGGCTGCCGTATTTTGCACCTTAAAATCTGAGGAGGTCCTAGACTTTTCGAGCGGTCTGACGAACAAGGGTGGGCACAAAATCTAGAAAATCTTTTTGAAATTGCAAAAAAATTCGGCAAAATTGGAAGATTAAAGGTAGACAAAGTCAGGATCGACTAAAGACTGGGTCAATCTGGAACATTGGAAATATTTGGGAATCAAAGGCGGTCTTTAAAGTGTCTGGGCTGTAACCACGGAAGCCTAAGCCTGAGCCTGAGCCTGAGGCTGACCTAAGCCTGAGCCTAAGCCAAAACTTTAGCATATGCCCAAGCCCAAGCCCAAGCTTAAGCCTTAGCATAAGCTCAAGCCTTGTCCGAAGACTAAGGCGAGCCTAAGCCTAAGCCTAAGACTAAAACCAAGCCCATCTATTCATAAGCCCAATTTTCAGCTTCTGTCTCTCTTTCTTTCTTTCTCTCTCTCTCTCCCTTTCTCTCTCTGAATTCTACGAAATCTCCGAATCTGAAGCTAGCGGCTTGTGCTTGGCTTCGGCTTTGGCCTAAGCCTGACCTAAGAATCGAGCGTGGGCTTTTGCTCCGCCTTACCAGGCCTGCTTTAGGCGTACATTATTCTCCCGTTACTCTCATCATCCCTATTTTCCATTTTGGGATTGGTGACTCAAGGCAGCACGTTTTTATCTTTCTTGTCATCTTTTCTGGCCATCCCCTCGAATCATAGCTCGGATTTGAAAGGTTTGACCAGGGATTGGTGGAGTTTTCAAGGATTTCCCTGTTTCTCTCTCTCTCTCTCTCTCTCTCTCTCTCTCTCTCGTCTTATCCCGACCTTCTCAAAAAGCACCTTTCAGATGTCTGAGGCCACCCACAAAGCCCTGCCGAATTCTCCACGCAGCATGTCGGATGGTGGTACACTAAATTTTGGGGAGGTCTGGCTTACCGTAATCCGCTGGGAGAGCCGCCGAACTTCTCTTGGGGATTAGAGGGTTGAAATTCGACCTGTTGTCGGATCATGAAAATGATGCTAAAATTGAAGACAGGTAGGCTAGCAGAGATCCTTGGGGAAAATTTGAAGCGGATTTACATGGAGGGAAAGCTGAATTGACCATGCGAAGCCGAAAATTGAGACATTTCAACAGCCATTGTTAAGGAATGGAAGAAGTTGAAAGATCGTCTAAAACCTTGAGGCGGGCCAGGTAGCAGAGATTTTTATGGAATCGGAGAGCGTAGTATTTATGCTCATTAATGCAACATCACGTTTGCTAAAGACTGGATGTGGCAGGCTAGCGGTGATCCTTGTGGAATGGAATTCATGGGTATGTTAGCTAATTGAAGCTTTCCACGCCGAGCCAGCTAGCAGTGATTTTTGAGGAATCGAGTAGCGGCGAATCCATGCTGCTTTTTTATTAAAAAGATATTGCTAGTTATAGGCAGGCTAGCAGAGATTTTTGAAGAAACTATTACGACCTTTTTCTCCTGAAAGAGCAGAGATTTTCGAGGAATTCGATGAATCGACTTTTAAGCTCGTTAATTAACGACTTGATTTTGGCAAGCTAGCAGAGATTCTCGCTCGCTTTTAGGGCAAATAGACATAAACTACACTACCATCCGCCATGTACACACCCGTTTTTTGTACTGTTTTGTCGCTCAGGTACATTTACATAAATTTTTAGCCCCTAATTCCAATTTCGGGGGCCGACGCATGCAGACGGCTAGCCCGCAAAACCACCCAATTACATTGTTATTTGGCGCATCGTGGAAGATTGACAATAAGTCAAGTTCAGCATGCATACGGTAATCCAATTTGGGAATTCCGAGATGCTCCACGAAAAACCGTTCAATCGGAAGTTGGAGAAGCGGGCCTCGTCTGGCAGTCTGACGTAAAGGTCAGCTAATCGCATTTTTTGGCAGCGGCTTTCCCCCCGGGCCCCGGTCATCCGGATTACGGTAATCGGTTTGAAACTCGCCGAAAAATCATCAGGATACGATGTATTATATTTTCGAGGGCGCAGAAAAGCATGCATGACGGGGGGATTTCACGCTGGAAAGGACGCGAAATTACTCAGAGTTGCGCAAAAGCCGAAAAGCCAGGATTTGGCAGCGGGAATGTCAGTATTGTCGCGTCAACCTCCAAAATATCAAGCCGATAATGCACTTTTGTCATGTATGATCGACCCTGATTCGCAGTGAAATATCTGGGAAAAAGCCCGAAAAAGATGATTTTTTGAGGAAGTTCGTCATTTCTGTATAGGCCCCGATTTGCAGGCAAATATTAAGCAAAAAGGAGGAAGAAATCATTTTTTTAGGTTGGAAAATTCGAGCGGAAGCATTAAATGGATAGGCCAGGGATTTTTATGGATGTTTACGACAATGGATTACCAAAAAGCCTGCGTCGTGCCTCGCTCTCACTCTCACTCTCTCTCTCTCTCTCTCTCTCTCTCTCTCTCTCTCTCTCTTTCTCTCTCCCGCTCTCTCTCTCTATCTCTTGACTTTCTATCTCTCTCGCTCTCTCGCTCTTGCTCTCGCTCTCTCTCTCTCTCTCTCTCTCATTCTAGCTATCGCTCTCTCTCTCTAGCTTTCGCTCTCTCTCTCTCTCGCTAGCTCTCACTCGCGTTGTTTCGTTCTCTCGTCTTCTCGTTGTCTCGTTCCCCGTTGTCTCACTCTCTCTCGCTACCTCTCGGACTCCTCTCTCTAGCACAGATTTCGTACTTACATCTCCCGAACAACCTTAAAAATCATGTC
Source organism: Mesorhabditis spiculigera (assembly GCA_958295435.1). NCBI lineage: Eukaryota > Metazoa > Nematoda > Chromadorea > Rhabditida > Rhabditidae > Mesorhabditis > Mesorhabditis spiculigera. The sequence goes on along the minus strand of CATQJA010002644.1, from coordinate 303,775 downwards.
TCAAACTCGAATCTAGCAGTGATGTGTTTTTTTTCCAAAATTTAGTGTTAAGATCTCCCCTAGACCGGATATCCGTCGAAAATACGAGTTGTACCATTCTGAAAAGGTCCGCCCGAAAGGTTGCCATCATTTTTAAGTGGGGTAAGTTCACAATTCCGGGCGCATATTCTCGAATTCCGGTCGCCCCCAATAAACATCGGTGACTGCAATCTTGGTTCTCATGTTTGGCCGATCAGATTAGGCGCTCCGGGATTTGCCAACCCAAAATTTCAAAATTTAGACCCCCAGCTGTTTGCTACTTTTCGGGCGGTGTTGCATCCCCTAAAAAGTGCTCTTTGAGAGCAAGTAGAGGGTAAACAGCCGGATTTTGGGGTTGGTACTGCGCTGTTGCATGATATTCGGGAGTAAGTATGAATTTTTTCTAGGGTGAAAAAGTTCGGCACGAGACCCGTGAGGAGATTAAAGGTCGTAAAACAAAATGTTGAAAGTACGGTAGTGAGAGAAAGAGAGAGAGAGACTGACAGACAGAGTGAGAGAGAGAGAAGGACAGAGAGAGACAGAGAGAGAGACAGAGAGAGACAGAAAGAGACAGAGAGAGACAGAGAAAGACAGAGGGAGACAGAGAGAGACACAGAGAGAGAGAGTGAGAGAGAGAGACAGAGAGAGCGAGAGACAGAGAGACAGAGAGAGTGACACACACAGACAGAGAGTGAGAGGGAGAGAGATGATTGTAAAGGGGTCCGGAAGATTCAGGCAATGAAATTTTATTTCTGATAAGGTGTAAAATAATATTTAGAGTTTTCAATTTCTAGAATTTAGAATTTTAAGGTTTTAGAATTTCCAGGGCAAATTTAATTTTCCCGACGCTTCTATGATTTTCAAAAAAGGTTCTTGAGATCTGAAGGATCCCTTAACTTTTTGTCATATTTTAGCGTTTTTCAGGAAAAAATACAAAATTTTAAAACGATTTTCTTGGTCTCTCTTTTCCGTAAAACTGCATAGTACACCCCAAAGCGTACCGGCAAATTTTCTGACGCCGATATTCGCGGTATTCCACCGGCGGCGTCACCCCAAAATTTAATTATGAGCTATGAGGGAGCTTCTTTCCCAGTGGAATTCCCCTAATATAATCTATTTTTCGAATATATTTCTCAGGCATACGCTAATCCAATTTACATGTCTCAATCCTGCAAAATTTTTGCAGCGTTTAAAAACCTTGGCGGCTACGCGACGTGCCAAATTCCGAGGTTTTTGGGTGCCGGGGTCTCGGTTTTCTCTCTCTCTCTCTCTCTCTCTCTCTCTCTCTCTCTCGGATGCAAATTGCCTGAAGAAAATCCATCCTCCGAAAATATTCTACGCACCTGGCTGGGGTTTTGCTAAAAACGGACCGTTTCCGGTTGGCCTCTTCTCTCGGCGTTCCCACGTATTTTGGGCCGAAACGGAGGGTAGAGAGTACGGTAATCGTTGGAGTGCTCTGCATTTTAGGCCTTTTGATTTTTCCAGATTATTTAAGTACCTTTAAAATGGGAACAAGGGGAGATGACAGAGCGAGAGAGTGAGAGAGAAAGAAAGAAAGAAAGAGAGAGAGAGAGAGAGAGAGAGAGAGAGAGAGAGAGAGCGTGAGAGAAAAACCGGGCGAGTTAGCAGAGATTCCTTGCAGAGATACTGTGAGGACGGTAGGCGAGCCAGCAGAGATTTTCTGAGGTATGAGAACCCAGAGAGATCGAGAGAGAGCCTGAGAGAGACACAAAGAAAGCAAGCCAACTTTTGAAGGTTTTCCAGGTATTTTTTTAAGGGCCAGACAACGAAGCCGTCTCCCACTAGATTCCAGTCCCCCGATCTTTCATTTGACTACAAAATTTTGACCTTCCATCCAATAAAAATACCAATTTTCAGCCATTAAAGCCCCCCCCCCCACGCTTTCCGGCTTCCGGAATCCGGAAAAGCGTCGCTAGTTTCGCTGCGTAGGTGAATAAATTTTTTTTGGCCCCATGGGCTCTTAATCCTGCAATTTGGTGACACACCCGGTAGTTCCATTCAATTCGAAAAAGACTGCAAAACAACTGCGAATTTGCCAGGTGGGTCAGTTTTTAGGGCGGCTCCGCATTATGGGCCCACGCACTTCCCTGTACTTGTCTTCTTGTGGGGGGGGGGGGGATTGATAGGATTATACGTATAATCTAGGCGGTGAATGGCCCATCATATGCTGCATAATTTGATGCGTGTCGGACTGGAAAACACATAAAACATCGGAAGTTCAAGAGTTGGGAGCAAAAGAGAAATAATAGTAGGTGAAAGAAAAGCCCGAGCCTGAGCCCAAGCCTAACCTAAGCATAACCTGAAGCATAAGTTAAGCACGAATCCAAGCCTAATTTAGTGAAGCCTAAGCCTACGCCCATGCCTAAGCCTTAGCTTAAGTCTAACCCTGAGCATACTCAAGCCAAGCCTAAACCTAAGCCCAAACCGAAGCCAAATCCTAAGCCTAAGCTCAAGCCTAAGACCAACCTAAGCCCATGCCTAAGTTAAGCCTAAACCTAAACCCAAGCCCAAGCCCAAGCCTAAGCCTACGCTTAAGCCTAAGCCTCAGCTTAAGCCCAAGCGAAATGTCTCTTTCGTATTTTTGTACCTAGAATTTTCAGGCCTTCCGTTCTACGCCAGTTGACACTAATTGGGTTACGGTAGCTAGTCAGAACCCCTAAAACGAATCAGAATCCTCAGGGAGTTTCTTTCTCTCTCTCTCTCCCTCTCTCCTCTGGCTCCGCTTTTTTGTACATATTAGCTTCTTTCAGTTTTTAAGCAATTCAAAGAACTCGTCCATGTTCTTTTTTGCAGCTAATTTTAGGGCCCTAAATTTCCCCAAATTTCGGGGTTTACCATCTCTTTTGCTGACCCAAACAGGCGTGACTCAGAAGAAAAAAAGAAGGAAAGCCAGGGGGGAAATCCCTCAGCCCACGGCTGACCAAATTAAAAAGGAGACGTGTGGGAAAGCGAGCACGACTACGTAGCACTCCTCTGCACGTGCAGCGGAATATAGCGGATTTATTAGGTGAATCGTGTTTTGGTAATTAGGAGGATTTGAGAGAGAGAAAGAGAGAGAGAGAGAGAGAGAGAGAGAGAGAAAGGGAGGGAGAGCTGGAACTAGAAAATTTCGGTCTAGTCTAAGGTATACCGTAGCGCACAGTCCGCTAGCCTCTCTCACACCCTCTCTCTTTCTCTCTCTCTCTCTCTCTCTCTCTCTCTCTCCCCTCTCTGTCTCTCTCTCCCTCTCTCTCTCTCTCTCTCTCTCTCTCTCTCTCTCTCTTTCTCCCTCTCTATATCTCTTGCTCTTCTTCATTATCTGCCAAACCTTTAAAAAAACAACCCGTGCTGGTCCCTTTAAAACATTTGTTGTCAAAAAATGCCACATTTTTCACTTCCGGATTTATTCCAGACCTACTTATTTTTTGCTTGAATAAAAATCACGCGCCCGATTTAGTTCAACGACTCTCCCAAAATTGCCCCCGCTCTCTCATCATGCAGACATAAATCCCGGCTTTTAGCTTCGATTAAAATCGCCCGAAATTTCAATCTAAAACATTTTTTTCAGCACCATCGCGGTCCGGATTTCCGCAATTTGCGCATTAATGCGAGCCCGGAGCGGAGAGGGGTGAGAGAGAGAGAGAGAGAGAGAGAGAGAGAGAGAGAGAGAGAGAGAGAGAGAGAGAGAGAGGGAAAGAGAGTCAGTGAGAAACACAAAAGAACTTAAAAATATAAGTCACTGGTCAAATCCCGAGATATTACCAAAACAGGGCAAATCGAGAAAAAAATAACAAGGAAAACCGGGTATTCCGTTGTAATCGAATATACGCGGATTTTTGTCTGGCCGTTAGTCAGTGTTTTTGGCATGGTCTTTGGGAATAGGAAAACGCATTTTTGCGTGGCTAGACCAGGGCGAGCTAACAGAGATTTTAGAGAAAAGTTGGTTTTAAACGATCTCTGCTAGCTTGCCCGAAAATCCCAAAGAATCTCTGCTAGCTCGCCAATTGCTCACTCGAGCGCGCTGTTTTTGTCTCTCTCGTCCTCTCGCTCGCTCTATCTCTCTCCCCCCCCCTCTCTCTGTCCCTCTCTCTCTCTCTCTCTCTCTCTCTCTCTCTCTCTCTCGCTCTCTCACTCTCGCTCTCTCTGCCCTCCCTTACCCGAAAGGCTCCAAAAATGCAAAATACCCCCGAAAACAACCCCTGACACCCTTGGATGCACCCAAAAAGCCTTGGATCAGCGCTTCCGGTTCGCCATCGAAAATCCCCTTAAAATCCGTTTAAACCCGCCGCGGCATTCCATTATATCACAAGAAAAAACGGAAAGCACGTGCCCCCATTTGATCCGCTCCTTTTATTCCCTCGCCTAAAAAGTATCCCTTTTCAGGAAGGGATAGGCCAGCTGTCAGGGCCCCTAATCTCCGTGTTTATCCGTAAAATCCTTGACCTTCCGTGGTTCCAGCTAATCTGTACCCCAGGAAAAACCCAGAAATTCGGAAAATGCAAGGTTTTTGGCGAAAACTGGGGAGGCCTTTTTAACCAAATGCGCACGCAAGTTGGACTGCCGCGGAATCCGTTGTTTTCGAAAAGGTGGCGGGGGTACGGTGACCAAGTTCGGGGAGGGTACTCGGGAGGTTATGATACTTCTCTCACTCTCGCTCTCGGTCTCGCTCTCGCTCTCGCTCGCTCTCTCTCTCGCTCGCTCTCTCTCTCTCTCTCTCTCTCTCTCTCTCACTCTCGCTCTCGCTCTCTCTCTCTCTCTCTCTCTAATCCTAGGCCTAAGAATTTCTGTAAAATTGTCAGGATTACGGTAGGAACCGGCTGATCCGAATCGAAGCATCTATTAAAGCAAAATTTTCAAGAAAATAAATAAATAAGGGCGAAACAAAAAGTTTAAAGGGCCGTTGAAGGCAGAAAATTAAAAATGTCTGTGTTGCTGGAGCTACCTTAACCTGAAACTTTTTTAGTATAAGGTCGATTGCCTGAATAAACTTTTTAGGGCAGAATTTTCTGGGGAAAGTGTTCAGAAAAAGTCTAGCAAGCAACAGCTAATTTAAAAAACGAACAATACAGCTGTATGTAAAACCAAAAAAAAAAAATTGTTTTTTAACCGTACTCAAACGTCCTAAAAATTGCTGTAGAACTCACTTTTACTTTTAAATGTTGTTATGTATTAGTCAAAATTAATTATTAATTCTTTATCACGACCATGAGATCCAACAACATACGTCTATCAATAAATCGAGATCGTATCACCAGCGTCACCACACCCGTAGTGGCAAAACAACGCAACAAGTACTTCAGCTATCCGTTGCATAAATCACAAAAAAAATCAGACGATAAATGTCAAGCATTGATGCATAAATAAATATTACATAAATCGGAGTGTAAATAGGTGTAAAACGTAGCATACCATGTTCAGAAATGTACAAACAATGATTTCTAAAAGGCGCTTACGATCTGGGGTAAAGGCAACTGTGGAAGTTATTAAAAAATCGGGCTGTCAAGGAATTCGAATTTTTTTGAAATCCTGAGTACGCGGGGCTGCAAATGACGGCCCTTCGGAGAGTTGCGGAAAGCAGCGGAATTCGATAGAAAGGTCTTCGCCGACTTCAAGCAGTTCAGTGGGATTTTGAGCGCCGTCGGACTGATCCTTGATTCCGCAAAAATCGCTCGAGCACCGGGTCCTGGCGCGCGGAGAGGGTTCTGAAAAAAATGAAAATTAGAAAGGGTACGGTAGCCGGGGTTACGGTATAAAAAGGTTAGATTACAGCTACGGTACCCTAAGTCAATAAAAATTGTTAAATTTGTAGCAAAAAGTCGACAATTACGGTAGCGAAAATGGAGTCTAACTAATCTAAGATCTAATCCAGAATCTCAGAAAATACAACTCCCAAAAACACACCTCCGCAACCGGTTGTTCGTCGTCGTGTCCATCTCGTACTCGTCGGGGTTCAGGTGGAACATTTGGATGTGTAAGGGGTTGTAGAACGTAGTCGAACGGCTTTAGCAGCTTGGTTGGCCCCAAAAAATTGGGCTGGATACCGTAGTCTTGCGTTGGACTCGAGGGGGACCTGCCGATTTCTGGAGTCAAAAGCCAAGGGGGCGCTTTTATAACTCCACCTGGCATGGGCCACGCCCCCAGCAAGGCCAAGGGCCCTCCCATCTAGTCCCAAAGGTTGATGGGGGGCTTCTGGTAGGAGAGAGAGAGAGAGAGAGAGAGAGAGAGAGAGAGAACGAGACGTGGAAGTGATAGAAAATGCGCTGTAAACGCTTTTGAGTTTAACTTTGAACTTTGAAGGGCCACGTGGTCGATGCTGTTCCAAAAAATCTTTGCAAGCTTGCCCACAGCTTCCAAAGAATCGCTGCTAGCTTACGAAGCCGTTCAAGGTTAGCTGATCCTCCCCCCTCAAATAGTCTCTGCTAGCTCTTTCCTTTCTCTCTGTCTCTCTCGCTCTCTCTCGCTCTTTCCTTCCCTCTCGCTCTCTCGCTCTTTCCTTCTCTCTCGCTCTCTCTCTCTCTCTCTCTCTCTCTCTCTCTCTCGCTCTCTCTCTCTCTCGCTCTCGCTCATGTCTATTAGCAAAGACTATTTAAGATATTTGAGAATAACAGGTAGCTAGCAGAGACCACTTACTAGGGAAGTGCAAATAAAAAACCCAGCAAACCGCTTAGCAAAAATTTGGGTCTGATAGAGTCGGCGACGGGGATTCCGAAACTGCAATCAGAATTTGCTAAACGCTTAATACAAAATAGTTATGAGCATTTTAAGTTTTGCACTACATTATCCGCCCTCCCTTATGAGCCCCTCCCAAAGATGGGCGTCCGCCTGTCGAGTGGTGTAGTGGCTAACTAGCATCCCTCTGGGGCGGAGGGTCTCTGGTTCGACTCACCGGTCATGCGAAACTTTTTGCTTTTTGGTCAAAGTCAACAACTTTAGACTTTTTCAGAGTTTCGAAGTCGAAAAGGTCGTTCTCTTAATTTTTAAATTCATGAAACTGATTGTAAAGTGGTGGCGGGAGTGTCAGTACTCTTGCGAATAGGGCACTAAAAAAATTCACTTCTATTTTTTCGTAAGGCAGGCCTAGACGCAGTCAATAATAAAGAAAATTTTAAAAAATCTAAATTTCGGACTTCGAAACTTTGAAAAAGTCTAAAGTTGTTGACTTTGACCAAAAAGCAAAAAGTTTTGCATGACCGGGGAGTCGAACCAGAGACCATCCGACCCAGGCGCATGCTAGTTAGCCACTACACCACTCGACAGGCGGACACCCATCTTTGGGAGGGGCTCATAAGGGAGGGCCGAGCAGGTCAAGTTGGTGTGTGCCGCCTTGAGGCCCGACTTTCGACCCAACAAAGGTTGTTTTTTAGGGCGAAAGGAAAACATTACTAATCTCCCTCTACCATGCATAATCCGCTGTAATTAAATGCCGAATAAATACCCCTAAAAACTCAAAAAAATCTCTGGAATTCGTGGAGGTTGACTAGGACAAATATTTTGTATACAGAATCCCTAGAAAATTCGGATGTTTTGAATGGGCTTGGATTTTTGAGATAGGTTTTTTTAGGGTAGAGATCACTGTTAACGGGGGGGGGGATTTTTAGCGAGTGGGAACCAATTTTGCCCATTATTTCCGGACCGGTCTAGCAGGAAATATTTTTAGTGCGTTTTACACAGTTTTTAGGTATAAGATGCGCATAATTTGCAACATTTTCAATCTTCCAAGAATTTCAAAACATATTTTTATGGTTTCCTATCGTTGAAAAACTACTAATACCACCTTAAATTCCTCTCGACTTTAAGGGTCTCTGCTAGCGTGCCGTCTTGGTTCAAAGAACCTCTGCTAGCCTGCCTTCTAAGCTCAAATAGTCTCTGCTAGCTTGCCACTAGAGCCAAAGAATCTCTGCTAGCTTGCCTTCTAAGCTCAAATTACATCTCTGCTAGCCTGTCCCTCAAGCTCAAACAATCTTTGCTAGCTTGCCCTCTGGTCTTAAATGATCGCTGCTAGCTTGCCCTAACAGTAAACTCAAAGAACCTCTGCTAGCCTGCCCTCGCGGCTCAAAACCAAGAATCTCTGCTGACTTGCGCGTCTTAAATGATCTCCGCTTGCCTGCCCCCAGGTGAAAGAAACTCTGCTAGTTGTCCTTGAGCAGACAGCAATAAATTAGAATCGACGTCAACCCCAATTTCCTATTCACCCACGTGTTTTGAGGAAAATTTTGTACCTTTCCCCGAGCCAAAAAAATTCAAATTAGCATTTTTCAGCAAAACGCTCGCCTCCAAAAATGCCAAAAAGCTGTAAAAGCGCCACGGCTACGTAGCACACCTAAATTACGTCTGCATAACGTGTGTTTTTGATTTATGCTAAAAATAATCTAGTTTTTAGGGTTTTCTGGGCGTCCATAGTACGGAAAGGTCGAGTTTTTCCCTGCTTTTCTAATCAAAGAAAGGATTAGTGGTTTTCGTGTTCTTTGAAGTAAGTATTGTCTAAGAAGCATTGTCGGGCTGCCAAATGCGCAAGCAAGTTGGACTACCGCGGAATCCGTTGTTTTCGAACCGGTGGTGGAGGTACGGTGATCAAGTTCGAGGAGAGTGCTCGGGAGGTTATGATACTTCTCTCTCACTCTCTCACTCTCCCTCTTTCTCTCTTTCTCTCTCTCTCGAGTTGGGAATTCTGCGGTCCCAAGGCCATGGCCTAGTCCAATCCGCAAAACAAGTGCTCCGTGCGGGGGTCGAACCCGCATCCTACGGCTTTCGAGTCCGATGCTCTCCCTATTGAGCTACCGAAGCACGCGGAATGCCTCTCTCGGGGCAGCTATCCATGCCGGCCCCTCACATCCAACCCTCGCTCTCTCTCTCTCTCTCTTGCCCTCTCTCTCTCTCTCTCGCTCGCTCTCTCTCTCTCTTTCTTTCGCTTTAATCATGTCCAAGCCTAAGCCTAAGCTCAAGCCTAAGCCTAAGCTAAGCCATAGCTAAGCCTAAGCCTAACTAAGTCTAATTTCCTGCTTTTCGCTCGTTTTCCCATATGTCCAAGGTCCACTCTAGGTTCACTGTTCCTTCGACCTGACCCCCTAATTGTTTTGTGGGAATCTTAGCGGGGGTGGATGGAAATTTCCGGGGCGCAAACGCGGAAAATTTTTCGCAGTGGGTCTAGACTCTCCGCAGCCTGTTTGTTTCTCATCCGAATAATTGGGTGTGTTTTGTACAAGTTCGACGGCGAGATTTTTGGCTATTTTTGGAAGGGAAATATAACCCGAATTTAGGCAATTTAAAAAGAGTAAAAACGTGAAAAAACAACGTGTGTGAAATAATAGCTACCAGTCACTTTATGACACTTTCAAGTACAGAACACAAGCTAGCATTTTAGGGGCTAATTTTAGCGACAGATTACGTGAGATTTTCTACATTATTCACCTGGAAAACGTTCATAAAGCAATTTTTCCAGTTTTCCAGCATGACTAATTCGATCAAGCTACACGCATTCCACATGTCCTTTCCGTCCCTTTTGAACCCTCCAATTTACACGAAAATTCGAAAATTATGCGCGGGCGGGCCAAACCTCAATAGCAGGGGGTAATTTGGCAATTTTGCAAAAGGCACAGTGATTGTATAATCACTGAAATTTGGATTTCCCGGAAGCTGGGGATCTCTCTCTCTCTCTCTCTGTCTCTCTCTCTTTCTTTCTCTCTCTTTCGCTCTCTCTCTCTCTTTCTTTCTCTCTCTCCCTCTCGCTCTCTATTTCTCGCGTTCTTTCTCTCTCGTTATCTCTCGCTCATTCTCTCTTTTTCTTTTTCTCTCTCCATCGCTCTCTAGTACCCTCTCCCCCTCTCTCTCTCTCTCTCCTTCTCTCTCTCTCTCTCTCTCTCTCTCTCTCTCTCTCTCTCTCTCTTGTCTCCCTCTCTTTCTTTCTCTCTCTCTCTCGCTCTCTCTCGCTCTTTGTTTCTCGCGTTCTTTCTCTCTCGTTATCTCTCGCTCATTCTCTCTTTTTCGTTTTCTCTCTCTCTATCGCTCTCTAGTGCCCTCTCCCCCTCTCTCTCTCTCTCTCCCTCTCTCTCGCTCTTTCCCGACGTCTCCAAGGCGCCCCCATGCTACCTTCCATAATTTTTTGCTGTTACCGTCCCTTTAAGGTCTTCCCGTGTGCCCAAAATTCTTTTGGTGCATTAATGACCAATTCCTAACTCTATTTTTGCTGTCTTTATCCCTTTAGCCCCCACGCCTAGTCAGACTACATAGAAACCCTTCCCTTTTTCTCCCAGGAATCCCCACAAAAGGGCAGCAGCCGGCAACCTTTATCAGAATAGTTTCTGAACTCTCTTCCATTCCCTTGTTTTCGGTGAAACATTCATGAAAACCCACCCGTCTCCCCGACCCCCAGTATCACCATAAATCGCGAAAAACCAAGAGGCTTTGTTTATTGCTGGGAATTGAAATCTTATCTAACTTTTCTGCGCTTCTCTTGAGTTGGCCATAATGCTGGAAGCCTGGAATGAGCGGGAATGATTAGGCTGAGCGGCATGGGGTTGATCTATGAGTCGGGGTGGCTAGCTACACTATACGCCTATGGACGGAGAGAAACCACCGCCTGAGCTTAATCCTAAGCCGAAGCCTAAGCCCATGCCTAAGCCAAAGTTAAGCCTAAGCCCAAGCCTAAGCTTACAACAAGCAGTCTAAGCCCAAGCCTAAGCTGAAACCTAAACCTGAGCCCAGGCCTAAGCCTATACCCAAGCCCAAGCCCAGGCAACCTTCAAAACACAACCGGAACACCCTTTTTGATAACCGTTCTACGATCTCCGAACTTCCACGCAAGCACTGTTCAAAAAGTCTTCACACTCCCACGCGACGCCTACTCGGTTTGCTCGAATTTTGCTGAAACCCTTCGGGCCCAAATTGAATTTGGCAGCGTCGCTCGGGAAATATCGGCTTTTGAGTTTTGTAAAAATCGAAACTGACAGATTCGGGAAGACGGCATTTTTTTTCTACCATTTTGAATTTAGGTCTCTAGGCAGAGGATAACATTAAACTGCAAAGAAAAGTCTAAGACGAAGCCTAAGCTTAAGCCAAAGCCTAAGCCTAAGCCAAGGGTAAGCCCAAGCCTAAGCGTAAAAGGTAAGCCTAAGCCTAAGCCAAGTCACATAAGCTTTACGCCTACAACAAGTCAGCCTAATTTTTGCTGCAGCCCCTTTCCAACCTGTAGTAGACAAATGGCATGATTCCGCTAGGCTCCAAGTGACGCTAGAAGCCTCCTGGACTACTCATCCGCTTCCGGCCCCAATTCCTTTCACACCCCCGTCTTCCGAAACGTATCAAAATATTACCATTGCCTTGCAGCCCCAATTTCCAGTTTATACACGCTTTATCTGGAAGCCCATCATTTCCGGAGAATGTTTCGAAAGACCATATAGTTCTCTCTCTCTCTCTCTCTCTCTCTCTCTCTCTCTCTCTGACCTTATCGGCCGGGCGTAGCGTCGCGTAGGGGCCACGGAAAAGCGAAAAAGCCGCGGTTGACAGCTGATCAGATGGCTGATGAGACGCTCAGTTGTTATTCTCGCAACTTGGCCGGATGCCAAAAACGTCCAAAGCAAAAAAAGAGGAACAGGAATTTTTGGACTAGAGTCTAACATAGTTTTAAAGACACGGTGACAGATAGGAAAGCAGAGAGATAAAGAGAGAGAGAGCGAGAGAGTGAGAGAGCAAGGGAGTGAGAGAGAATGAGGAGAAAAAAGCGTGAGAGATCGAGAGGGAGAGGGAACTCGCGCCCGAGAGGAAGAGAGAGAGAGAAAGCGTGAAAGAGAGAAAGAGAATGATAGAGCAAATATTTTTAAAGGGACGGCGACAGTAGGAAAATACGAAAGTTCACAAAAATGACATTTATGCCTCGATGCTAATGGGATAGCGACATTTAAAAATAGAAACACACAACGAAAGTACACAATTTTCTGTTGATCTTTCTCACACACTCTCTCTCGCTCTCTCTGTCTTTCTCTGATCCTATTTTCGTCCAAAACTTCCCGCAAAAATGACAATTAGCAGCCTCCGATTCTGCAAAATAACATGCAAACAAGATTGGCGCGCTCAAAAAACAGCACACGGAAGTGTATTTTGTATACTTCTCCGCCCACCCCGGGTGGGCCCCCCCTAGGGGGGACAGAGGGGGGACTGAAAGGGGGATGGTGGGGGGCCCCCGACCGGGGACCCCCCCCCCACCCCCCCCCCCCCCCCCCCACCACAGGGCGCCCTGCCAAGCACGGCGATTCATCCTTTAAGAAAAACGCGCATGAGAGGGGAAGACGGGGCTAGCCTACGGCACGCTCCAATCGACGCGCAATTGGTTCTTAAAGCAAAGGGGTCCGTCTTCTGCGCTTTCAAGCCTCTGTAACTTTTTTATACGGCAGTTTCATAATCTGAGTGACCGCTCAAAAAATAGAAGAGACTTTGCTCTACCTTTTAATAGTGGTTTTGTCAAAATCGAGCGTTGGAATCGAGACTTCTGATGGTTTGAAGTTTGAAAAATGAGGTGCATGTTATCGTCTGAGCTCAAATCCAGCTAAATCCTGGCCCAACCGCCTCAACTACATTTTCTGGAAGAGTATCTTTCATGAACTACCCAATATAGAGAAAAATTGGGCTTTTAAAAATTTACGCGACGATTCCAATTCAATGTTTTCTGAAGTTTTCAATTAGCTATAACTTTTGTTTATGACGGTTTTCGAATCTACTAGCAGACTAGGAACTAAGAGCAGACCTTCCTCTATCTTTTGCACCTAGTTTTAGAATAGCCCAGCGCAGAAATTTAGCGAATGGGTCCTGTAAGAGGGTGCGATCGGCTTACGATCTTTACTGGCCTATTCCGCATGGAGAGAATGTTCCGCTTGTATTCTTAATTTCTTTATTCCTAGCGAGTCTATTGGCTGCATGCCTCAGGGGGGTAGGGGGCACGGTCATTTGGGGGGTGCCCCGGGGTCCCCGGGGCCCCCACCATCCCCCCTTTCAGTCCCCCCTCTGTCCCCCCTAGGGGGGGCCCACCCGGGGTGGGCGGAGAAGTATAGTATTTTGCGAATCCTGGCTCCGCGCGGCGTAAATAGGTGTTAAAGGGATCTGAAGAGCTAGAGATCAGCCGCGAGATAGAGGGAGAGAGAGAGAGAGAGAGAGAGAGAGCGAGAGAGCGAGAGAGAGAGACAGAGAGCGAGAGAGGCAGAGAGATACACTTCCTCAGCTCGCTGACCACCCAAAAACCCTATTTAAAATGTTTTTCCGGAGTTCCCCCACCTCCGTTCAGGCTGCCAGTCATTACTTCGAAAATCATTACTTCGAAAATCATTACTTCGAAAGTCATTACTTCGAAAAGTCATTACTTCGAAAGTCATTACTTCGAAAAGTCATTACTTCGAAAAGTCATTTCTTCGAAAAGTCATTACTTCGAAAAGTCATTACTTCGAAAAGTCATTTCTTTGAAAAGTCATTACTTCGAAACGTCATTACTTCGAAAAACATGCATAGCACATACGCTAATTGACACCTTTCTGCCTCTATTGGTCCGTTTATTCGATCGAGTTTTTTACACGTCGCATGAAAAAAATCGGCAAATTTTTACTTTACCCCCAGATTTTTCGATGTTTTAGTTGGTTAGTACGAACATTTTCTGATGTCACTTCAGAGTGCATGAAAACATACACGGACATTTTTAGGTAAACATCGTGATGCTTCAGTGATTGACTGCAAGGATCATTAGAACAAAACAATAATTCGTAGAGATGGGGTAACTAACACTCCTAATACAGACCGAAACTCTACACAGTAATAGCCTTATAGAATAGGCATATGGTACCTACGCAATGGTTTTATCGTCAGTGTCATGAATTTCGTGATATGAACATTCCAAATTAGCATATTTTTCGAAGTAATGACGTTTCGAAGCAATGACGTTTCGAAGTAATGGCTTTTCGAAGAAATGACTTTTCGAAGTAATGACTTTTCGAAGAAATGGCTTTTCGAAGAAATGACTTTTCGAAGTAATGACTTTCGAAGAAATGACTTTTCGAAGTAATGACTTTTCGAAGTAATGACTTTCGAAGTAATGACTTTCGAAGTAATGATTTTCGAAGTAATGACGTTCACCCCTCCGTTCATAGCCCACCGACGGAGCCAAATTGAATTTTTCGCAAATCCCCTAAATACACCCCATTTCGCGCCCCTTGTTTACCGTATGACACCATCCCATTCATACAGAAATATCCCCTCGAAACCCAAAAACCATAACTCCACCGCGAAATTGGGTGCAAAAATGACATTTGTAAATTTTTTCGGGCACCTCGTAAATTTCGGGTGGCGTGAAGCGTAATGTGGTGTATTTTGGAGCATGGCGTCGTCTCTCGGGGTTACGGTAATATTTTTCGGAATGACGAGGCGGCTGGGTAAAAATGACAAGAGTAGTTTTCGATTTTCAATAACTAAATAACTTTTTTAGAATATTGTTTTTATGCAAATTGCGTACATTAGTTTTAATTTTTCATAGTTCTTAAACAACGGCAAAATCATTAATTGTCCTAAAAATGACCAAAATACGATTTTGGCAAATTGATAAAACTCCTAATATTTTTCCGGACAAGACGTTAGTTACGGTAATTTTGGCTTTATGCAAATTTGAAGGATTGCTGTCGCATTTTCAAAAAACTTCCAGGCTTGTAAAGACTAGAAATATGACAGAAAGCGAAAAAAATCACATTTTCCTTACGGTTACGGTAATGGTGTAAGTGCTAAAAATTGTATACTTCGATTTATGCAAATTTTTCTAACAGGGTGGAATATCTTTATCGATTTTTCACAAAAAAATTCAATCACAGTGGTACAAGGATACGGTATCAAAAGAACATTGAGATCAGAACGGGAGATATTTCTTGGATTCGTCGACTAGCAATTATGCAAATTTGTAAAAAGGGGATACGGTAGGGTTTTTGGTTTTTTTTGTGGGGTATATAGGAAATTTTGTACATTTTTGGGGTATGGAGGTTACGATAGATTAATTTTTAAATTTGACGGCTTTTCGGCTGAATTACTGTAAATCTGAGACTTTTTAGGCGAATGGTTACGGTAGCGAGATTTTTAAGGTAAATTTAGCATTTTCAAAAATATTCTAGCAAAGGTCAGAATTTGTTTAGTTAGTTACAGTAAGATTCTACTAGCCAATTTGTCATTTTTGCAGGGATTCTACGAGATTCCGCCAGAGCACTGTGGCCATTTTATCAGGGCCCAAACTCGGGGTTTCCGGCGACCTTTCCAAGGGGTCCATTTTTCGGGGCGTTGCTTCGGTCATCGGCGGGGATTTATGTAGGGTACGGTAGGGGGATAATCCGCATTTTTCGGTGCTAGATGAGCCGCTTCCGCCGGTATTGGGACAGCATGCCGAATCTGAAAAAATAGCATTTTTAGGGGTAAAACAAATAAAAATAAAATTTGTTGAAAAAAGCTGGGATAAAAATGAAACGTTCTGTATTCAATACTTAGTTAAATAGTCTAATACCCGTTTCAATTATGCAAATTAGGTATACAAATTTTTCTCACCGGTTTTGCCGCTGCCTGACCAAGTCGGCCTTGCTGCCAATGTCGCTCGTATCGATTCCTATGTGAAGCATGGCTACATCAATCGATTAGCTGAAAAACATAAAGTTAAATTTGTTAATTGAAATAAGCACGAGACTAAGCCCAAGCTTAAGCCCCAAGCCAAGCCCAAACCTAACCTAAGCTTGCTTACCTTCCAAGGGGTGCAAAACCTCCGGAAAAAGGCCGGCTCCCCAGCGGCTGAATCAGGGTTTCGCGCTGAAGGAGTGAGAGCCTGTAAAGTGCTGGGTATCGCAATTTTTTTGAGGTATCGGTAAGGGCACAAAATAGCAAATGACCGCCCCGAAAAGGGGGCGGACGGCGATAAAGATGCAAAGAACAAGAAAAGAAAAAACTACGCCGGCCCTACGGTCATGTGAGTCCGAAATTTGTCGGCGACATCTAGGGGAAGAGAGAGAGATAGCGAGAGAAATAGAGAGAGATAGAGAGAGATAAAGAGAGAGAGATAGCAACACCTACATAGGACAGACAAACGAAGCACAACCGAACCTCTCGACAGACAGACAGCAACTGGAGAAATTATCAAGATCCCCCACGTGAGACGCTCCAGAATTTTTGCTGAATCGGCGAGAATTTTGACAACGGCTTGGCGCGTGCGGGGCAGTGGCTATCAGCTCCGCCCAGCGCCGACTCATGGGATATTTTCAGGTTGTTAGGCTAATTGCAGCGGTTAGCTAGGAGAGGTTGAGGCTAAAGCGGAAGCCCAAGCTTAAGCTTAAGCGAGAGAGAGCGAGAGAGGGAGAGCGAGAGGGAGAAAGAGAGGGAGAGAGAGTGAGTGAGAGAGATAGAGAGAAGAAGAGGGGGTAGAGGGAGCGAGAGAAAGAGAGAGAGAGAGAAAAAGAGAGAGACCGAGAGACAGAGAAGCTAGCAACGATTCTAGAAGAAGGCCGTTAATCGATGGGAGTAGGGCAACTTACAATACATAAATTTTTTTAGAGATTCTTATGGCCCGAGGCAAGCTAGCCAAGAACCTTGAGGAAAGCGACTAGACAAGACATCTAGAGTACCGGCTTTTGAGGTGGATTTGAACTTGATTGTCTCTAACAAACTGTTTAAAAATATTTTTGATCCTTTTCGGGATCAAAACTAATTTTTTTGACATTTTTAGCTAGATACGTAGTTTAAATAAAGCCCTGAATGACCAGAAAACGGATTCCAAAATTCTTGCGGCTAATAGAAAAACCAAAATCGGGACGCGTGCCGTCCCTCGGGTTCCACTATCAGAACGGGCCGGCGTTTCGGGCGCAGAAAAAACTCGATTGAATAAACCCCCAGAAAAACGGGTCCCTAGGCTGTAAAACATTTGGCTCCCGATCTAAACCATATAAAACACACACCCGTCATTCAAATTGTAAATTTTGGGGGCCGGAACACGGAACAGGGCGGAACTGGGAATGGATTGATAGAACGAGGGGAGGAGAAGCCGGAAAATGGGAATGAATTCGTGCTTAGGTATAGTGATAAGGTTTTTAGAGGTCGTGTGGCAAAACCGTTTTTTTTTGGTTATCACGATCGCATTGAAAATTTAAATACGACAGAGCGAGAGAGAGAGAGAGAGAGAGAGAGAGAGAGAGAGAGAGAGAGAGAGAGAGAGAGAGAGAGAGAGAGAGAGGGCGAGAGTGTGTAAGGGTGAGAGAACGACAGCGGTAGCGAGAGCGAGAGAGTGAGAGAGCGTGAGAGAGCTAGAGAAAGAGAAACAGAGCGAGAGAAACGTGACGATTCCCTTAAGGACCAATTTTTCCCTATTTCTCGAGTTAAAGGAGACTGGACACCTCAATTTTGGGCAAGTTAGTAAAGATTCTTTCCAAGTTCCACTTTTCCTGAGAAATCTCTGCTAGCCGGCCTTTCCGGATCACCGTTTCCAAGCCTTTCCGCCTTGAAAACCAGATTCCCATAATTTCTAGCAGGACGCGGCGCATTCCCTCGGTTTTCTTCACCTGAATCGTCAAGGGAATTGGCGCTCAAAGTTCTTAAAAAAAATCACAAAAATCGAGAATTTAGGCGGGAATCGGCGCTGCTCAACGCACAACTTCCCAGCCTCTAATAAATACCATCCGGTGGCCGTTAAGGATGCAAAATTTACGATTTCCCGGGGGCGAGCCCGGATTTAGAGTGGGTGAATGGGTCGTGAGCTGAAAAGTAAGTCCCCTAAATCACAGGAGGCCAGCTGGTATTAATAAAAAAATCGGGGAATTGAATGACGGGCCGGGTGGGTTGTAAATTTTCTAAAAATACATGGCATAGATCAGTTTCAGGTAGGAAAATTCGTGTATTAAATTCTTATAAAACTTGCTGAATTTAATATCGATGAGATAACTAATTTAAGAATTTAATCATACTATATTCCTGCCTCAAAAAGCTTCGTTTAAAAAAATCAGTATCATCGATATTTTTCCAGTAATTTAAGTTAAAGAACGCCATTTTAAAGATGTAACGGAACCAAAAACGGCGATTTTGAAAGACCAGAGGGCGGTTGGAAGATTTCAGTATTCCACAGCCGTCGAAGAATAAATCGGTGACCCCGGAAAAGGGCGGCAAAATTGACGATTCAACAATTCCGGGTTCAAGATTTCATCATCCAGCCCCTTTGAGCTTTTCCCGTCGACTCCGACTTTCAAAATAAAATCGACGGTGTAACACAGGGAAAATCGTGTCGTCAGATTGTGAAAAGACACTTTCGGGCTTAGGCTTGGAAATAGACTTAGGCTTACAAGGGAACCACCCGAGGTCGAGGTGGCGTTTCGTTATGGGACTCGGCCCATTCTGTGCAGAATTTTTTGCTGATTCCGAATCCGCTGCTCATTTTTGCCAAATAGCTCGTTTCAAAAAGTTATAGGGCTTCAAAGTTCCATTTTTTCCCAAATTTGTCAATTTCAAAGCCATTTATCTTGCGTTTCCCTGCCGATTCATCAAAAACGAATATTGCCATCGTATTCAGAAAATTTTTCTCTATCGAATGAACTATCTACTATATATAAATTTCTAATGTCCGTACGCCCGCCGACCGACCGACCGGGAATTCAGCCAAATTTTGCATGCAAATTCCAAATTCAAATTGTGGGGGGAGGTCCAGCGCTGAACCCCCGCGCAGCGGGGGGTCAGCGTTGGTTTAACTCAAAATTGTTGGAAATCGAAAAAATCGACGATACTTGGTATGGACTTCGTTTTTTGTATGGGAAATGGTGAAAAACAGGCTATTTCACACTCTCAATAAGTGATCATCGATAGGCAGTAGCGCAGTAATTAAATATACCATTCGAATCAGAAAAGAATTCTCTACAAGATAGGCTATTCAATATGGATTGACATATTAAAACAAAAAAGTTGGGCATCGTGACAGATGACCGTCCGCGGGCTCAAATATCATCTTAAATTGCCGTAACTTTTTAAATCGGGCTATTTGGCAAAAATTGAAAGCGGATTCGGAATCAGCAAAAAATTTTGCACAAAATGGGCTGGGTCCCATAACGAAACGCCACCTCGACCTTAGGTGGTTCCCTTGTTAGGCGCAAGCATATACTTAGGCTTCGCTTCGGCTTAGGCTTACTTAGGCGTATGCTTCGCTTAAATTTAGGCGTATGTCAGCTTAAGCTTACGTTAGCCTTGGCTTAGGCATAGGCTCTGGCTTAGGCTTAGGTTCAAGCTTTGATTTCGCTTAGGATTAGGCTTAGACTTAGGATATTACGCATTAAATTTTGAAATTTGGCTGCCTAGCCCCTTTAAGAGATAACTAAACTGGCTCCTTGAACATGTTTGACTTCCCTGTCCCTTTAAAACCCGTATGTACATCGTACAGCCCCGTAGTTGGTCACGGAACAACTTTCCGAGTATTAAGCGAATCCCTCTTTTTTGGCTGACTTTTCGGTAGTCTAAATCCGGGCTCAGCTATCCGATGCTCCGTCCTGTTGACGTCTGAGGCGGATAAGCGTCAAAAATGGTGATAATCCCGACCTTTTGTTGCAGCCGGCGCCTCCCGAAATGTTAAGCTGTGTAGCTAGGTGTACCACGTAGCCCGGATCTACGGATTTGGAACCCGGGTGATAGGGGTCAGAAAACGTGGTCGGATTTACAGTAGACTCTGCAGGTAGAGGGGAAAATAGCCCTTTCTCGCACTCTCTCTCCCTCTCTCTCTAGCGCTTTCTCCCTCAATTACAAAAATTTGAATTTGTATTTCAATAAACCCCAATCTACCCAGCTTAAATTGTTTTTTCCACGTTTCCGAATCTACCCTCCCATTGATGCTGATTTGTGACACCCAAAAAAGCATCGACGAGGCCATGTGACTGGTAATGATAGGGCCAAAATGGGGAGGAGGAGAGGCCTATAATTACAGGCCGAAAAACCTGGGAACAATGTCTAAACTTGGCAATTTTCAGACAAGCGAAAGGGTGAATTTTGGACCGTTCGGTGTTGTTGCGCGGAAATGGTAAAAATGCACTCGAATTGAGGCTACGGTTGAAATTGAGAAAGAGAGAGCGAGAGCGAGAGAGAGAGAGAGAGAGAGAGAGAGAGAGAGAGAGAGAGAGAGAGAGAGAGGGAGGGAGGGGGAGGGAGGGAGGGAGGGAGGGGGGGGGGGGAGGGGGGGGGAGGGGGGGGGAGGGGGGGGGAGGGGGGAGGGGGGGGGGGGGGGGGGGGGTGCGGCGGGGGAGAGAGGGAGAGAGAAAGAGAGAGATAGAGATAGAGAGAGAAAGTGAGCGAGAGAGAGAGTGACAGAGGGAGAGTGAGCGAGAGAGGGAGAGAGGGATAAAAAGAGAGAGCGAACGAGAGAGAGAGAAATAGAGAGAGAGAGAGCGTAAGAAAGCGAGAGGGCTGGAGAAACTAAGACGCACGCGCGAAAGTATGAAAACCTTCCGCGACCCCTTAAATATCGTGAAAAACTGTTCTAGCCCCTCTAAACCTCCAAAAACGCATCTATGTAATTCTGCGCCCCCGAACTCCTCGTTGAAGCCGCCGAACCCGGTCACTGAATAGAATCTGCAGCCATCAGTCATTGAATGGGACCCCGCAACTACGTGGCAAATGGCTATGGTATCTCGGCTGAATGGCGGATTATCTACCGTACCCTCCTCAACCTCGTCCGCCCCGTCGTCGCTGATCCCAATTAGAATCGCAGCGCGCACGGATTCGCGGCCCCAAAAAGTGTAAAAAATGCGACGAAGCAGGAAATTAGCGGAACATATTAAATTTTTCGGGAAGCCCGACAGTTTGGAAATTGGAAAATTAAGTTCAGAATTTTTTTGGGGCGGCTGAAATGAGGGATTACGGTAGGGGCTACGGTAGCTGAAAATCTGCATGCAGCTAAGAAAATTTTTGGAAAAATAAAATCTATCGAAAATCTCTGCTAGGTTGCCTGAAACTTTTGTCACACCGCCTTTACTTAAAATCGCGGAGAAAGAAACGGCTTTAAAGGGATGGTGACACCTAAAAAACCGATAAGCATCATGGCAAGCGTGCTTCAAATTTCTCTCTCTCTCTCTTTCTCCCTTTCTCCACCCGCTTGTTTTGCTCATTTTCCCATTCCGAACTTCCCTCTAGCCGGTTGGCCGATCTCCGAACCTGGCTGGCCAATGTAATTGCATCCAATTTTTACGTAAAAAATCCCATTGAGTAGCGGACTTTTTGAATTAACGGCGGGGGCTGCTGCGGAAAGTGGGTTTGGGTGTGCATGACTAAATATACCAGAATCTTTGAGGTATTTGATTTGCGTAAGGAGGCTATAACTTAGTCTCTCTCTAGCTCTCGCTCTCTCTCTCGCTCTCTCTCGCTCTCTCTCTCTCTTACTTTAGGTAGCCCTCCCTCGAGAGACAGAAACTTACAAAACGAGAGAGAGAGCGAGAGAGAGAGATAGAGCGAGAGGGAAAGAGAGCAGGAGAGAGCGCGAGCATGAGGTGAGACGGCCTTCCCCAGCCTCCCCAGCCCCTTTAAAAAAACGCTTCTATCTATTTCGTTCCGGGACCCCGACCCGGAAATACCACCAAACTTCATGCTCTCCTCAATAATAATTTGTGGGCCCCTCCCGAATTAGGGCCAAAGAATGGGCCAGCTATTCCGGCCCCAATCCCTGCAAGGCTTCACCCTGAAGCGGATTATCCCCCAAAAATATGAAATCATTCTTGTTTTCCCGGAATAACTTGCTTGCACTCGCTCTCTCTCTATCTATCTCTCTCCCTCGCTCTCTCCCTCTCTCTCGTCCTCTCTCTCACCGAGGGGGGACCCCCTGCAGATGGATTCGGTGAAAGGGTACATAGGAATACATAGGTCGGCCGATCAGCTTTTGGTGCACTACCCGCGGCCTCGTATACAAATACATATACACGTTTGTTTTTCCGCCCAACACCTTTCAACGAATTGTGCGGGGAACATTGAACGCAAAATATCGGATTATATGGGGGTTAGGGAACACATGGTCAAGAAGTTCAACTGGGATTTAGTGTTCTCTGACATTTAGGCGTTGGCTAGCGCTAACTAAGCCCATGTTAAGCCGTTAAGTCAAGTTTAAGGCTAATCCTAAGTTTAAGCCAATATCAAGCCAACGCCTAAGCTTAAGCCTGAGCGTAAGCCTGAAAGTCTAAGCGAAGCTAAGCATGAGCCTAACCCAAAGCCAGGGCTAAACGAAGCTCAAGTGAAGCTTAAGCGAAGCCTAAGCATAAGCCTAATCCGAAGCCACGGATAACAAAGTCCAAGTGAAGCCAAAGCCGAGCCTAAGCCAAGCCGAAGCCAAGCCTAAGCCATCTTGCCTTCCCGGACCCTTTAGCCTCATCCCCCGGATTTTGCAAATTCCCCCAACCCCTCAGCCGTGCTACTTTTATACCCTCTGAATCTGCCAGCTTTTTTCGGTTTTTTCGGCTCCAAAAATGGTTCCCAACGACACGCGCCGGAATCAGCTGACCGTGACGAGTCAAGTGGCCGTGAGACAGAGCTGGCACAAAATTTTTGGCAAGCTCTCAAGCCAAATTATCGGTGGAGCTGAGCAAGAGTGTACAGGGTGTTCCAAAAAAAAAGGTCCAAGTTTGTCCCCGAATAACTCGAGAAGGAAACATATTTCACGGTGCGTTACCATGCCAGAATGCTTAAATATGTCAGGAATAGGGAAACGACGACCCCCTGGTCATGGATTTTTTCGAGGTCACGAATCTGAACTTTGGAAAAATATTTCTAAAATTGCAGATAGAATTTCGGTGTTTGCTTTGCTTCGTTGTGTAGAACTGGCGTCCATCTATCATGTACACAATTTCTAGCTACCGTACCCCTTTGGAAGGGCGCCTTTTAGCCCCTCCAAAACGGTTGGTTCGTGATATTTCGCAAACGTTGGTGCCAGTCTATAAAATTCATTTGCGCGGCTAAAATTATTGTCATAATTTTATGTAATACTACTTAATGGGCGCATTCCAAGATTATATTTACAAATTTATTCGGCCATCCAATCTCTCAAAAGAAATTCACGATGAGCCCAAATATACCCGAATTCGAGGCGAGGTAAAAAAATTCTCGAGGCTTGAGTAGCCCCGACTTTTCTGGCATAGACCAAGCTTGGGTAATCAACTAGAACCCATGCAAATACCAATCCTTTTCCTGCCAAACGAATTTAGAAGAGCACCCCAAAGTCGGCTTTTCAAAAAACGTTATTTTCGGGTTTTAAATCAAAATCAACCATTAACTTCAGCCAGATCATTCCAGTACTTTGTTCGCATACACAGTTCCATGCGTGCTTTAATTGTATCCACCAAACCCCGGTGCCTTTTTCATTTTCAAAAATTCGATATTGGACCCCGGGGGGTCAGATCCAAAATCGGGCCCCAGGGCGGGTTTTCCTCTTTCCTTCATAACTTTGTCATTTGCCACAGGAATGAAGTCATTTTTTGCATGTACGCTTACAAGCACCCAGAGAACAGTCTAGAATTGAAAAACCGGCACTTTATGGAATTTTGTCTTGGCATGCTAACGCGCTCCAGGCGGGTTACGGTAGAAAACAGAAATCGCCGTTTTCTCGTTCTTTTCACCATAGAAACGTTTCGATCTCTTGGGAAAACAGATAATAGTAGTTTTTGGTCCGATGCATCAAAATATTTAGACATTTCCGTGGCTAAATGCAAAAATCAGTTTTTTGCATATTTTAGGAAGGTGTATGGCTAGAACTTCGAGATATTTAGCCCATAGGTGACCCTTACTGATGTTTACCAATGAAAAAAATTTTAAGCGAAATCGCAGCTTACAATAAAAAGAAAACGCGAAAACTAAAACTACAGTATCCCTCTGGGGCACGTTTTAGCAAGCAATAGAAAATACCATAGAATCAGGTAAAATTGGTATTGTACTAAAGATTATCATTCGGAGACACCTATTGCAAAAGATCAGCCATGGGCAGCGTATTTGAAGCGAGTTGTGAATTAAAAAGTAAAATAGCAAAATAGGGTAATTTGTTTTGTTTGTAAAAAAATTAGGCTTGAAAAATTCTAAGACTTGGCCATTACCTTTCTACAACTGTCAACTATTTTTCGGCCAAAAATCAGAATTTTCCCACCACCCATTCAAGAACGCACAATTTTCGGTCGTAACCAGCGTCATAGTACAGTTGCGTCTCAAAATCGAAAATCAGTTGAGTTATTTCCTATTCCTGACATATTTAGCATTCTGGCATGGTAACGCACGGTGAAATATGTTTCCTTCTCGAGTTATTCGGGGACAAACTTGGACCTTTTTTTTGGAACACCCTGTAGTCTGGTGCTTAAATTGTTAGTGTGAAGTTGTTGAAAAAGGGTCGAAAGACGGGAAGTACGTTTAAAGGGGCCGTGAAGCTTAGGATGTCTATTAATGCGTTGTTTCTGCGGTAATCTGAGATTTTTTGCTGAGATTCTCCATTGTTTCGATTAAGATTTTATCCGCAAATTTGCTACTTTCAACTGTCAAACCCGAAGCAGATCTTTGTCCAAAATCTTACACCCAAAACCAGCAGTTGTACTTGCCACAAAAATTCCCGTAATTTGTATCAAAACAACGCATGGTAAAGAGGTGTAATTGCAGCTTTCAGAGTTGCCAAAATTTGGGGGTTACGGTAGAAACAGTGTTCTCTAGGGGCGAGAGAGCAAGGTTCAACATTTTGGTGGAGTCGATGCAGAGAACGATGCAATCAGGCATGGCTTAGGCTTGGGCTTAGCTTAGGCTTAGGCTTTGGTTCTTTTGTAAAAGCTATACCAGCTACGTAAAAAATATCAAATTGCAACAACTCAAAGTTGAATATGCATCGGAACCCTGAATTCCCCTGCAAAATCCAGCGCCAAAAACTACAAATTTTTGCTTAACAATGCTGCCCGATCTCTGCATGTCATTGAGTACGATCCCATACTACTGGCACGGCGGAATTCAGTATATTCTCGGAACTCCCTGCAAGCCATTCAATGTTCCAGCTGCGGATTATTTCTGGCTAGACCCGAGAATAGTTGCCGCCCGGAAAATTCGAAAAAACTAGTCTATTATGTGGGATTTCTCTCTCTCTATATCTCTCTCTCTCATCTCAGCTGAATGGCATATAGTTACCAATCCCGTACACTGCTCCGCTACACTCCTAAAGACGACCCGAAAAAGCCAAGAATGGTTTTAAAACTTGGTCTCCGCTTATAGTGATCCCGGGAAGTACGTGCAAACCTAAAAATGACAATTAGCCCCCGGATACCGTATGATTAAACAAGGCTTTTTAATTTATGCGGTTTTTGCAAAATTTGCGGGTACGGTAAGGTCAGGGGGAAGTTTATAGAGCAGAAATCCAGAGAGAGAAAGCCTAAGCCTAAGCCGACGCATAAGCCTAAGCCTAAGCATCAGCCCAAGCCTAAGTCTAAGCCTAAGCCTTAGCTTAAGCCTTGAGGTTTCAGTCCCCAATTCCATTCCGCTCCACCCCACTCCAAAAAACCCCTTTCACCTCATACCATACACTAATAGTTCTGGAATAACATTTTTGCGGCGCGGGTTTCAGCACTGCTCCCGACCCAATCCTATTAACACTTTCCAGATCCGATTCCGCTACACTCCAAATTACTTGAGCCCGGTCGGCAGGTAAAACCGATTACGCCAGCAAAGCAGGGCACAATTGGATTGTGCACAGTTTTCTTGGTAGTCAGAAGGTTTTCGTTTTTATACTCTTACTCTCTGACTCGCTCTCTCTCGCTCTCTCTCGCTCTCTCTCTCGCTCTCTCTATCTCTCGCTATGGCTCTCCATAAAAAATTCGACAGTTTTTTGCACAAAATTTATTTGGCAAGTAATCCCTCCCCCCCCCCCACCACAATTTCGAAAGGTATTTTAATCCGGAAACGATTTAGGGAAATCTTGTCCTTTTGGGAAAGTCGCAAAAAAATAGGAAATGAGGGGTACGACTGTTCTTGGGAAGAGGTAAACATAATAAAAATATTTGGTCTCGGTCTGGGCCGGCCAAGACGGGAAAGCCGGAAATGGGTTTTGTGCTTTTCGGGGGGTAAACAGGGTGGACCTTGCCTGGACTAGTAGGTGGAAGTACGGAAGGTGGACCGGCTTGCTGGCACGATCCCTTTAAGAGAGAGAGAGAGAGAGAGAGAGAGAGAGAGAGAGAGAGCGAACGAGACGAATAGAGTGACAGAGTGCGAGTGAGTAAGAGATAGCGCGAGAGCGTGAGTAGAGATAGCGAGCGCGAGACCGAAAGAGAGTGCGAGAGAGCGCGAGAGAGCGAGAGAACGAGAGTTCGCAAGAGCGTAAGAGTGAAAGATAGCGAGGAAAGCGGGCGGAAGCCGGTCAAAGAAAGCGAGAGAGAGAGGATGAGTGAGAGAGTGAGCATGGTGATCAGGAGACATGGAAAACGACAAATTCAGAAAGAACGAGCGACTATGAGTGGAAAAAAGCAAAAATAAGTTATGGAGCAACAGCAACCGGAAATCCTGTCACACCCCCTCTAAAAAGTTTTTAAAGCCGCAAAGTTCTAGCTGGCAAAAAGAAATGGCAGTTCCTCGGCCCTTTAAAAACAACGCTGAAATTTCGCATGAAAAACGTCCCGTTTCCGAGATCAAATTCGACCCTTCGACCCACATCATCTAACCCCCCGGCCCGGAAGCGGAGATGCAAAATGTAATACTCGATTTAATGCCCCGAGCACGAGGCCATTAAATAGAGTATTACAGTTGGCTGCGGGTCAATTTGCCGGGCGGCTACACGAGGCTCCGTCATTCCAAAAATAGCCGCCACCCTCCGCGGGCCCGACCCGGGCCCGACCCCCCGCAATATTCCATTAATGCATGCGCTGCAATTGCATGTGGGCCCGAATTTTTATTGGTTCTCGGAATTCATGGGAATTCTGACCTTTAGAAATGACGATCGTGGCATCAAACCACAAAAAGTGGGTCGAGATGCTAATTAAGAGATGTCAGGCCGACGATCTAGGCATAAGCCTAAGCTAAGTAAGTTAAATTAAGCCTAAGCCAAGCCTAAGCCGGTATCAGCTTAAGCCAAAGCTGATGCCGAAGCTTAAGCATAAGCCTCAGCCTAAGCCCACACCTAAGCTGAGCCTAAGCTGAGCCTAAACGGAGCCTATGCCTGCTGTGCCTAAACCGAAAACTAAGCCGAAGCCGAAGCCTAAGCCTAAGCTTAAGTCTTAGTCTAAATCTAAGCTTCTAAGAGCTACAGTACCTAATTTTCAAAATGTTTCCGTTAAAGCGCACGTTCAGGGAAGGGCCGTGTACTCGTCCCAACGTATACACTATGGACGTAGGGACCGTGCGCACTGCCTGCCCGCGCCGTGGGAGGCAATTCCCCTCCTTTGCAGCGCGGGGCGCCCCTCACCCCCTCGCCAGGTTGTAGCTGTGGCTGACTGGTATCCATCCACGCCTCCCGAGCGGGGGGCCCGGGTTCGACCCCCGGCCGTGGCAAAAATCTTTGCTTTTTTCCAAAAAAACCTCCCTGAACGTGCCCTTTAGGCAATTCTTGAAAGCGTTCAGCATTCGAAATTCACCGTAGCCGCAGAACCGCGATTGCTTTAAACTACCGTAACCTAACTATTCTTAACTTAACGGTTATTGACGCTACCGTAACCCCCATAAAAGCTACTGTTTTCTGACGATACAGTAATCCAAATGACCTACAGTACCCCGCTTGCGCCCCATTACGTAAAAAAACCGGGGCTAAAAGGTCGTGACAACCCAAAAAAAGGCAGCTTTTGCTTCCCGGTTCCATATTTTTGTAGCCACCATCCTACGTAGCGCTTTTTCACGTCACGCTGGGCTAGCCGTAAATAGGAAAATCTCATTTTCAACCGCGGGAAATTGTTTTTTAAAATTTGCTGGAGTAATCAGAGATCCTTCTAGGTTTTTTCGTGCTGCTTTTAGGGCGAAAATCCGCTCGTTTTCGATGACCTAGTACTGGGGGAGAAGCCGTAGGATGTGGCGTCGGTTACAGGTACGAATCGGATGGCTTCTGGGGGGGCTTTTGGGTGGAAATATATAGTTGGAGGGCTTCTTATTTGAAGTTTCCGTAAGAGAGAGAGAGAGAGAGAGAGAGAGAGAGAGAGAGAGAGAGAGAAGAGAGAGAGAGAATGAGAGAGAGCGAGAGATAGAGCGAGAGAGAGCGAGAGATAGAGCGAGAGAGCGGAGGCCATTTTTTCCCTCCCTCGACCTACGTGCTAAAAATCAGCTTTAATTTTCCCATCTCTAAACTATTCCGGTTTTCCGCCAAGTTCCAATTGAAAACACCGAATAATTCAAGCCAAATTTCCACAAAAACCCGCGGCAATTTTTGGAATCCAAAAAAGGCACACGCAACCGAAAAATTGCGGTGGCGGAATGAGTAATGGAACGGAAAAGCGGGGAAATCAAGGTTCAAGATGGGTTTAATGAATTTAATAATGGAACAATCGATTGAAAGAAAAATTCCGTAACAATCCGGAATTACAGTACCCAGAGCTATGAGAATCCGGGATTTTTGGGCACCTTTTGGGCTTATAAGCCTCCCAAAGCGGCTAGAGCGCCCCCGCAAAATCCCCAAATTCGAATTAATTCGAATTAGAGCGGGGACGAAGACGGATAGACGGCCGGGGCGACGTCGTTACCCCCCGCAATTCAGAATTCTGAATTCCGCCCGAATCCGCTTGACCATTCTGTCCGGTTGGCTCTGGTTTGATGTCTATGAAGAAGCAGAAAAACGGAAGCCCCAGGTCTAAGCCTAAGCCTAAGTCTAAGCCTAAACCTAAGCCTAAACCTCTCTCTCGCTCTCTCTCTCTCGCTCTCTCTCTCGCTCTCTCTCCCTCTCTTTCTCTCTGCTCTCTCTTCCCCTATTTCCGCTTTGTACTTTGGACACCACCCAAACCACCGTACCTCCCTTGCACTATACAATATTCCGCACCTCCACCCTCGCATCCAAAACACTCCTTGCCAGGCCAAAAAACAAGTGTCCAATATCCGGTGCCAGCACGGGACGCGGCCAAGAACGCTTGAGTTTTTGACGAAACACCTTCTCCAACGCCTAAGACAAAGAGCAGCAAGACGTCGATCCCGGAAATAATACCGACAGTCAGAATAGCGACAAGCCAAACTCAGGAATAAGAAGCGAAAATCCCGAAACGAAGCAGGCTATGGCATAATTGGTCTTTAACATTGTCCTGTCGGGATTCTGTCGGGATTTTGTCATGATTTTGTTTTGTCGGTGTTTTGCGTTTTCCGGATTCCGGGGTTTGTCGGCATTTTCACGAGCAAGGTTACGGTTGTCGAGATGCCTTGTCGGGATTAAGACTTCCAGAATTTTCCTGTCGGGATTGGGACAATAGGGTATCTGTCGGTATTTCAGCTTGTCACGATTTCGTCTGTCCGATCGCATGTTGTCGGCATTTTTCCCTGGCAAGCTAAGAAATTCGGTATTTTGAGATTTTTTCGAAATTGTATGTACCTATTGGAACTGACTGACTGGGCGCGATGTAGGCTGAGTTTTGCATCCCAGGCCCTTGCAAAAAGTGACATTTATGGCAACACGGCGTGTGGGCTGTAATTGAAGCCTCATTAGCCCTCGGGATCTCGGAGAAACCGACAATTTGAGATACCTCGTGGGTGCGAGGGTGGAGCGGAAAATGGCACCACCGATGAGCTGCCACTGCGTGCAAATTGTGGATATTTTGGGGTGGGATGTTCAGTGGCGATTGCAGAAACGTTGTTCGCTCTGCATGCAAAAATGTACAGAATCTCTTGAAAAGGGAGGAATTTGAAAAGTAACGTAGGTTCTAACTTTCTAAGAAATTGCGAGCGATAGCGAGAGAGAGAGAGAGAGCGAGAGAGTAAGAGAGAGAGTAATAGACAGAGAGAGAGTAAGAGAGCGAGAGAGCATATAGAGAGCGAGAGAGAGAGAGAGAGAGAGAGAGAGAGAGAGAGAGAGAGAGAGAGAGAGAGAGAGAGAGAGAGAGAAAGAGCGGGAGCGAAGGGCTCGGTAGAGCCAAAACCGGTAGGCAAAAACCACAAGGCCCTAACCCCAAAAACCCCAAAAATAGCAAAAAGTGCTCACTTCCGTACCACCCCCCCCCCCACCGCGTCGACCTATCACCCACCGGATATCCCGCCAATTTTTTAGCTCATCTCCCTTTTTTAGCACAAAAGATCGGCTCTTTTTGGACCCCTGCTAGACCCTAAAACGGCCCAAAACCCGCCAAAAATACCCGTCCCCCAGGCGCTAAAAATTGCGCGTGTACGTGGCGGAAATGTGGGGTCTCGAATTACACGCGCTCCGACGATGCGCCTCTTTTTACGGAGGGAGGGTGTAGTCGGAAGATCCGGATTAACCGCCGGAATCAAAAGCGGAATGAACCGGATCGGGGGGTATCACCGGATTTTCCGGGATTAACTCACGGGCGTAGTAGCTACAACTCGGGGCGTGAAGCCCTGCAGGAATTGGGAAAAATTGTGATTTGCATGTAACTACAGTAATTTTACTTTCGGTTGCAAAGGATCGCGGCTACTACGCTACGAAACGATATGCTGAGGTACGGTATGCTGTCCTAAGTTACGCTACGTTACGTTACGCTACACTACGTGATGCCACGGTTCGATGCGCTACGCAACGATACGGCCCTCACCGCAATGGTACGCCACGCTAAATCATGCTACTTTGCACTAGGCTATGCGACCATACATTTTGATACGGTATGCTACGCTCCATGGGACTACCCTTAGCCACGATACGTTCCGGAGGGCTACGTTACGCTACGTTATCCAGATTACGTTGTGCTGAAAGATTTCCAAATCAATTAATTCCTAGAAAAAAGTTAAAATCCATTAGAAGTGCCTATAATGGGTTGAATTCCTCTATATTTACCTGCAAAATATTGATAAATATTTATGTACTGCTACCGTACCCCCAAAAATGATAGCCCCCCATTCAACGGGCCTTTAATCCCCGTGGCAGAAAAATCCGAGAAAAATCCCCCAGTTCATCGACTCCACCTGACACCTCGGGACACATGCAAATTAATGCGGATTTTTTTCGGGCACGGAATTTGTATGGGTTTGTAGCTGGGAGTGTCTATCTACTATAATCCGATAGCCCCAGCCACGGCTTTTCCCCCTTTTCGGCCGCGGAATAATCCGGGCGATTTCCGGTCAACCGGGAAGCTCGGGATGTTTCATTTTTTCCTAGAAACGCTCTGAAAGAAAGGCCGTTCTTTGGAATATGGAGGAGTATTAAGGCTCTCAAAGCTGCTCCCAGCGTGTCGCTGCGTAGAGTGGCGTAGCGTAACGTAGCCTCGCTTAGCTTAGCGTAACGTATGGGTAACGTAGCGTACAAAGCGCAAAAAAATAAGCTTGCCACCTATATTCTACAGAATTTCCGCTATACTCCTAAATACACCAACACAGGCGTACTGTAGTGTAACGTGGCGTAGTGTCCTGGTCCAACGCGGAAAGGCTTTATTTCAACAGTATTTTAGCGGACAAAACAGCATAATTTTTGCTATTGTTAGTATCGCCGAGCATCGTATCGTGGTGTAACGTACTGTATCGTAGCCAAGCGTAGTGTGTCGTAGCGTATGGTGTCGCAGCGTTTCGTAAACTACCGTTTTTATGGCAATTTACCGTATTCCCTCGTATTGCTTCGTATCGCGAGAAAGTCAGAAAGTAGCGGCAATAGCCAGATTTATGCCCCGATGGGCTATATATAGCAAAATTGGGGTCCGAGGGCCCAGAATGGCCAATTATTCCGGGGAGCGAGGGAGGCAGCGCGGGCTGAAACGAAATCTATAGCGGTAATGGGTGAGTTATACAGCCGTGTACTATACGAAACGGCAGCGCCCAATTAGTCAGCGATAGTAGTCAAGCGGAATTTGGAGTGTAGTGTACCTGAGGGCTACAGGATACCTTTTAAGGGGGTGGTGATACCTCCAAAATCTACCGTATACCCCTAATTCTATGGCAAGTTAACGAATTTTGAGTGTAGCGTACCTGACAGTTTTAAAGTCATGGCTACACCTCATCACAAGGTTTTGAGAAGCGTAATTTGGTATGTAGAGTTGCTGAGAGCTACAGTGTACTCTTAAAGGCGCAGTGGCATCTTTTCAGAATGTTTTAAGAACCCGAATTTTCGTTTTAGTTTGCCTTCAAACCAGACCTTTTCTAGACATACAGTAACCCATAAGTCAGTGAGAGGTTTTTCTAAGAATAAAAATTGAAAAATTCTTAAAATTACAATTCGAAAAAATCATAGAAAATCCCCAAAAACATTGCAATCCTCCTGTACACGTCGAAGAGAGGTCGCCCAAAATGCTTGTATCGAGCTTTCAAATGTATTTTTTTTTGATTTTCGGTAAAAATGGCAAATATGATTCATAATTTTTATTACAAAAAATTCGATTTTGAAAATCGAAATTGCGTCCTTGTACGTACAGATAATCGTCGATAGGAGTTGCCCGTAGTGGGGGGAGGGGGTGGCTGAGCAAGGTGTGTAGACCCGTTGGCGCATTAATAAGGCGGTCGTGGAGATACAGTAGTGGTCAGGTTACGGTAGGTAGGATATGGTAGAATTCGAATGATGACGTTGCAGTCGTGGATAACGTTACGGTAGTAGCTAGATACGGTAGGGTACGGTAGGGAGCTACGGTAGAGTTGTCGATAGTACCTTAGCGGAAATCCATCAGAAAAATCGTGCAGCTACATCAGGGTACGGTAGAACATCAAAGGTAGCGTAAAAAGTAGCGCATCATAGCACAGCAATCGGTTACGGTAGTTAATTCCGCACGGCAATTGTGGACGGCTTGTGGAATCGGGATGGTCGTGCTTGGGAGCAGAGGTCGAGCTCGCCTTGGATGTGGAACATTTCGAGCGGGTTTTTAAGGGACCGGCAAGGGAAATTCTGGTGCTCACCCCGGGCCCTGGGCCCTTATAAAGCGGCTAGGGCCCTGGGGCCACGCCCACTTTTGGGCCCTGGCCCTTGGAGGGGGAGGGGCCCAAGCCTGGGGCCCAAGCCTGGGGCCCTTGTTTTTGGGCAGCAAGAATGAATGTAGATGCGAAAATATAGTATTAGTGGGAGAGAGAGAGAGAAAGAGAGAGAGAGAGAGAGAGAGAGAGAGAGAGAGAGAGAGAGAGAGAGAGAGGGAGAGAGAAAGCGCTTGCAACTAGGGCTTTATCACAGCCCTAAAAAATAAATATAAATGATGGGAGGCCTGGATAGGTGTTCCCCGGAATAGTATAGGGCCCGAGAAAACAACGAGCGAACAAATGATTCCATTTCGGGGAGCAGACGATCGGCTAGTGCAAAATATTTTGAATGGAGCATAGACTTGCAGGGTTGGCTGATCAGCAGGACCTTAAAAAGTGCCTAGGCTACCGTAACCGAGCGCTTACGAAGCTTTTAGAGGCTTCGAATTTGTGCATTTTGTGTAGCCGCATTAATGGTAGGCATCCAAGATTAAGCCTGACTTCCCTTCACTCAGTTTTTACGCTTAGAGTTAGCCTGGATGAGCTTGGCTTAGGCTTCGGCTTAGCTTGGGCCTAGGATTGGACTTAAGCTTAGGATAGGGCTTAACTTAACTTTTTGTTATTGACTACGGTAGCTAGGGCAAAGTTTAGAATCCAGGAAAAGTCCAAATTTTTAGACTTTAAGCTTTAATTTTCCACGCCTATTTTTCACTTAACCGTCCCTTTAAACCTGAAGATCGCTCAAAACCCATCACTCGTTGCAAACTTTTTGAGACACTTGGATCTTTGCTCGGATGTATTCCTTCGAGCTTCCCGACCCGAATTCCCCAAAAAGAAACCCGCCGAATTTTGAGCCCCTCCATTAATTATTCAACGCCTCGTATCTTGCCGAAAAAACACGGATATTTTGGCTTTTCCCACCTTCTGGTTATCAAAAATTTTCCCCAAGCAAAAATCACCCTAGATAGACTTTTGCGGTGGCGGAATGGCGGAGTGTTGTGTAGCCCCCCCCCCGCACCGCTGTTGTACTTTTTCGGCCCCGCCGAAAATCAGTTGAAAGCGAAAGTAAATCAACAATTATTGCTCGAAATTAATTTTATACTTAAATGTAGGTAAGAAATTCTGCCGTCACCGTTTTTACATTTTTCTAAAATATTTTTAACGATGCCTGACGTGGAGCTGGAAAAAAATTGTAAAAATTATTGATGGCTTTCGAAAAATCGGGGCAAAGACTGAACGTTCTGAATGGCGGAATTTTATACGCAGAATTCGGTGAAAAGTGACGCGTGAGGAATGACTCAATTTGCATTTTTATAGCTAAAAAATTCCTAAATGGTCTTTGCTAGCTTGCTCTGTTGGGATTTAGCGTTATTAAGGTATCCTTTTCTTTATAGTTAACTTTGACATCTTTTCCAAGCTTTTCTTGCTCGCTCTCTCTCTCTCTCAATCTCCTCTCACTTTCTCTCTCTCTCTCTCTCTCTCTCTCTCTCTCTCTCTCTCTCTCGCTCTCTCTCTCGCTCTCTCTTCCTCTCTCTCTGGACCTCAAAATCTTGTAGAGATTTTTTGGGGTACGGTAATCGGGGCACCTTAAAAATTCCCGACCGGAAACGCGTAATTTCCCCGAAACTTCGCGATCAAAAATCCGCCAGGGCTGTACCGAAAAGCCGCCTTTTTTTTGGGGATTTTCCCCTATACCGGGAATACGTTGAAGCTGTGCACCCGTAATTAGAAGCGCCGCGTAGCTGGCGTGTTTACGTTCCCCACGGCCCCTGGGCACTACCGTAACCTTTTTGGGGAGCGGAAAAGCGGATAATTAGGGACCAAAGGGCCTGTGTTTTGCGGGTTTTTTCTGGAAAGGACGTATTTTGGAGCGTAAGGGAGTCGTGTAGCGTAAAGCTGGTGATCCGGGGTTTTGTTAAATTGTCTTTGCCCGCTTGCCTTGGTTTTGAGGTGGGAGGGAGATAGAGAGAGGAAGAGAGGGAGAGAGGAAGAGAGAGAGAGAGAGAGAGGAAGAGAGAGAAAGCGAGAGAAGAAGCTTTTTGATCCCTTATAACCAGGAACAATACTGCACTCCCTTTTATTAATGAATTATCAAAATTCCAAAAAATTAGCAAATCCTAGTGAAACCCCGCGACCAACTCCGAATTAATCCAAATTACGTATAGGGGGTGTAGGCGATGAGGGGGTGTCCGGAAGTCCGTGGAATTATTACAGCAAATCCCCCCTCCAAAAAAAATGCCTACCGGATTTCGTGTGATTCAGAAAAATTGCAACGCAGATGAATTGGAAAACTGAGCTGGGGTTAACTTTTTGTTGAGATTATTGTAGTTGGTGGCAATTCAAAAAATTCTGGACTTAAAAGGGCGTGAATCTTGCAAATCTCTCTCGTTCGCTGTTTTGCTCTCTCGCGCTCTCGCTCGCTCTCTCTCTCTCTCTCTCTCTGTGTCTCTGGCTCTGTCTCTACCTCTCGCTCTCTCTCTCCCTCCCGCTCTCTCCCGCTCTCTCTCTCTATCATGTCTCTATCGATTCCAAGTGTTACCGTCCCTTTAAACCTCCACATTTCACTGATTTTCGATATACCCTGTCGATTTTTGGACTTCCAGATGTTTGACGACGCAATGGTTCTATTTACAGTCCAATTAAACCTGCAAATTCCGCTTCCGCACCACCTCCAGAATGTCGTAGATCCCATCGTTTCCGCTTAATCAACCTTAAATTTCACCGGCTTTTCAGGAATTTGTTCCCCCTTTCTCTTTCTGTTTCATTAATGCGCTCACGGATCTCTGGAATGCGAGTAGGCGGCTGTCGGAATGTGCACTGCGTTTTTTGGTGTGGAAAGTACGCCAGGGACCTGGGCTATTTTTAGATTCTGGCTTGCTCTCTGTCTCTTGCCCCAATTTACGCACACCTCCATTTTTAGCGCCCCCGCGCCGTTCGCAGCGTATTTTTTTGGTTTCCATACTTTTCAGCTCTCTTTGGCTCTCTCTCTCACTCTCTCTCTCTCTCTCGCTCTCCCGAAAGCGTAGGAGAGGCACAAGTAATTTATTTGACTAGCTGCCACCCGTAGCGCCCGTTAAAATTTGATTCCCACCCGCCCGATTTTTTAGCCGGCTGAGGGAAATTGAGAAAATGGGAGCGACTTTTAGGGCGGACGGATTGTCGAGTGGAATTAGGAAGCTGGCGGAATTGGGCTATTAATACGGTAACGAGCCACCCACGCGGTTTAAAGGGGCTGGAAAGGGGCACCTAGGCCTAAATCGGAACCTAAGCCTATGCCTAAGCCTATGCCTAAGCCTGGGCTTAGACTTAAGCCGAAGCCTGAGACGAAGCCTAAGCCTACGCCCGCAAGCCTACAAGCCTATCCATACGCACGCAGCCTAAGTCTAAGCCTCTGCCGAAGCCTAAGCTTAAGCTCAGGTCTCCGAGGCCTAAAATCAAGCCTAATCCGAAGCGTAAGCCTAAGCGTAAAACCTAAGCCTAAGCCTAAAGCTAAGCCTTAGCTTAAGTCTAAGTTGAAGCCCAAGCCCTAGCCTAAGCCCCAGCTAAAGCGAAGCCTAAGTCCAAGCCAGGCCAAGAGAAGCCTAAGCCTAAGCTTACTCACTTCTCTAGCCTGTGCGATCAGAAATTAGACTCCACCCGACAGGTGTCTTTTAGAAATCACAGCCAATCACACCCGCTAAATTTAGCCTTAACTCTCCTCGAATTCCCAAAATCAGCTGCCCTAAAATTCAGCAGATCTAACGTAAAAACCCGCATTAAATCCCTAAAAACGCTTAAAACCCCCAAAAAAATGGAAGATCACTTTCTGCGGTGTTCCCTTACTCACAGTGCAACCGGGAAAAACTACCAGATTTAATGAGAAAAAATTAGCGCAAAAAATTGGAAAATCGAATTAGCAGGTCGCTGAGATAATCCCCCTACGCAACGGGCCAAATTACGGGCGGCCGCTCGCAAAAAATTACTGTAGAAATTGAAAAAATGGGCATGGGAAGCCCCGGGCCGCCAAAACTCTCAATCAAAGTGCGAAAAATTCGAAAAATGGGGAATGGAAGGGTGTGGAGTGGTGCGTAGCCGTGAGAGCGGCGACCACTCCGGAAATTGGGAAAAAGAGGAGATTTTATAGGGGGGTTTAAATTTTCGGATTGTTCCTACTTACGGCTATACCGGATGGGAGTGGAACGGAACGGAAATAGCCGAAAAATGAGGGGATTTGCATGTCAAAAAAGGGAACCAGAGAGCGAGGGAGAGCGAGATAGAAAGCGAGAGAGAGGAATAGAGAGAAAGAGATAGGGAGAGAGAGTGGGGGCGAGAGAGATAAAGAGACACGGAAAGACAGAGAGAAAGCGGGAGAGAGAGAGAGAGGGCGAGAGAGAGAGAGCGTGAAGGTCCAGACTTCTTTAAAAATTATCAAGTAACTCGCCGAATTTCCATTCACCAAAACAACAAAGAAAATTCCAACTCCCTGAACTTTACTGGCCAAAACTTAGAATTTTATGCTGCCTACAATTTTCCAATGTTGATTTGAAAGCCCAAAAAACTATGTGAAGATCTCTGTCTCTCCCGCTCTCTCTCACCTCTCTCGCTCTCCCTCTCTCTCTCTCTCTCTCCCTCTCTCTTTCCCCATTAATCCCAATTTTTAGTCTCTCCTCTGCTTTGTTTTGTGTGTATTTCTGCTCTTCGCCCCCTTCAGTCCATCATTTGAATTGAGCGGAGATTGGATATATCCGGGGGATCCGGCGAAAAAGTTGAAAAATGCAAATGTAAAAATGCATATTTCCGCGCGGTTCATTAGCCTGATTTCTGCGGACATTTTTGTAGAAATTGTTCCCATTGAGGGATGGCTTTTCTTCCGGAGATCATATCCAGATTTCAATCCAATATGGAAAATTTTACTGAAAGGCGAATTCCGTACACCTGTTACTGAGGCTTTATGCTAATTAGCCTAGTTTGACATCACTAGCGAAAATGCCGGCGGCAAAAAGCCCGACATGCAAACGGCCGTTGTAAAAGACGGCGTTTTGGCCTGTCGGCATTTTGGGTGTCTGCATTTCAGCTGTCGGCATTTTGAAAAAAATTGCATTTTCCAATACGCAAAAAAAATTTTCATTATCGTAATTTTTGACTATTCAGCTTTCGACGTATTAAAATACACAAAAATGACATTTTTTAAAACCACCGTACCTCCACCAAAAATACCCCCCCCCCCCCAAACCGGAAGCTGTTTTTTGCGGTATAATCCAGTTTGCAGACTGGTAATTTGCACACATACGTCTGGGGAGGGATCTTAAAAAGGCTTGTGGGAATTTTCCGATGACCACCACGCGGCTTCTCCGTCACGAGTCGTCGGCAGGGCCCGGGCCGGAATTTGTAGCCGCGCGTACGCGATTTCCCCGAAATTCGGAATTTCTCAAATTCCGACCGCCAAATGCTACACACACCTGGCAACATTGCAAAATCTGTTGAGGGGGGTTGGGGATTTTATGAAAATGCAGAAAATACGAATGCTGACCACGTGGAATGAGTAAAATACGGAAATAGGCATTGGGTAACGTGCGAAAAATGGGGCAAAACCCTGGAAAAGCTATTTTTGGACATTTTGGCAAAAATAGTAGCGTGTCGTAGGCATAGGATCACGATTTTTGGAAGAAAGAGAAAGGTGAGAGAAAAAGAGACCACAGCCAACCAAAAAAAACGAAGCCGAAGCCCAAGCCTAGGCCTAGCCTAAGCCTAAGACTAGGCCTAAGCCTAAGCCTAAGCCCAACTTTGCAGGTATTCCGCCTCAATTAAAATTTCGATTTCGCACGTACCAGAAAGCTGGCGGGCATCAAAACACCGGTGCTCTTTGTGCCCGCCCGGCCCATAATTCTGGTGGCAATTAATCTATTGTCCATTGTGCATCTGGGTGTTCCTTTTATTCAAAGCAATAGCTGTTTACAGACCGGCTCAAAAAATGAGCACCGGCTTCAAGGCTTGCTTTTTAGCAGAAGTCACGAAAATCGGCAATAATTATTCATATGCTTTTAGGAAACGGTCTTTGCTAGATTGCCGGGAGAGCGAAAGAGAGAGCGAGAGAGATATCGAGGGAGAGAGAGCGAGTGCGAGAGAGAGAAAGAGAGAGATAGAGAGAGCCAGCAACTAGAGAGAGAGACAGAGAGATCAAGATTTCCGATTCCTTACATTTTTCGGTCTCCGCATTTTCAATAGCTCCGTAATTAAAGCTTCTCAATGAGCTCCTTCTCCTCTACAAAACCTGCAATTTCCCCATGCGAGGGTGGCAGATAAATGCGCGGTAATCCTGCAAATGCATAACTATTTCGGGATAATTCTCAGGTATCAAAGGGCCCGAATGTACCCTCCGGCTATTCATACCAGATTCCTTGAATTGGAGGTGGAACTTAAAAAAGAAGGGACCGGAAAATAGCTTCAAAATTGGATACAGTCATCGGAGCTGCATCTGCAACCACCCACACGAGGAGCCGGAAGCGTACATAGAAGCTTGGCGTACATAGGAGCTTGCCGTACACTGGAAGGAAGAGAGGGGTTGGAAAAAATGTATTTTTCTCTTGTGGGGACTTAGAAGTGAGCCAAGTAAGTCCGTGTAAGCCCGAGGTAAGTAGGTACATAAGCCTAAGCTGAGCTTAAGCCTAAGTTTAAACTGAACCTAAGCCTAAGCCTCGGCCTAAGCCTAAGCCAAAGCTTAAGCCAAGCTCGGCCAAGCTAACTTTATGCGTAATTTAACCAAGAGCCAAGACAAGCCCGGTCAAGCCTAAGCCAAGTCGAAAAGTTAAGCCGACTTCCGCTCCTAAGCCAAGCCCGCATAAGCATACTATAAGCCGAGGTTAGGCTAAAGTGAAGCCACGCATAAACCAAGCCTAAGCTAAACCCAAAAGTTAAACAAGCCCAAGCCTATGGATAAAACAAAGCACAATAAAATTTCAGTTTATTCTACACCCAGGACGTGCCTTAGTTAGCCAAGCCTAAGCCTAACCCTAGCGAAGCCAAACGAAGCCTACGCTAAGCCCATACCTAAGCCATAGATCAACCGATAAACACCGCCAAAAATTCGTAGAAACCTTACTATTTCGACTCACATGTTTCAAGATAACCCGGCTTCTCGGCTCGCGCATTGTTTTCGCGGTGATTCCAGGGATTTTTCTGCCCAGATCTGCCGATAATCCCCTCAAGTTCGAGCCCAACGATCAGCATTGTTGCGCAGGGAAAAAAGGCGCATCTCGTGTAATCGTGGAGTGGGGCTTGTAGGTGATGCTCAAAATCGAGGATTTTTGGCGCCATTTTCGGGGCGTTTTTTAGGGAATGCTCTAGTTGCTGACCGGTGGAGCGGTATGAAAACAATGTATTTCGGGCGAGAGAGAGAGAGAGCGAGAGGCAAAGAAGGAGAAGGAGAGAGATAGAGAGAGAGAGAGAGAGAGAGGGAGAGAGAGAGAGAGAGAGTCCCAGACTTCCCGATTACTTGAACTTCATAAAATAATTTGCCGAATTTCCGTTTCGCCCCAAACAACAAAAAAATTTTCGAGTTTTCCCAAATTTACTGCCCAAAATTTTTGC
Source organism: Mesorhabditis spiculigera (assembly GCA_958295435.1). Classification (NCBI taxonomy): domain Eukaryota; kingdom Metazoa; phylum Nematoda; class Chromadorea; order Rhabditida; family Rhabditidae; genus Mesorhabditis; species Mesorhabditis spiculigera. The sequence goes on along the minus strand of CATQJA010002644.1, from coordinate 263,185 downwards.
AAACTACAACGCCCCGTATTTTCATTTTAAAGCTCAACAAAACAAATGCGGAGATTGCTGTCGTCTCTCTCTCTCTCTCTCTCTCTCTCTCTCCCTCTCGAACAATCTATTAAACTCTTGACTTCCTTTCCCCTTTCACCACCAGTAAATACCAAAATAGCATTACTATTTGGCCGTGTTATTAGTTTACGATATTGTGAGGGTGGAGACCGGAAAAAATAATCTAATCCCTCCAAATTACCAAAATTTGTTGACTATTTTGCCATAAAAGCCCTAGGCGCCCGGAAAAATGTCTGGGTCTTCCGGAAAAGTGCCAAAAAAGATGTTGTACTAATCCTGTGTAGTCAGAAGTTACTTTCTGGTTAAAGTTCAGGGTGAAGGGGCGGATTATAATATCCTACTATCCTACTATATATAAAAAAATAGTGTTTGTGTGTGTGTGTGTGCCACTTTGCATGCAACTTCCGTCATTATGTTCCAGTCGTATCTCGATAGGGGAGGAAGTTAAGGGTATGTTTGATGCGCCAAAAGGTGCGTAATGGTCATGACACGACTGCACACATATCAGATTATACAAAAAGTGCTATTTTCGACATTAAAATTAAGTTTTTATGAAAATCCGGGTCTCCCTCTTTGTTAGGAAACAATTTGCATGCGCCGGAAGTGACGAAAGCCTATATAAAGCGACAGAAGGGGATGTTTTTCATTTTTCGACATGGGTGATTCGTGAAAAATATGCAAAGTGCAGAATACCGTCGGATCAGACGGGGCCAGGGTTGAGAAGTCGCGAAGCGGCTTTTCAACCCTGGTTTATATTATTTTGTTTAGGGTTTTAGAGCAAGGGAGAGAAAGAGAGAGAGAGAGAGAGAGAGAGAGAGAGAGAGGGAGTGACAGACAGACAGAGCGGGAGAGAAACTGAACTCCGACGACAACTATGTAGTTTTGAACCTTTAAATGTACTTAACATATCTTCTCCCGCTCTCTCTCTCTCTCTCTCTCTCTGTCTCTGTCTCTCTCTCCCGTAACCTGATCGGCTAAAATTAGCCCCAAAAATTGGCCACACCTGGAATTTCAAAGTCCACCAGAAAGCGAACACAGACACACACTTTTTCCTATCCATCCCAATTTCAGCTGTCCACCACACAATTGTGTTTCGTAGTAGTGTCTCGTAGCTTTTGGAATGGCATGTAAAGGCTGGTACATTTCTAAAAATAACGTGGTAGTCTAAATCGGTAGAAATCGGGCTAATCGGGCCGGCTAGAAATGAGACTTCGAAGGACTGGTGTAATATGCAGAAAGACATTGAAAGCCCAAACCTAAGCCTAAAACCAAGCATAACCTCAGCCTAGGCCTAACATGTAGAGGTTGTGGGGTCACAGACTCCAAATCGGCTCAAAATTGGTGGAAAAATCAAATAAAATATGGGGAACACGATGCGATAAAAATTATCTGCCAATGGGCACTTTTGTTTAATCAACTTTTGATTTTAAGAGGAAAAAGTGCTCAGAAAATGCACTTTTAGCTGCTTTATCGACCTTCCGGCTGGGAAAAAAAATGTTTTGATGGAATTTTCATAGCAGCCACGACACTAGACACCTTTCCACACCCGAAAAAAAATTGATCTGAAAAAAAATTTTTTCATGAAAATTTGACGACCTATCCTATAGCCCCGGATCCTGGGAGTGTTGGAAGCTGCTTAAAATAGGTGGTTCTGGCTCCTAGGCGCTTCAAATCGGAGCACCGGGAGATTTCAGGTTACCGGAATAATTCTATTTTTACAATATGGGTTCAAAAAATAATATTTATTAACTATTCCGTTGGTTTCATCGAGCTGGGATAGGTAGGTAGACCTTTTTGCAAAAACTTCCAAAATTTTCGAAATTTTATTTTTCCGCCCAGGCAAACCCTAGGGATTATTAGGACCGAAAAACTTTCGAAAACCCTTTCTAGACCCTCTTCCTGCAAAATAAAAGCGAAAACAGCGAAAAGCAAAAATTAAAAATAACGACGGGATCCGAACCCTGGACCCCTGCCTGTCACCCTTGCACCCTACCCCTACACTACCGATCCGATGGGAAGGGGCGCTTGGGAATTCTTCAAGAGTCCTCCCCTGCGCCGAACCGTTTTGGCGATCCAGGTCGCGATTCTAGGTAGTTTTCCATACAAAATCTTAAAATCAAAAGTTTATTAAACAAAAGTGCCCATTGGCAGATAATTTTTATCGCATCGTGTTCCCCGTATTTTATTTGATTTTTCCACCAATTTTGAGCCGATTTGGAGTCTGTGACCCCACAACCTCTACATGTAAGCCCAAGCCCAAGCCAAAGCCTCAAGCCATGCTTAAGCCTAAGCGAAGCCTAGAACCAAGCCTAAGCTAAGCTAAGCTAAGTCTAAACCTCAGCTTAAGACGGAAGGTGGGAAGTGGAAATCCGTAAAAATTCCATCGTTTTTTCCCCTCTTTCATCGTGCCAAATCACGTCCTCAACCCTGTCCTTTTTCAGGATCTCCCTTGGGTCCAATAATGGCCCCCGCGAGGGTCCTTACCCCGGGGCGCAACGTTCCTTCCCTTTTTTTCCGTGTCGCTCCGTTTTTCGTAAAATGGAGCGACGCGGAAAAATAGCCCCAAAAAGGTTCGAACCAGTCTAAACGATAGTTCGAACTAGCTTTAAGAAAAAAATTACTGACTAGAAAAATCATTTTTACTTTTATAAATATCGTAATCTAGAATCCAAGGTGTTTTTTAGTATTTTACACCTTTTCCTGCTTTTCCGGGTGAGGTTAACCCCCGAAAAGGCCCATTCTGAAGGCCGAAAATCAAATTGTCGAGGTCTGCCCAAGAGCCCATCCGTTCCCCCGTTTTGGCTGTTTTTTAAAGCATGCCCCTAAATCGGGTACCTTCTTACTTTTTATGTATTTCATTATAATCCCAACGTCAACAGCCACGATTTCAAGACGTCCACCCCGCGGGGCCCATTTCCCTAAAATGCGCCCCTCTCTTCCAGGGCCACTCGCCATAATTGAAGGGCCCTTCCCGCCCGAAATTGTCGAGAGCCCATTTTTCGGTTTGATGGCATTTCCTGGCGGGAGGGGGTGCCTGTCATTTGATTATGCGGAAATTTGGGTTTTATACTGGAGGGGTTCTAAGTCAACGAAGCCTCGGCCTAGGCGTAACCTAAGCGTACGCCGAAGCCCAAGCTAAAGCCTCAGCCTAGGCCTAAGCCCAAGCCCTAGTCTAAGCATAAGCCTATAAGCCTAAGCCAAACCCTAAGCCTAAGCCTAAGCCTGAGCCTAAGCCGAAGCCCATGTCTAAGCATAAGCCAAGCCTAAGCCTGAGTATCGTCTAGCCAATATTAAGCCATACCTAAGCTACGCCTAAGCTAAGCCTCAGCTAAGCCTAACCTAACATGTAGAGGTTGTGGGGTCACAGAGTCCAAAACATCTCAAAATTGGTGGAAAAATCAAATAAAATATAAGGAACACAATGCGATAAAAATTAGCTGCCAATGGGCACTTTTGTTTAATAAACTTTTAATTTTAAGATTTTGTATGGAAAACTACCTAGAATCGCGACCTGGGGCGCCAAAACCATTAGGGGGGAGAGGAGCCCTCTTGAAGGCTTCCCAAGAGCCGTTTCCCGTCGGACCCTTACTGTATGGGGTAAGGTGCAGGGGGTGGTAAGCTAGTGGTCGAAGGTTCAGATCCCGTCGTTATTTTTAATTTTTGCTTTTTGCTGTTCTCGCTTTTATTTTGCAGGAAGAGGGTCCAAAATATCCAAAATGTGTTTTCGAAAGTTTTTCGGCTTTATCAACCCCTATGAGTCGCCGGGGCAGAACAATAAAATTTCGAAAATTTTGGAAGTTTTTGGGAAAAAGGGTCTACCTACCTATTCCAGCTCGATGACAACCAACAAAATAGTTAATAAATATTATTTTTGCACAGACTTTGTAAAAATATAGAGTTATTCGGGCAATCTGAAATATTTCCGGGCTCCGATTTGAAGCGCCTAGGGGTCAGAGCCACCTATTGTAAGCAGCTTCCAACCTTCCCAGGATCCGGGGCTATAGGGTAGGTAGTCAAAATTTTCGTAAAAAATTTTTTCCAGATCAAATTTTTTTCGGGTGTGGAAAGGTGTCTGGTGTCGTGGCTGCTATGAAAATTCCATCAAAACATTTTTTCCAAGCCGGAAGGCCCGATAAGGCAGTTAAAAGTGCATTTCAGCAGCACTTTTTTGCATAAAAATTAAAAGTTTATTAAACAAAAGTGCCCATTGGCAGCTAATTTTTATCGCATCGTGTTCCCCGTATTTTATTTGATTTTTCCACCAATTTTGAGCCGATTTGGAGTCTGTGACCTCGCAACCTCTACATGAACCTCGACATGATACTAAGTTAAGCCTGAAGCCTAATCCTCGATCCCAACGTTCTCTTTTCTCGATAAATTTCCAATAGTTTTAACCAATTTTTAGGCCATTAATGCACAAATATCCGCTCCTCCTTGGTCTCCTAAATGTCGGTAAGTTCAGACTCATTTTTCGCATTTTAACCCGATTTCCAGCCAACACCTCCTATCTAACGCAAAAAATCGACATCAACTATGACAAGCGGATGAGCCCGTATTATATGTAAGCTTTTTTAAGCTTTAATCTTTAAACTGAAATTTATTAAACTAAAAACGCTGGCTTTTTAGAAGCGGGAAAACGGTGAACGTCTCCATCAGCCTGCCACTGATGTGGCTGGCCGAGATATTGGAAGATGCGCAGATTGCTTCTTGGCTATACTCTTTTACTGTGGTCAGTTCACTACAAATTAACCCACTTTTTCGAATACTCATTTTTATAAAAATTCGCCATCTGCCTTGACTTCAGCGGCCTTTTAAAATCGATTAAAAAGCGAAAAATCAACCCTTTAGATATTTTTCAGGCTTTTGAAACGTTTAAAAACCTCCTCTTCTCGTGCCAAACTACAAACTCCACCTTTGAGGGGCTCTAAACTTTACCATTTTTTTTAACTTTTTTCACTTTAACTACCAAAAATCAAAAAATCCAAAAAAGACGAGTTTTCAGACCCATTATTCGGGTTTAGTTGTCATTTACAAGGCTAAAAACAAACCACATACTCGAAAGGCGACGGACTACAAAAATGTGTTCGGAACCTTTAAAACCCCCGCTTAGACATGGCAAGACGATCGGCTAAAATACAGCCCACGTCAGTTCGGCAACGAAACACGAATCTACGTTCCATCCACCGAGATCTGGACCCCAAGGCTGATCGTCTACAACAGGTACTGTCGCCTAAATCGCCGATGAGATACCGTATTTAGTATCGAGACGAAAAACCTGCTCCAGAAGGGCCAAGAGGATGTGGAGGTAAGGGAGTCGAGCGAACTCCTCGCACCTTGTAGTTTTCAGATCTACCCCGACGGTTCCGTGGTGATGCAACTCGTCCAGTTCTCACGGACACTATGTGATATCTGGGTGCAAAGGTAGACAAGCCCAAGCCTAAGCCTAAGACTAAGACTAAATCCAAGCCTAGGCCTAAGCCAAGCGTAAGCCTAACCCTACGCCTAAGCCTAAGACTAAGCCTGAGCCTAGCCTAAGTCAGGCCTAACATGTAGAGGTTGTCAGGTCACAAGCTCCAAACCGGCTGAAAATTGGTGGAAAAATCAAATAAAATACGGGGAACACGATGCGATCAAAATTATCTACTAATGGGCACTTTTGTTTAATAAACTTTTAATTTTAAGATTGCGGCCTAGGTCTAGCCTAAGCCCAGCTTAAGCGCTCGCGTTACCGTAATCTCCCACCCTTACAGGATGCCATTCGACACCCAGCACTGCGCCCTCGAGGTCGCCTCGCCGCTGCAGCCCCCAAAATACGTGAGCCTCCACGGCAGTCTCGTCAAACAGCCGCCATTAATGCGTGTGAGTTTTCGAAAGGTCTAAAGGGCCGAACCCCTACCCTATTCCAGGGCAACAGCGAATTCATAATGCGAACGCTGGCCGTGGCCGAGTTGAACTACACCCATAACGGGGAGGGCATGAAGGAGGTCAGCTTAAGATGTTATATTTTGGCTATAATATCACCTGATCTTTAAGTGCCTGCGAAATTTTTGATTTAGATCTCTTTCGTGGCCGAACTCGCACGCTGCCCCATCTACTTCATCGTGGTCATCGTCGCCCCATCGTTTCTAATCTCGGCGCTTACCGTAACTGGTATATTGATGCCAAAGGGAGATACGGGAGGCCAGGATGTTGTGAGTATTTCAGCGGAAAAAATAAGACTATTAGGCGTAGATGAAACACACCCCCGTTTTAGCCTGTCGAGTTTTACCCCCCCTATATTGCAAAAGCACCGAAAATTTCAAAATTCCAGATTTCCGTTGGGCTATCAAGTATGCTGGCCCTCTCGATCACGCTCTCGATCGTCGCCGAGAATCTCCCCAGATCCGCGTCAGTTCCGTTGATAGGTGTGTTGCGTAGTCGAGATCATAAGCCTCATAAATTAGGCATCTACATCCTGGCCTGCCTCGGCGTTTGCACCGCTTCCGTGACCCTCGGAATCTGGTTGGCACATCTGAAAACCAGAAGACGCCCCCTGCCCTCATTCCTCTACATCTTTGCCGGAAGATGTCCGGGGAGCGGGAGGAAGAAGGCCGAAGTGAAGTACAGGTGAGGGGAAAAGTCAAAATCGCGACATTTTTTATTTTTAACGCTGCAAAGAATCATTTTGCATTACGTCTCACTGGTCGCCGAGTACCGAAAAAGTTTCAGAACCCCTCAAAACGAGGGAACAACCGAAGATTCATCGAAAGACGCTGCCAAAATCGACCGCATCGTGTTGCACAGGTTTGCCGTTCCAGAATTTGTAGAACCGCGAAAATTCAGGCTCTACACCCTGGGCTTCGCAACACTTCAGCTGGCCCTGTTGGCCATTCTCATCCTGTTCTTCTCCTTCTGGTGGCGCGAACCGCAAAAGCCACCGCCGGCCTTCCAGTATTCGACGAGTCGAATCCATTTCTAAAGTGTCGTCTGCAAATAAATAAAATAGATCTACACAAGTATGCAATTTGAATAAAACAAAAAATGCATATCACTACTCATTGAATCCCGGAAACAACCCAAAATTTCCTACCCTTTGGCCCCTCAAAAAGCCCACCGCACCCCCAGCACCCCATTTTCTACAAAGCGCACCGACCGGCCGAAGACAAATCTATTTATTATCTGTTCGTAATGCCCTTCCTTGGTGTTATTTGGCTGGGTATCACGGCATTAATGATGCACATCTTTCTACTCGCGGGCTGTGCCAAGAAGAAGGTGACTTTGGTACTTTTTTCTTTCGCTTGAAGTCTTTCTAGTTGGCTATAATCGAGAAAAGCATTCTATTTTTTAGAATCGGAAATTCTTATCGATTCCTTCAGAGTGCGGAGAAACCAAGTCCAGGAGAACGACCAAAGAAGAAAAGCGAGAGGGCGGTGGAGAAGAAGGAGAAAACGGGTAAGGAGATGAAGTTCAGAATAACTCCAACTCTTGTATCTTGGCTCAGCGTTGTGTTACAGGGATGTAAAGTATACCAAGATACTCACCAGAGCAATACAAAAATTTTGGTATGCTTTATACACACACCCCTGTAGACAAAGGCGGAGCAAAGTGAGGTACAAAAACTCTTGCCTCTTTTTAGAGGCGGTGGGAAACCTGGCCGACCAGTGGAATTTAAACGGCGACAATAAGGACGACAGCGGCCCGAAGACCGATCTCGAAGCAATTGACGAAGATAACCCGTTGGCGCGACTGAATATTAAGGACCGGAAGAAGAAAGAAGCCGCCGCCGCAGCAGCAGCAACGGGAACAGGAAAGAAAGATGCACCGAAGAAGCCGGGAACCAAGGAAGCTGCTAAGAAGAGGTATCGATATTAGCTTAGTTTTTAAGCATGGAACTCCAAAGATATTGAAGTTTCAGAAAACTGTTGTTTTTCCGCCAAAAATGTATAAAAATCCAATTTCAAGGGTTTAAGCTTCGTTTAATCAAACCTCAAAACGTTCATTATGCATTAAAAACTAAAAAAGCACCAAAAAAAAGTCCTGTACCACCAATTCTGTCAAGCGCTGCCCGGGCGAGCAAGGAAGAAGCGAAGACTGCCCATAAAGCACCGTCAGGCGAGATCAGTTGTGCTGTGCAAACCGGGGCCGGCATGCCACCCAGTATTGTTCAAACCGGTGAGCCCGCCCCGCCCAGCAAGGACATCGCTTCGAAGGAGGCCGGCAAGGATCCGAAAAATTCTAAAAAGGTCTGTTAATCCCGGTTACTGTGTTAATTCAACACATTTTGGCCAGCCGCCAGCGCCGAGAAGGTGGTGGATCCCATGCGTGGCGATCAGCAAGTGTTGGTCCCCGGCGAGAAGTTGCAAAACCAGAGCTGCTATGTGAGCCTAAAAACCTAAAAGCATGATGTTGTTTTCAGATGATAGCCGGCAAAAAGAAGGAGGGCGCGAGCGGGACGGGTCCTAGCGGCAAGGGTAAAACGAAGAGCAAAGAGCCACCACCGGCAAGCAAGGAAGTTACCGCGGCCCCCGCCGAGCCAGTCGAGCCGCCAGTCAAGCCTAAGAGTGTGGTTGGTCAGGCTGTATATTCCCTACACGAGCGCACCTTACAGCTGAAGTCCGTGAAAAAGGAGAAGAAGGAGGGTGAGAACGAGGACAACAGCAAGGAAAAGCAATCAAAGAAAAGGAAGAAAGATAAGGAAAAAGACAAAGACAAGGATGAGAAGGACGAGAAAGAAAAGGATGAAAAAGATGAGAAGAAGGATGAGAAGGCGCCGGCCAGTGAGAAGAAAAAGGAAGAGAAGAAGGAGGAGAAGGACGAGAAGGGCGGCAGTGACAAGAAGGACGACGAGAAGAAGGAGGACAAGAAAGACGAAGAAAAGAAAGCGCAAAGTCAGAAGAATGTGGGGAATTTTTTTATTTACTGTTTTTCGACAGTTTCCATCATCCACTTACCCTTTCATTATCCGCTTTTGTTGCAGGCAAAGGGGCAATCGCAGAAGCCGAAAAGAAAGCAGAAGTCCGACACGAAGAAGCAACCGGACCCAGAGAACACGCAGGGCAACAGCGCGAAAGAATAGGTGCGAAGAAACCTAAAACGAACACAAACGATGGCGTTGCAGAAAACAAAACTCCACCGGACCACGGCTCTACCTGATGGGCAACCCTCACAACTCGACAAGCAATCCCTCCACTCACTTCATCCATGAATTTCTTACAACCAAAATTGTAATAAAGAGATTCGTGAAATGCGCGCGTTAATTCCTCTTCTGCTCTTCAACGCTTTATTACACGGAACAGGCATTACACAGAAATGCACAAGGGGACGGGGAAAGGCATGCACATGCATGAAATATTAAATACAGAAAATTGACAAAATAGAAACTTTTAAGCATCGGGCTTCTCGTTGAAATAGTACCAAGTCTCGGCGTTCATCGGGATGCTCTCCATAAACTAAAAGTAAAATGTCGATTTTAAAAAACAACCTCTCACCCGCTCTTTGATAGCTTTCAGTCGCTGCTTGGCCACCTCTTCGGAATCCTTTAGCACCAAGAGTTGCTTGTTCTTGGGGCAGTGCCTGGAAAGAGGATTTGATCTGGGAGCTCACAAGTTAGGCATAGAAGAACAAAATCTCACCCGATCGTATGATTCAATTTTCCGGCCGCTCCACACAGTACACAAGGAGCCAGATTGGCGATCTTGGGACAGCTCTGCTTCATGTGGCCAAACGGATTGCCCGATTTCGAGGAGTTGCAGTAGGTGCAGAAGGGTTGTCCATTCTGAGAACGATTGAAGCAGAAACAAGAAATATCACCTGCTCGCTACGAAAGCGCGGCCGTTTCCCATTTGCCGGTTGAGCCATCGGGTGCGCTTGGCGGGCCGAGTTACTACGGCCGGGCATCGTGCTCTAAAATCGTAAATTAATAAAATAGATAAACGCCTTTCATAGAATAGAAAATCTTACAGAAAAACTTAAAAAAAACCCTATGAACCTGCACAAAACCATAATTTTCTTTTTCGAGAATTTCCGGTACAATACGCTCCGAAAGGCAACAAATTACGAAATTCGTACGTGTTGCGATGTACACCGGCGTTCGGAAAAAGTTTCGAAATCACTTTGATTTTCTCAGTTTTATAACTTTCTCGCTCACGCTTTGCTCCCCTTCTTCCCCGACTTTCAGTGTAGCCCTTTTTCCAGGTCACTACCACTAGAATTATCCTCACGTTTCGGAGGCCTCCGCGATGAAAAACTTATCTCAGGCAAGAGCATTTCGCGCTGTATTCAAGCTTTTCTAGATGTCTGCGGGACAAAGTGGCGACTCCAGCCCAGTCCCTCCAGTTCCCATGGGCCACCCGCTCACCTACCGCTGGGTTTTCTATCACATGATGGTATTTTTCGTTCGATCTCACTTACTTTTTTTTAGTTTGACCGTGAACGTTCGTGGGAAGAGTGCCTGATGCCTGTGGCCACGTTCGACACCGTCGAAGACTTCTGGCGAATTTACAACCATATCCAAAAGCCCTCATCTCTCCATCCCGGCTCAGATTACTACATTTTCAAAGAGGTAAAGTTCCTTATTTTGTGGGCAAATTTCTTTTAGGGCATTCGTCCTATGTGGGAGGATCCGCGGAATATCAATGGCGGGCGCTGGCTCCTGAATGTGGAGCAAGGCAGAGAAAAGTTTGTTTTCCCTTCGCTGCTTCACTTTTTCTAGGGAATGCAATGTCGATTTCTACTGGCTGGAAACGTTGATGCTCATGCTCGGCGAGCAATTCGAAAGCTACGGCTCCTACGTCTGCGGCGCAGTCGTCAATGTGCGAAGCAAAGGGGACAAGGTATATTCCACTGTAGTTGTCGTATTTGTTGTTAGGTTTCACTGTGGACTTTCGACGCTATGCGAGACGACGCAAACTTGAAGATTGGTCGCATAATGCAATCAACACTACAGCTCAACGATCGACAACGCATGAAATATGAGAAGCATACCGACACTTCAAAACGCAGCGGATCTACCGTGAAGCCGCGCATTGTACTTCAGGTTTCCCATTGATTCGGTAACCACTCTGTTTTTAGGGGAAAACCGAAACTGTGAATGATGGCCAGCGCACGAAGGGCCAAGAGACTAACGCCTCGACTCCAAGCACCCCAACCTTGGCAAAATAGCTTTGCTGTTGATCTGTGATTTTTTAGTCGTTAATTTATTTTTTATTTCTGTGATAAAAATTTTTAGAGGGTAGATCGAGCAATTTGAACATTAGGACAGGATTGCCGGTAACAACCCTGGCAATTGACTAGTAAAAGGCCCGGAAATTTGGATTATTTTGGCAAGTAAAAATCTGTGTTTGGCAAGAGAGCAACTTTTCATAGAGATCACAATACAACAGGGGCCCTCGACCATTAGGGAGAGTTGGATAGGGCGTCAATGTCGCAGTCGTCAAAGTCATCGTCATCCTCAACGTTTTCTGCAATAGGCTTTCCCTTGTACAACTTCGGGCGGTAGGCCAGGACGGCTTCTGAGATTCGTTCGCTCATCTCCGGGAAGCAAACGCCTCCCACGCGCGCCCAAGCATCTTCGAGCTCGGAAGTTCTGTAAATATCACCGGTTTTTGCTTCGTAAAAACCTTACCTATCATCCGAAAACTGATCCCCGCCCAGCCCATGCACGGAAAAGATGTGTTGGCGCATATTTCGTCGTTCCGAGTTCGTGTAGTCACACTCCCGACACGAGAACTGTTTTTTCGGGTGATGGGTCTAAAAATGTCATTGTTTTTTGTTTCCCAGTTTTGTTAACAATTGGTTTCAAGACAAAAACCCCAGCTATTACCTTTGCGTGGCGGACGAGGATGGACACATCGCGACAGGCCAACACTTTAGCGCACATCTGAAAGAAAATGTGTTAATCGTTTTTAAAGCAAAGAAGGGTTTTTGAAAAGCTGAAATAATGCTTCTGCTTTTCAATCTCTTCAGGTCCAACCTGGCATGGCACGTGGAGATTGCCGATCCATTTGCCGGCGATCAACATGCTGGCCTCCTGTTCGGGGTCGTTGCAGAATTGGGCGAGCTTTCGTACGTCCTGAAAAAGGTTCAATAATGGTCTAATTGAATCCAAAATCATTTCATTTTCAGTTTAGAGCTATACAAATTTTGAAGTATTATTAGCACGGAGTTTTGTTTTGAATAAATTCTCAGAATTCCGGTTTCGCCGAATTCCAGAATCCCCGGTTCATATATAAAGAGGCGAAAGCATCAGCCCGGCTACGCTACTCGAAGATGGACTTTCGTCAGGTGGGTTCTGCCGCGCTTTGAAAACCCCTTTTTAGTTCGAGCTAGCGCGTAGCGAATTCTGCCCCGGCGGCGCCGACACGTTCACGCTGCGCCTGGAATTTCGGAGGAAGGCGGGAGGAGGCGGAGCGTGAGCTCGAGCTCGTGAAAATAAAAAATATTCCTAGGGTGAACAAGTCGAAGGCGTCCACCCCGCGCTTCGTCCAGCCGCCGAGCAGAGAGCTGACGCCGTCCGGGGAGACGACGGTAGGGAGTATGAATCATAATCACCTAGCAAATTTGTTAGCCTTTTTATAGTGTATATTTTGATCGTGTTTTTCGTCATTTTAATTACTAAAAGTCAAACAATGTTGGACAGTTCAAAAATTCCCCCGCTTACCTCCCCCCCCGCTAACAGAGCAGAAAAACTCATTTTAAGCCGCCAAAAAGCCAATTTAGGACGAGTCAATGTTCCCGGAGGCCGTCGCCGTCTACGTGCCGCCCGTCTCCGAATCGCCCGGCCACACGACGGGCAGTTGCTCGGTGGCTAGCTCGGCGTCGCGAGGCCGTGATCTGCAGGACAGCCGCGCCACCACCAGCCTCGAGCGCGACATCAACAAGGCCACCAACTTCCTGCAGCGCGTGCGGCCGAAGCGCGCGAGCACCACCACGTCGACGACCACGGGGGGGTACGATGGGCCCCCTGCACTTTGACACGTCGCTGGACAACTACACCGCCAGCACCGGCACGTTCAACGGGATGGATGCGACCGTGTGCCCGGATACGCCGGATCCGGAAAATGACTACGTCAGGTGGGAACGTCTAGTTTACTAAACTAAAATCCGGGTTTTGACGACAAGAAAAAAATGAATTTCGGCCAAAAATTCGATTTTTTAAAAATATACTATTTTTTTTCTGGATTTATAAAAAAATCGGCCGCGCCCGAAAGTGCAAAAAAAACTGGGTTTCCGTCTAGGTGCTGCGCCCACGGGACCGAGAAGTGCATGCAGAAGCGCAAGGACGACGCCGGCCTCCAGAACGACGACCCGCTCGAGCGCCTCTACACTGCCCTCAACAAATAGCCCACCCCCGCCACCCGCCTTTACCCCTTAAAAAGTGTCTCGCTGTCCGATTGTTCGCCCGATTCATTCGACTCGTCAACAAAGTGTCTTGTACTGTGCCATTTCTGATACGCGGCGGCCGCCAATAAAGATTTTTTGGTTTTTAAACCCTTTTTAAAAACTTCAGAAAAAGGTATGGATACTCACCGGATCCTCCTTAACCTTCGGCTTCAGCCGGCAGACGTTTAGCTCCCATTTGTCGATGCGGGCGGCGAGTTTTGGGAAGCAGCGACGAGCAACCTGGGCCCAGGCACCGCGCAGACGCGTTGTGGCTATTCTGAAATGAGCGGCTTGTTTTATGACTTAAAAGCGTGAAGAAAAATATCGGCAGCATTTTCGCGCTCTTACGACCAGTTATATTTCTTTACGACCTTAGTTGTTGGCCCGTTTTCATAAATTTTTGACGAAAAAGTCTCATTGTATGAAAACTTGTTAAAAATATTCTCTAGATTCAGTTCTAGGACCGGACGCAATTACTGGGAAAAGCTCTGCTAGACCGGAAACACGCAGAAGCTTTCATCGGCTTTGCTCATGCTAAAAATTACGGATTCTAGCAAAAACCCACCCATTGCTGACCGGCATCGGGTTTTTCACTTCCGGATGGTGCTGCCGGATATGAAGCCGCATCTCGCGACTGTCCCCAGCCTGCGCCGAGCAACACGGGCAGCCCCACGGCTTCACCTGGTAGTGCGACTTGGCGTGGGCAAGGATGTTCTTGAATTGGCTTTGGAAGAACTGGCGGCCGCATTCCTAAATTATGGTAAGTTTCGAAGCTGGACGATAATCTACCTGACAATCCTGGACGCCCGATTCGAGTTTATACTTGTAGTCTCGGTCCCTTGAAAATCCATGACTCGACTCGGGCTTGTCGAACAGCTGTTGAATCTGGATTAACGAATTAGGCTGATATATCGCATCTTATTCACTTTAAAAAGGGCAGAGACCTAGAGTGAGCGAGAGAGAGGGAGAGAGAGAAAGGGAGAGAGAGAGAGAGAGAGAGAGAGAGAGAGAGAAACAGAGAGAGATAGGGCGCGCGAGAACGGATCTCATAAAACAATAAAAGCTTTTTATCAAGGGACCGACCAGTGCATCCGAGATTTGAGGCTCCTCATCGAACTCGGGCTCAGGGATTGACTCGCCTTCCTAAGAAACAAAAAAATCGTTGGAATTATCAGGTAGAAATTACATCTTCATCCCCGGCGAGCGCGCCCAAATTCCCAAGGTTCAGCGCCTTTTCGACGATTTCGATCCGGGCCAACGGCTTTTCCTCCGTGGTCGTGTCAAAAGTGGTAGGAACAGCTGAAAAGAGAAAAATTGAAAAGTATATTATCAGGCTACTTGCAGTTTTTTCTAGAATCGAACGATACAATTTACACTAGGCTCTTTCCGCTTTTTTACAACTATTCCCCCCACGCCCCAAAAACCAACGCGCGCTCAAAATTACCGCCCAGCGCGACGCGGGTTGCCAGGTAAGCCGCTTACGCGCCGGCAGCCTAGCACGTCTGGTTTGTGATGACCTGATTTTTTAGAGAATGGGCATGATCTGGATGAATGGCCGGATAATAACCCAAAAGCAAATGTCCAAAACTTAAAAGCTAACCTCCGTCAAGGTCGGTCTCAAACGATGTGGAAGCCGGGGTGCAAGAGTTGTGCGGTGAGAGGGCATCTCGTTTCACCTGAAAATGGATTTTCACTCGGTAACAAGTGCCAGAAAGTCTTTAGACTACCTTAAAAATCTACAAACCTCTGTTTCGATCACTTTCCGCCGCTTCCGCGCCGCCGCCTCCTCCTGGATGTAATACGGCGAATCGGTGAGGCTGTGCACGAATGAGATCTCGTAGTAGCCGAGCTCTTGCTGAAAATTGAGAATTGTTACCCAAAAAATAGAAGTTACCAATTTCCCGAAAAGCGTCTGGATGTCAGGCTCGGTGCCGAGACTGATGATGGCGTATTTGGGGTGGCGGACCCCCGGTTTTCGCGGCGCCGACATCGAGCTGGAATTTCTGTGTGAAATTCGTAAAAGTAAACTAGATGTAAAAGGAAAAGGAATATTTTAGAATCAACGCGGGCAGACTCGCCGGGGAGGCGAACGCACTTTCCCACGCCTCGCGCGCGGCGCGGTTGAATCATCAGCGCCCGGGGCGTGCACTAACGGAAGGGCATTTGAATTGGATACCAAACTAATGTCTTGCTTTTCATCAAATCTAATCATAAACCTTCTAGAAAACTAGCTCGGCAGGGGCTTTTTGCATTTTTTTTCACCCCCGCGCTGCGCAAAAAAAAAGTTTTGAAGCGCAGTTTCTCGAATCCCGTAATCGTTCAGTGGTTTTTGAGATGAGAGCGTTGCTCGGAATTTCAAGCTCTATCGAATGAGCTATGTCTAGTACAAAAGACCCGATTCCTTGTAAGCTCGAGAGAGCCCGTGCATTAGAAGCTCTTTACCCGGGAAAGAATAGACCAATTTAATAAAATAGACCTAAGTCCAAAAAACTAAACCCACAACACACTTCAATACCCTAGTAAAAAAAAGCAAGCGCGGCGGCAGTGCTACTTCTGCGCTTCGCATCCAGCGCCCCCCTCTCGCTCGCCGTCGCGTGTTTCTGTTTATACAGCGCTCCAACGGGCCACCCCGGGTGAGCCTCAGCCACACGGCCCTCGGCCCGCCGCTATAAACGGGCGGAAATGAGCCGGTACATGGCAGAGAGGGGCTGAAACCGAGGGCGCTTATTATCAATACAAAAAAAGGCGCGGATTGCCAGGGTTTATCCTTAGCCAGTTCCGGGGCACAACTCAGGGTATCTGGCGCCTTAAAGGCACCCGCAAGACCAATCTATGGATTTCGGGTATGGATTCACAACGCATTTGCTGAAATCCGCGATACATAACGCCCACCACTGAGTTGTAGTGCGAATTGCGTGTCGCGGGAATCCACAGCCAAAAAATCTCGATAAAGCCTTGACGGTCCCTTTGAAGGCGCACGGAAGTACCGGGTAAATCACTCGTTAAATAAAAAATATAAAAATATCAAATATTTTAATATTTTATTTAACGAGTGATTTTGCGAGTCCCATTCGATCGAGCGTAGAAAATTTACTCAGAGAAATAAAAAAATTTCAGCGCGAAAAACGTACAGAAAATCCTTTTTATTGAATAAAGAAAAATCGTCGAAAAATTATTAGCGTAGAAAAACCTTGTTCCCCGTTGCCTGATGAAACGGCCATTTTAATAGAGTTTTACGCAGATTTTTTATTTAAAAAGCTTATAAAACTGTTTGACACGGCTTTTTATAACCTTTTTAGTAAGCGTACGTTTATTACAATGAAAGATCAGGGTCAGTAAAGGAAGTTACCGGAATCACCTCCCCCCGCTAACGAACCAGAACAAAAGTGCAGAGATCAATTCTGGGCCCGGGGGCAGCGCGGCGGTCTGCCCCCGGGGGCAAGCAGGCAGCGCGGATGGGTCGAGGCAGGGGCCAGCTGGCCGGGTCGTTTGTCTGCCAGCCGCGTGTGTGCGTGTGTCTCGCTCTGTCTCTCTGTGTAATCAGCGCGGCTTCACGCCGGGGCACACAGCCATCAGAGGCGGGTGGTGTAGGGCTGGGCTGGGGTGGGGCCCGCGTCGATGTCTCACGCCGTGTGCGTTCCAGGCGGGCCCGCTCTAGCCCAGAAGCGCCATTGATCGCGCTGCCCGCGTGCAGCCCCGTCCCGCCAAACCCTTGTGCCCCACGGCTACAGCGCTGCGACGTGGCGGGGCCGGCACAACGTGTGGCGCGCTGGGTCACGAATATTTTATCGACGCGCTGGGCGACCGGGGGCGGGTGGGAACTTGCGAGAGGCGGGTATCGTAACGTCACGCAAACGTCAGGTTAAAGCGATGGAACGTGCTACAGTACCCGCAAACATCTTCCACCTAACAATCAGCCGTTGCAATCGGGCATATGGTCATTTTTCCTAAAATTTATCTTCTGCTTTCTAGGTGTTATTTTCTTTCGCCTGTTCGGCAAGCACTTTTTCAGTTTTTGCAAATTAGATAGCGGCGATAGAATTGTCAGATCAGCCTGATTTTTTATAAAGAAAATTTAGGAACAACCTATTTTTAATGAAACGAACGGAATTCGACAAAGTCGATTCGATAGAGTTTGAATTTCTGAGCAAGTTTCAAAAACTGCTCAACAACTACGGTCGTCGAGAAAATCCTCTTTGAAAGAGGCGAACTTGCCCATTTTCGTCAAGGGTTAATAAAATTTGAACTTTGAAAACCTTTTTTTGAAGACCATTCCCGAACATACGTTTTTGAAAGATGGGCCTCAGAATCTCAAGCTCTATCGAAATCCCTGCACCTAAATAACTAAAAACCTCGCCTTGTAACCTAAAAACCGGAAACTTACTTTTTAAAGACATCAGCAAGGTGTTCTCGGCCTTGAGTCACGCATCTAAAAAATCATGTAGCTTTCATTGGTGTGGCTATAAAAACGTGTTTTTCCTGCTCACACTGTTGAAAAATTATCTTTATCATGACAAGGCCCAACTATGGATTCACAAAGCTGCACAGTAACAAGAGAAGGGTACCCGACAGGAGAATGATTGGCGGAGGGGAAGGCATATTTTTGATTTAGAAAGATATTTCTATGGCGATGAGATCTCGGTCATATGCATATTCCGAATAACCGGTGCGAGAGTTTTTTGGCGACAAAATCACAACATGATGTTATTTAGTAGCGGTAGTAAATGGTTATTAAAGGGGCGTGGAAGGCAATGAGAGTTCTGCTACAAGTCGTCGAAAAAGTGGGCGCTGTCCGGATGGCGTGCGAACGGGTCTCCTAAAGTCGGGTTAATGGCCCTCGTGTTCCCGCCTTCACTTATTGCCGTGTCTTCACCACTGTAGCCCAGCTCCTCGTCGGCGACGATCGGGCGTCGTTCTTCGGATAGTTGACGCTGAAGCCCGGTGCGGACACGATCTTAAATTAATTAAGGCTGTATTTTTGGAGCAGATCTGGTCCGTATCTCAGCAAAATCAGAGCCAAAAAATACCTGCAGCCGCATTAACCCGCTGCGCAAAAGCCGAGGTCCGCGCCTCGCGATTCTCAAGTCGGCTCCGTCGGCCTCGCTCCAGATTCACCAACGCTCGCCCGGATGTCACCTAAAAACTTCGTCATGAGTTTGAGCTCATGAAGCCCTACTTAAAAGATAAACCTAAAACCACGCACCAGCTCCATCGAGAACTGATCATCCGCAACGTACTGGTCGATGCCCATCGCGTGGAGAAGCCGGGTGCCAAGTCTAGATCTTGTTGTTGATGAACCCCCTTAAAACCCACCTATAGTACGTGAGGATGCAAAAGACGATTATGGCCATCGGCAGGTAGATGTTGATGCCCTTGGCGACGACGGGGAGCAGATCGAGATGGCCCATTAGCTGAAAAAAATCCGCGTAGGATGGAGAATAAATTAAGTTACCCTTGTGAATTGCGTCTCGACGCCGAAGTTTTTCTGCTGTGTCACATGGGAGTCGAGGTGGATCATCCCGAGGAAGTTCAGGCAAATCGGAGGGGTGAGACGGCAGAGGAGCCTGAAAATACATAGGAATAATGTTCAACAATTAAAAAAAGCGCGTTAGCTGCCACTCACATCCCCGAGAAGAGCAGACTGTTCTCATCGGTGTTCCCGTGGTTGTCCAGATGGTAGTAGCTGTAGATGCGCAAGCGGAAGATGGTAAAGTAGGCGCACGCGCACAGGTAGCCGACGACACCGATCGACAAAAGCTGCAAGAAAACTCGCTGGAGAAGGTTGGAAGCCAGGTACCTGCGTGTATTTGTAGTGGAACCCATCGGCGGCCGCTTGGATGATCAGGGCAGCGGGGGATAGGGTTCTCGACGTGATGAAGAAGGTGCATTCCGACACCAGGATCAGCAACGTCATCCCGGCCAGCAGCAGCGAGAGCGCCTCAATTTTCTTTCATAAAAATAAGATTCAGAACTACGAACCTGAGTGCATGGTTTTCGGGCCCGCACATACCAAAAGCGCCTCACTTCGGCGGGGATAGAACTTGGGGCCAAGGGCAAGGTGCCGGATTGCTCGGCTTTTCGAACCTCTTCTAGCCAGAGAGCCCGGTCCATCGTGGATCTGAAAATTGTAGGGGGGAAATGTCGAAAACACCGACAGCGAAAATGTCGAAATCCGAAAGTTTACCTCCATTGTGCCGCCGTTCTTTGGTAGATGTGGACAGTGTCGATGGCTTTGCTGTGAAGCCGAACCTAACGCAAAAAAAAACCTTTAAATACGTCTTAAACATACCAAATATCTCTCATCGGAAACTGCGCCCCTATCCGCTTCTCCCATGCTCTCAAAATCAGCACCACTTCTGTTCGGGAATAGCTCTTTGACGACCTAAAACCAAAAATGATTTTTTTTCAGCGATTTACCTCTTCCGGGAATCTGCTGACAATTGTTTGAGCTTTCCCGCGTAAGGAGTGCTCGTTCTTCACAAGATTCAGCACGGCTCTGGCTTCCCTAAAATCGTATACTATGGTTTACGGAAATCTACTGACCTGTAGACCTCCTTCAACGCATCCTCGGCCTCGTGCTTCTCCCCGGAGAGCTTGTTGACGTCGAAAAACGTCTTATTCAAGCGATACTCAGTGGCCGCAGTATGCCAGAGTTGTCGCGGCAGATCGACGAGCCCGTGGCCGAGCAGGACGACGAGCAACAGCAGACCCCACGTATTTGAGGCGGAGACCACGATGATGATCAGACTCTCCCTGAAAATTCGTGATGCTTTAGGATTTCTGGATATTCTATAACTACAGAAAAGAATTTTTTTGAAGCGTACCGATTCAACGAGAGCCCCTTCATCGCCGCGTACACCAAGAACACGACAAAGATCACGAAGTAGGCGAGGTAGTACATTGCGTTGTTCCATAGGGATGCCTGAAAATGGTAGGCTTTCAAAAAATGTAAAAAACCTCACCTTCAAACGGCCTCCAGCTGAAAACTCGCCGGCTGTCACGTAGCTCTGCATCAACGGGAGGGCGAGCCTAAAAAACGGGTACTTCCGCAATATCGGGGGGCGTACAAATCCAGATCTCTTTAGTAATGTACTAGCAAGCATTTTTATAGCTTTTCATAAATTTAGCTATATTTCAAGTAAGAAACATTATTTCGAAAACCTAAAAAACGCTTTAAAATGCGAAATTTGGTCGCAAAACGAGCTGTTTGTATTTTTTTCAGACGAATTTCGAAAGCAAACGTTTATGAATCGTAAAAAAGGAGCTTAGAAAACGTTTCTCTAATTATATTCACGAATTGGATTCAAACATACCAGCACAAGATTTGCGCAGTCCAGTAGACCACCCGCCACATGTAAAGAAGCGCATCATTCGGGACAAGACCGCCCGGCTCTTCGCATTCCAAGCTAAAATATACAGTTTGGCAAAAACAATCCTCTTACGTGACATTGGTCGTCGTCGAATTCTCAAAAATGACACGTTGCGTTTGACATCGGTTGTAAAGGGTCTGAAAAAATCTGAGTACAAAAACCACCAAAAAAAGTTTACTATAGATACATCCAATGGCAGCACGAAGACGATGATCAACGAGAAGTACCAGGCGACAAAAACCGAGACGCTCACCGAGGCACGCTGTCGTTTGTAAGATCCTTAAAGGTCAAAATTTAGCATGCTAGACGGATATAAAATTTAAACTCAGATTTCGTGCATTAAAACTTGCCATATTTGCCGATGAGGTAGACGGTGAGTAGGCAAATGGCAGACAGCGCAAGCGTCAGGGGAATGTAGCCCATCGCCGGACGTCAATTAGGGCATCTGAAAGGATGACATTAATTTGAGAAAATTAAATTAAAAAGAACTAAAAATAAAGAAAAAAAAAGAGGCTGAGGGTTTTAAAAACCTATTATCGTCTTTTTCGAGGCGAGGACCCGGAAATAAACAAGTTTCAGACAGCAAGAAGCGCGTATTATACGGGAAAACCACTGATTCAAAATAAGATAAAAGTGGAATATCTAAAACTCAAAAATTCTTGATGAAGCTCTTTCAAAACTCCTTTAATTTAAAGTGAATCTATGCCAAAAATAAATTAAGTAAGTTTTACGAAAACAAGCTGAATTCTCGGACGAATTTTAGTAGATACAAATAATAAATAAACCCCTGAGGGGATGGGCTTTTTGGGGAGTGCTCGTCGTGGCTGGGAGAATCAATAGGGGGGCAGTCGGAAGGAGGAAAAGAGGGGAAAGAGCCGCAAACGCAAAGAGGGAAAAGCACCACGTGGGTCCAAAACCGGGCCCTAAAAGTTTATCCTCATCGTCGCCCTGCAAAACGCCTGCAAATGCCTTGATTTTCAAGCTGAAGAAGTTTCAAGCACTTCAAAAAATTACGAAACACATTTTCTGGCCCGAACTTGCTGTTCTAAAAAGTTGCTAATTTTTCGATTTATTTCGGTGAAAAAATTCTCAGCTCTTTGGCCTGTTTCCATTTCCGCTAGGGCCTTCCTGACTTGAGATCTTCATCTCAGGCTGCAGAAAACGCGCAAAATGGGGGCTTTCAAGCCAGAAAAAGCTCACGATCCCTTTAAAAATTGCGACGAATGAAGGCAACACTTTTCTCGGCATCTTTGCTGGCCTAAAAAAATTAGAACTCACTTTGCTCAGTTTATCCATGTTGGGTTAAAAATCATAAAAAAACGTATATTTAAATTAATCATCATGTCTAAGATTAAATAAAATTGTTGGTCTGGTCCAGACGATTCCAGCGCGTAAATCTCGCGCGTGAAGCCCCAAAAATCCTAGAAAATGTTAGAAATAGACAATGTCTCAAAACTTTATTTTACTTTTGGGATCTAAAATTCCATGAACCTATGATTCCCCTAAAAATCCGGCATAAAATGGTTTCCCCCGAATGGTCGTCGTTCATTGCATCAACAGGCAATATGCAGCGCAGCGGCAGCCCCCAGCCGGCTGATATCAATGAGAAAATCAGGCGTGTGGTGTGGGGGTGCCCCCGAGCAGAGAGGTCAGACCACCATTTGCAACGACATGTGAGCACCACACGCCATCTCGTGTACCTTGACCATGTTTCGTAAAACCCTGCGCCGAGTTTGGCCGTTCGATGTAGACATGGGTTGCGTTTGGAGGAAGGGTTCAGTGGCTCAGGGTCGCTCACGAGTTGCGCGGTGGTGCATTGGCACTGGATTGATACAGACACCAGACGCCGCCCACCCTAAACTGTCTCCAGCCCTGCCCGCGCCTCATTTTATTCTAGACGCTGCTATACGATTCGTTGGCGTTGGGCTTTTGTATTGGTCTGCAATCGAGTCGTTTTCGCATCAAATTTGGGTTAGAGCAAAAATTAGAAACCTCCCAATCCGCTCAGTTTGACCGTTAAAATCATAGCGCCATCTAAAGGACTTCATTTCTAGATTCTAGACGCTGCTATACGATTCTTTGAGTAGATTTTTGAGTAGTTTTCTGGAAATCCGGGTTTTGGTTATAATTTGGGTTTGAAAAAGGAAACTTCGAAACCTCTGATTTTCCAAAATTAGCTCGTTTTGATCTTTAGGATTAATCTTTTTCTCTTTTCGCTCCGGCCCCTTCTTGTTGACAGTTTAAAATTTACGCGCGAAGTAAGGGGATCGGGAAGTTGAAGCCTAACTGAATACAGCGTCAAAATGATTTTTGTTCACTTTTTAAAAGCTTCTCCATTAAGTCTAAAGGTGCCGGAAACAACATCGTTTCAAAATGGCTAAAAACTATGCCTTGGGACAATTTCGTTATTTTTTTATGAACAAGGTCCAAACTGCATCCTAAAAGTACACTGAATCACCACCTCCCTGCTTGCACCTTGAAATCTGGAGCCTCAACTCCCCACCCCCCGGGGCCGTAAAAACGAATTCCTGGGCCCGCGAACGTGTGACCCGGGCTATCAGAAGCGGCCATAAATTCTGGCAACTTTTAGCAGGGGGAACACACGAGACAAAATTCATCTAATTCATTTCTATGGGCCCAGGTGATAGCTTAACCTGTAGTCGCGTGACTCTCCTTTTTCGAAGATCTAATCGGAACGAGTATAAAAAACCGAAACCCTACCAGAATCTCAAAAATCGGAATCTAAAAAAAACCAGAATTCGCATTTACATCACTCCGAATTTTCAGAACTTCGCATTTTCATAAAATTTTCGGGATCCTGCTCTCCGAGATTACGACTTTCGAGACCTTGTTAGGTTCCCTGAAACACCCATTGACAGCCATAAGCCAAAAAAATGTCCCCAAAACCAACTTTTCTGCTATTTGTTGGTAGCAAAACCCCTTTCCCCCTCCAGCACGTGGTTTACAGCGCTAGGATCCCCCCGACTCCCGGGCTGGTGTTTCTCCCAAAGATTGCAGTTGGCGATCAGCTCCCCTCACCGCGATGCTCTTTTTATCATCCGGCTAGAAAGCGGAATTTGTTTAGGTCCCCGGCCACAAAACGGCTATAAAACGTGGTTTTCCATCGTCCTATACTAAATTTACGGCCATTACCGTTCGGGAACTACCACGTGGGCAAAAACTTGGGTTTTCAGGCATCGTTAATTCTCTGAATCTTAATTCATAGTTTAAAAAACCCTAGATCTACATATTTCTGGTTTTAAAATCGCCTTTGGCCCGCTTGTCGTCCCTAAAAACTCCTAGAAAATTAGCACATTCAAAAAGAGCTAAACTTTCACAATTATTTTTGAAAAATTTCCATTTGGGCGCTTGTTCGCTGTACCAAAAAACCTCAGAAGAATATTTAACAATTCGAGATTGGTTCAGTTTGATATTTCTTTTCAAATCAGATTTTCGCTTACTCGCTTTGTCTAAAAACAAATACAAAATTCACAAACAAAAAAATAAGTCTCGCTTTTCTCTACGCTATAAAATCCATAGATTCAAAAAGTGGAAGTATTTTTAAAACCTCGGTATCCCTAAAACCCGCCTAAAATTTAAAATATAAATAAATTTAAAATTCTTCCATTTTTATCCTGCCGTAAACTTTTGATTTCAAACCGCTTATTCAATAATATGAATAAAGTATACAATATAAATCTTTCTATTTTTAACGCTCGCAGACCTTGTACTATAAATATTTTGGGCTCTTGTAACCCGGTGGATTTTGCGAAAGTTGACAAACTCCCGGATCCCAGGAACCCGTTTTCCTAAACAAACGCCATTGTCCAGGATTCTCTAGCGGAAAAAGAAGGAGATTCTCTTCCTTGCATTTCTGCGCCCATCAATTAATTCGCCCTTTTACCGAGAAAACCCCGGGGTGGTGATCGTTGCCAACAGATCGCCCCGGCGTATCCATCCCATTCGATCACTTTCCTTTTTGTTAGATGGGTGGACCGGCGTGGTTGCCCCACGTGTGGTTCCATTAGCCCCATGGTCCTTTTTCTAATGCGCTTTCCGTTTGTTGTTTGGATTTCTCATGGGGTCGATGGGTCGCTGTCATTTCTCCATACTAAAGACAAATGATGCCTCTTCTTCTCTAAATGTCTTTTTATTCTTCTTCGTTTTCTACGTTCAGAATCGGGTCCCCAACTCTAACGTTTTTGCTTATTTTTCAAGTTATCGAAAAAACTCTAGGAAACCTCTAACTGGAGCGCCGTCTGGATGCTATTTGGAGCAATCGACCAGGGTACCTCGTCCAGCCGTTTTCTCGTTTTTGAAGCTAAAAATGGAAATCTTATTGCCAGCCATCAGGTGCGTCAAATTGGCAAATTTTTCGTTAGGATCCACTTTTCCAATAAAAATGGAAACTGTTGGACGCATCCTTGAACATTAAAAAATTCCAAGTTGTTATTAAAAACACAAGAATCGATTTTTCTAGCAAAAAGTTAAAAATTTTTCCAAGTTTCGAAATAGCTATACTTTCTAAATTCAATGAAAAACACTAAAATAAACTGGAAAAATTAGGTTTCCTCACAAGCGCTCGTCTAGATTGAAGTACGACAGCAGTACCCCCACCCGGGATGGGTAGAGATGTGCCCAAAAGAGATCTATGATACTGTTGTCGAGTCGATTAATCAGGTCTGTTGGCCAACTGCCTTTTCCAACAACCGGATAAATTAAAAACAAGCTTTACTTAAACTTTAAAAAGTTTAAAAAATGCAAAAGTTTCTCTAGGTTGCTGATCAACTAGCCGAAAAGAACATCCCGATTTCCGACCTCAAATGCGTAGGGATAGCAAACCAGCGAGGTACTAGAAAAATACCGAAATTACTTTTTCCTAGAAACATCCGTGGTTTGGGATCGAGTCACCGGGGAGCCCCTTCATAATGCGATCGTTTGGCTGGACACTAGAACAGCGCTGCTGGCCGAGGAATCGATCCAGCATACCGATACCAAGTGCGGTACCCTAAAAATAACTGCAAATTGACGGATCTGCTCCATTAGCACCCGATTTTCCAGATGCCAAGATCATTTCAAAACAAAAACGGGCCTGCCGATCCACCCCTATTTCTCGGTGCTGAAACTGAAATGGCTGCTTCAGAACGTGCCCGAGGTTCAGGAATGCCACAAAAAAGGTGAAGCAATGAAGGAAATCTAATAAGAAGTTCTAGGCAATCTAATGTTTGGAACAGTGGATTCGTGGCTATTGTGGAAGTTCTCTGGGGTTCACGCTACGGATGTTACAAATGCCAGCCGAACGTTGATGCTTGATCTCCACAAAGTGAGTTAGAAAAAAGAAATGGGCTTTTGAAACTCAAAATTAATCTAAAAATGCTTTTAGCGAAAATGGTCAACAGAGCTCGCCGACTTTTTCGAGGTGCCCATCGATATCCTGCCCGAAATTCGATCGAGCGCAGAGGTCTACGGCGAATTTCTTGATGGTAGGTGAAAAAATTATAAGCATCTCTGCAACACTCGCATAATCCGTATTTATTTCTACAAAATGCACAACACAGCCTAATTCAGGTCCGCTAAAAGGTATCCCGATTTCCGGCTGTCTGGGAGATCAACAGGCTGCGCTAGTTGGGCATGGTTGTCTGCACAAAGTGAGACAAATTTAGTTATATTAATTTGAAAAAATCAATAGGGCGACACGAAAAACACCTACGGAACCGGGACGTTCATGCTGTGCAACATTGGCCATGAGCCGATTCGAAGCAAAAGTGGTTTGCTGACGACCGTTGGCTACCAGGTACATTCAGAATTCGATATACAAAGCTCATATCAGTTACAAAGGTTTTCCACAATTGTTCGTTTTGGCTAAAAAATATGAAAAATTTCCAATCTTCTAAATTTCTAAAACTTTTAGAATAATTTCCTACAATCAAAAAAAAACACTATCAAATACAACTATCGCTGAAAAAAAAATTAGTCTCCCTCGCTAAACTCGGAAAATTATAGTTCGGTCGTACCGCTCCAGTCGTCTACGCCCTAGAAGGGTCCGGGAGCATTGGTGGAAATGTCATTCGGTTCTTACGCGACAACTTTGGCTTCATAAAGGTAAAAATAGCACGAAAGAGCCTTAAAAGCTACGTAATACTTCTAGAACGCTTCTGAAGTAGAACCACTCTGCCGGACTGTCGACTCGACAGAGGGTGTTGTTTTCGTACCCGCTTTTACCGGGCTTTACAGTCCCTATTGGGACCCGAGCGCTAGAGGTAAGAAAAACTTAGCAACACGTACATAAAAACCCTAGGGACAATTTGCGGCCTCACGCTCAGCGCCAACCGGGCCCACATAGCGCTGGCCGCGCTGAAGGCCGTGTGCTTCCAGAGTAACGAAATGCTAGAGGCGATTGAGCAGGACATGGGACAGACAAAGATTACTACGCTGAAGGTGGGTTGGCTAAGAAAAGGCTCGATTCTGAAGAATTCTGGAAAATACGAAAAATTAGGTTGATGGCGGCATGACGGCCAATACACTTTTCAACGAGCTACAAGCAGATATTATTGGGAGACGAATCGACACTCCGAGGTAAGTCTAGAAACACCTTAAAAATTAAACCAGGATTTTGCAAGATAATAAGTACGAAAACGACCTTTTTAAACCTAGAAAAAAGTGCCAAAACTATAAAAAACTCACCAAAACCATTTAGCATCCACGAAGTGTCGGGCTGGGGCGCTGCCGTGGCGGCTGCTATCGGTGCCGGGCTCTTGAAGGCGGATGACCTCGAGATGAAGCAGACGGTAGCGCGCCTCTGAAAAATCCAACTTTTTCACAGGTCCGCTCCTTCAAGCCACGCATAAACGACGCGGAACGGTGCCATGAGATGCACAGATGGCGCGAAGCCGTGAACAGGGCTTGCGGTTGGGCGGTCTACGAGGAGACATAGGAGAGCACTACAATAAGAAGACTATCAAATACCGGTTGAATGCGTCAAGCATTATTTTTGCGGACAAACTGTGCCTTGAAAATGTGATAAATTGGGGGCCCTTTGGTTGCCCTTGAATGATTAGGTGAATAAAGTTCTATGAAAAAAGAGAATGGCTTCTTAAAAACGCACGAAATTAATCTATCAAGTGCAATTAAATACAATTTCAACAATTTTGCAATTTTTTATCACATTTTACAACCTTAGAAAACTAAAAATTCTCGAGACATCATTTCCGCCGCGCTCCAAATTCCACTGAACCCGCAGGGTGTATTTCGGAAACTCGCAGCATTTTTATAAGATTTTGTAAGATTTTGAAATTTTTCTAGTTTTTCTCTTGTTTCCTTCTCTTTTTCCATACTTTACTACGGAAATTTAGCGAATGGCGGAGCGTACGCGCGCGGACCCGCGGGAGATCAAGCGCCGCGAGAGCCACCTGCGTGCAGCAGTGCGGCACCGCGAGCTGCGCGACCCGTTCACCTGGGAGTATCGATGGAAGGTTGTTGTTATATGGCCCTTTTGTAGTATTTTCTAGATGGCCGGGACGATTGCGGGCTTGGGAGCCGCGTCCGCGCACGCCTACAATATCTGGACGCGCAAGCCGTGGTACTATGGTCCGTTTTTACTATGAAATTGCTGAGTTTGATATACCCTCATCATTTTAAGAAAATACTAATATCTCGCGTTCCAGCGGCTTTCCCTCGGCTCGCCGCGATCTCGGCGCTCGGCTACGTGGGATACTGTGCCGGTGTACTTCGCGAACACCACAACAAAACGCGCGACGCCATCGTCGAGCACTACATTAGCCTCCATCCCGAAGATTTCGATCATATTAAAGATCGTGAGCTCTTATTTCTATTTCCTACTTCCTAATTTTAGGCAATGGGCGTCCCTGGTCGAACGTCCTTCTCCCCTGGTACCCGCACCGCTCGCAATACACGAAATATGACGCGAAATAATCCGAAACGTATGAGTTCATTTCCTTGCCTAGTTGTATAGATATATTATCAAAGTTCACGAACAGATTTGTTTAATTGTACCTCGACTTGTGCCCGTCTTGATATTATGATCTTCATAAAGCTTTATTTCTCGATCATGCCCAAACAAAAACTGTAACGAGAGCCGACAAATAACTGAGATCACAGGTCGAAATGGGTGGGACTTTGTGGTGAGCCGGGGGAAACGGGGGTTGGAGACTGCATCTCCAAAAAAGCTATTCGATAGTCAGATTGCAATGATATTCATGAGATCTTCTTGGCGATTGGACCCGTGGTTTTAGCGTAGTAATTCACAGAAATGAATTTGGAGATGTAGTCGCGGACTGCATAGTAGCCGACGTAGAACAACGCCGCTTCGATGTATTCGGCAAAGACGTTTTCGCTCCAGAAGGCTTGATCGACGCGGGGCTTTCTCTGAAAATGGATATACGTATAAGGTTGCGCCACAAACCTTGATCCTAGCGTAGGGGCCGATTGCCGGATTCATGATAAATCCGTGAAGCACCGCCCACCATGAATCGTGCGTCTCAAGCGTGTCGTAGTATTCAGGAGCGAGAGCGCGAAGCTGGAAACTTTTTATAAAGCTTGCAAGCTTATGTTACCTTTGGCAGATCGCGGCCGGGGATATATGGGAAGTCGTGGTGCTCCATGTGGTAGCCGACGTTGAACGTGATCAGGTTGAACCAGCCATAGTAACTAAAATTCCAGCGATAAATCGAGGTTCGTGAGAGAAGTCAGGGTACTGGAGGAGCTCAACCCTCACCTGTACGTCTCCTGCTTGTCGCTGAATGAGTAATGTTCGGAGATGAAGTGAAAGGCGCTGGGGTGTAGACCCAAGGCTAAAATATTAGATATGTGTCGCAATTAACTACAACGTTACCTAGAACAGTACCGCCTAGCAGATAAAACAACGACTTCCATCCAAACGTGAACAAGATGAAAAGGTCGAACGCTATCTAGGAAATTTTGGTACTATTCAAGTTAGGGGGGGCAAAATTTTTTTCGATGTCATTTTTGGGCTACTTATTCGGTTTTTCACGGCTAATCAAGCGCAATGCTCTACTTCTAAGCTAAGCTAAGCTGAAGCTCAGCTAAATCGGGCTTGAACAGAGCTAACAAGGAAACCTCCCCAGCTCGAAGTTGGACTTCGATTAGCCATATCGCCTATCTGATGCAGTTTTTCACGCTGATAACGATACCGATATTTATTTTTGCCGAGCGCCACAGGAACATTGTTAAAAATCGATTTAAAGTTTTGTCATGTTTGGCAGCCCGCCTCAAAGCCCCTCGCCACGGGGAAGGATCCATCGGCGGCGTGATGTAGTCGGCAAGTACTTGGCCTACCAATCTAGAGGTCGCTAGTTCGAGACTTGGCGCTGACGACTTTTTGCTTTTTGCTTCAAAAGTGCTGTGAAGGTCCTACAAGTCATCAAGAAATATGGTTTTAAGTTTTTTGAACTTTTGGTCACCAATTCAAGTTGCTCGATTCGATTTCTCGGAAAGACTGTTTTTCAGGCGAAGATATTTGGAATTATCGGTAGATCACTAACTATTTAATGCACCAGCCACTCTTTTGAAAACTTTTTGAAAAAAAGGAGAAGCAAATACTAGGTTCTGACTTTAAGTTTTTTTTACATCTTATATCAAGCTTCATTTCTGCACCAAGGTAAACGTTTTGAGGTCATAAAATTTATGAGGATCGTATCGAGACCTGTGGTTCGTTGTAGCCATAACTACCTGAATTAACTAGCAAATGTGCAAAAAAAACTTAAAAATATTTTTCTTGATGACTTGTAGGACCTTCACAGCACTTTTGAAGCAAAAAGCAAAAAGTCGTCAGCGGCAAGTCTCGAACTAGCGACCCCTAGATTGGTAGGCCAAGTACTTGCCGACTACACCACGCCGCCGATGGATCCTTCCCCGTGGCGAGGGGCTTTGAGGCGGGCTGCCAAACATGACAAAACTTTAAATCGATTTTTAACAATGTTCCTGTGGCGTTCGGCAAAAATAAATATCGGTATCGTTATCAGCGTGAAAAACTGCATCAGATAGGCTATATGGCTAATCGAAGTCCAACTTCGAGCTGGGGAGGTTTCCTTGTTAGCTAAGCAAAGTCTAACAAGGAGTCTTTTTTAGGTGATATTGGAGTTTTTGAGCGAGACCTAGCTAGTTCGATAGAGAAAAAAATTCTGAGCAAAATGTCGTTTTCCAAATCTGCTAACCGTGTATTGTATTCGATAAAAATTAATTTGAAAATCATTAATTTCGCCATCATTTCTCAGCGGATCCGCAGGTTTGGCTCGGGCGGTGCGCCTGAACATAGCCCCCTTCAGACCTTTGAACCACCATGATCGCGTAGCATATTGGTAGCGCATTTGCTTCATAAGTTTTATCTTTTTTTTTGACGTCGGGTTCGACTCCTAGCTAGTGAAACTCTTTTGCTTTTTGCTCTGTGATGCCATATATGGCCTCAATAGCGTTAAAAACCAAAAAGCAAAACAGCTAATCAAAAAAAGTTCCGAACCCGCGAGCATAATTTTGCAAAAATTTGATAGGCGCCTGCACTATCCACTAGGCCACCATCTCATGCGGATGCTGGTGGCATTGCGGCTAATGTCCCGGGTCTGATCCATCCGTGGCCGCGTGGCGCCACGGAATTTTTTCATTAGAATTAATTTTTATCGAATACAATACACGGTTAGCAGATTTGGAAAACGTCATCTTGCTCAGAATTTTTTTCTCTATCGAACTAGCTAGGTCTCGCTCAAAAACTCCAATATCACCTAAAAACGACTCCTTGTAAGTCTAGGCTAAGCTAAGCCTGAGCCTCAACTAAGCCAATACTAATCTAAGCGCTAAGAAAAACTAAGAAGAATGACCGAAAATGCCCCAAAATTTTGCCCCCGAACTTGAATAGTACCGAAATTTTTTTTGGAAAACTACATTCAGCTACCTGGATCGCAAAATTGAGGATTTCCAAGTCGGTGGGCGCCTTTTTGTAGATGATCAAAGGGCGGAAGGCGTAGAAAAGAGGCTAAAAGCCGGGTTTTTAGCGTAGGAAAGAAACGTACCTGGAAGAACAGCCAAAGTAGCTTGCGAGCCGGGGTGGTAAAGAAAAGGCCTTCAAGTCGAGTCGGCACATCCGTGTCCAAGCCGTCTTCAGCTAAATATGGCTCCAAAATATTCCTTCGTAGAAGTAAGACGCGTACCGAGGTACCGATGGTGTTCGACGTGGTATTTCTTGAACGAGATGGCTATGGGGACGGCGATTGGCAGGTTGGCGAACATGCTGAAGAAGCGGTTCTATAACAATTGGAGGGTTAGGAAGCCTTCAAGCGGGTTAGTAAAAAAAACAAGGCTGTCAAAGCCGTCAAATATTTCTCACCGTCAGCGGGCGCTCCTGCCCAAAGGCCGTGTTGTGCGAAATGTCGTGGATGGCCAGTGTCAGTGCGTGGTTGATCATTCCGCCGCAAAAATACGCCATCAGCAGCACGAGCAGGAACGGCTCATCTAAAATCCGCAATTTTACAGGAAATTCTCCCGAACCTTGTATCAACCAGCAGAAGAAGATCTGCACGGCGACCATGGCCGCCACGACATACTTGAAGCTCGGGTCGACACCGAAGAGCTACAACATTGCCATGATTGCCAAATGGCCCCGCAAGTTGAGTCATTGATTTTTGCAACTGGGTGGGGGCCATTTGTTTACCGACTGGCCCTAGCGCGTGGACGAAAAACGGTTTCTTTGGAGAGTGCGGGACCAAGACCGCAGATCGGCACGAAGGTCAATGGGTTCGTGAGAACGGCTCAATTTTAAGCTTTCAACAGCGAAGGCGTTATTTGAAGCAAGCTATGCTCTCTTGGTGCTTTGGCTTTATCGGGGGGGGGACGGGGGTTCCCTATGAGGCCAGATATGCCCAGTAACGAAATACTAAGTATTTTAATAAGGTTGTTAGTAAAGTTTCAATATTTTTGAGGCGGAAAAATTTTCTAAAAATAGAATGATGTAGCAACAGCGATTGTATTTTTTCAATAAATTATTTAAAAAATTCTTTTACCCAAAAAAAACCCCCCACGCAATTTACACTAGAAAAACTGGATTCTACGAAAATTGCGCCCCCTCGCCCCGATAATGCAAAAGCACCGTTTTTCAATAGGTTCACGATTCCGGTAGATAGAGAGAGAGAGAGAACCTGATCGAGAAAACAAGACTCACCTTCTTCACTTCGGGGTACTTCTCGGCGATGACCCGCCTCCGGTCCATGTGCGGCTGCTCGGTGAGGGTCCATATGAAGTCGCTGCGGGAAACCCTTTGGCCCATCTTGGCCGCTCCCGATTCACTTGCCGGTTACGTCTTGCAGGTGGCGAAGGGTACGAGACCTAAAAGAAAATAAATATAAATATTACAATAGCGGAGAAGAGAGAATAATCGAAAAATGCGGTTGATCATACCGCACTTGGAAAAGAGAGAAAAACTGTTCAGGGGTATTTTAGCTCATCCCATTTTCGGGTTTGCAAAGTGGCAGTTTCCGGGATAAATAGGGGTGGAACTGATCGAGAGAAAGCGCCCTTTGGTGTGCTTTTCCGTGTTTTATTGCATTTCCCCGGGCCGACTGTCAACACGGTTTTACCGGTGGTGAATAACAAGGCGCATTATGAAATGTATTTCGCCTGGCAAGTGAAGGTACGTAAGTTATGCTAGGCAAACGAAATACATTGGGAATGCTTCTGTGTGTCTGGGTGCGCCCACGTCTTGACATGTGCTCTATTAGCGCAGGGATCAGTCAGTTTCGAGTTGTATGAAACTATTACAAGATAAATTGTAAGTTTTTGAGCTGGCGAGTAAGGTCAATTTTTATTTATAAATCGTGAAATCTATTTTTTGGAACAAAATGGCCAAAATCTAGGTTTTTAAAAAATTACCTCATTTTTATAATCTTTAAAAATAGTTTTATAATCGAGAAAAATCGAAAATCGTTGGATATCCCTGTAAAACACGATTATTAGCGAAAAGCCGGTATAACCGGGAAGTCAATGTGGAGCCAGTCTGGGTCAACGTGGTAAGGTCCCCTTATTGATGGAGGGCTAAAGGGGCAGCAGTGCGTTAGTAGAGGGGGCGGTCACTGTGTTTTGTTGATATTTGCTAACACACGTACGAGACGTCCCCAATAGCAAAGAAATTCCACCGGCCTTGATCTTTCCACGTCAATTTCACACGCATGAAAAACGTTAAATGTGGTCGATTTAAAACACAGTGAAAAATCATCTAGGATCAAAATAAGGCCGCGAATGGACGAATAAAGCACGTTGTCCCGCGATGCCGCCTCGTGATCCCCGTCTTTTTCCCAGGGCCCGTCCGGAACGCGTTTTTCCTAGCAACGCAACAAGTATAGGGGGTGAGGGGGGAGAAGCCCTTGGTTTTCGGTCCCCAGTAACTGTCACTAGGCAAAGGCGCGATCTGGGGGTCCAATTTGGTGCTTGTCGGCCGGGGCGCTTGTTTAGGCTAATTGCGGGGCACAGAGCAGTGGCACGTTCGCCAAGTACTCGTGCTAAATTTTTGGGGAATTTAAAAGGACGAATTAGCAGGATGGGATAAATTTGATCGGATACAAAGGGTAGATTTTAGAGGAGGAAATCGGTGGTAAAGTTGTGGACTTCAAAAAATTAGATCGGAAATTATTGAGCGAGAACGGCCGAATAGCGCAAACCTAGGTTTTTTATCCAAAGCGGATGCGTTTGCACATTATTTTTAACAATCCCTGAGCATACAAATTTACGAATTTCAACAAAAAAATTTAGTTTTAGGTCGAAAAATTTATTTCTTTCGACCCAAAATGACCAAAATATCGACTGTTTCGAGAACTTTACTAACTTTAAAAAAGTTTTTCTATTTAAATCTAATTACAACTGTGTAAAAACGATATAAAAACACTTTACATTCGATAAATAGGCCAGCTGAGACTGCCAGGAAAAGAGGCACTAAATTGGCAGTTGGCGGATTTCCAGGACGACTCTCGGTCCAGGGGATTGGCTGCTTGTTTGTCAATGGTCGGTGGAATGCGCTCGGGAATCCCCCATTTTTATGTATCAAAAGCTATTCGTGCTCAACAGAACTGGGCGGAACCTAAGCTAAGCGTAAATCTAAGCCTGGGTCTCAGCTAAGCCTCAATAACGCGAAGTAACAAAATCCATAAAAATCCGACAAACGTGTCGTGCATTGCAAAAGCCAATCGAATGATGCAGCTGCGCGCTGCGGGGTCGTTCTGTTGGCTTAGGGGGGAGGAGAAGCCGCGGAATGGCGGAAGAAGCGAAGGGAAATAGGATCCCTTTCACAGCACCGCCCCCCCATCACCGACTCGTCATTTTTTCCGGCAGGGCAAGTGAATCACGGGATGAACAGTTTAGTTTTGCAAATTGGGTTGTAACGGTGTGAAGCATGGGGTCTGTGTGACGCTGGAAATCCAGAATTTCTCCTAGACGCGTGAATAAACCGATACTTTTCGACGAGGCACGCCTGGCAGATAAGGTTTTATTTCAACGCGAACCGGCCGTTAAGCCGAACAGTCAACGGGTATTATTGCTTTCCCGTGGGGCCGCAGCGATCGCATTTTTGACGTTGTATGAAACGTCTTATAACAGCTGAAAAGGAACGAGTACTCTAAACAAAAACCTCCAAAAGTTTCCAAACGACAATCTAGCCGTGGCCCACTGTACGACGCCCCAAAAATAAACAATGATCTTTGGGCGGTTCCCGGGCCCTGCGGTTGACTCAGCGCGCAACCACAACTCCACACAAGCACCGCGGGGCCGGATCGCCAGAAATCAGAGCTGGCTGGCTAGCTGGTGCCTGGCAACACGTCGTTTGGGGGCATTTATCGGCAAGGTATTCAAGCTCGTCCTGTAATGCCCTTATCTTAGATAAACCCCGCGCTGGTGATTCACTGAGAACGGGGTGACAGTGATGAGCTAGGCGGAGTACTAAAAGTGGGGTGACCTTTCAGAGTGAAGTTTGATGGGCTGCGTGAATACCATACGGGGTCAAATAGTCGCTAACCTTGCCTTTTGCAAACTTCGTCTTGGAACGCTTCACCGGACGACTTATTGCCAAGCTCGACAACGCCCCCGCGACAACTTATAAGTCATTTCAGTATAATAATTCATAATAATAATTTCAGTATAATAATTTATAATAATTCATATTATAGTTATAATTCAGTTCGCCTCCGGAGGCGAACTGAATCAACATCAACTGCACAAAGGAAAGTACCAATGTGTTGTCAACCAATCCGCACATAAAGACCAAGGCAAAATTGCCAAAAAAAGTTTATTGCAGTCAGGTTAGTACGAGGAAGACGAAAAAATCAGATCAAGTGGTGACAATTGCTCGAGTCGTTTCACTGCTGGCCGGCCAGCTTCATCCCGCGCAGCTTGCCCTCGATGTCGTTGAGGGCGGCGTCGCAGATGGCGCGGAAGGAGAGCCAGAGCACGGCCTTCTCGCTCAGCTGCATCGTGTTCGGGTCGACCGGGGAGACGGGAGCGACGGGCTCGCGGCCCTCGACGATCGGCTCGGCAGGCTTGGGGGCGGGGAGCATGGGGATGAGGACCTTGGCCGAGGGCACCGGGGTGGGCAACTAGAAATAGAGAATTAACAATGAAAATTGAGATTTGTGGCTTACCCGCACCACATCGTTCCATTGGCCACCGAAAGGCGCCTCCAGCTCGCCGGACTCGTCGATGAGCACGGGCGAGTAGGTGAGCTCCGGGGCCGGGCGCTGCTGGCCAATGCACGAGCACAGCGAGTCGGTGTTCAGCGACGAGGAGAAGAGGGCGAACGAGGGCTCGGCAGCGGCCACCAGATCGTCGCACGAGGCAGAAGCCGAGGCCTTGATGGTGGATGGCTCGGACTCGGCGAGCGTCTCGACCTTGCTCTGGGCGCTGTAGGCCGCCAGGTAGTCCCTGAAATTTGAATAGGTTCCGAGATACAGAATGTTCATCTACCTGACGTAGTCACAGGTGCTGCACTGGCACTGGGTGGTGGCGGGGGCCTGGTCGATGCTCTGCACCTCGGACGCCTGGCGCAGGCACGTCTCCGACAGGGGGAACACGGCCGACAGGATCGACGACGACGAGCGGGCGAACAGCCGCGAGAAGTCGACGCTCACTTGGGTGAGGGAGCTGGACGGGGGCAGCGAGTTGACCGACGGGTTGCACTGGATGCACAGGCGGGAGGGGGCTGAAAAAGAATGTTATTTCAAAGGTAGATTCCGATAAAGGACTGTAAAAATTAGCATTTTGAAATTACCCACCAGGGGAAAAGATGGGCTCGATGGGGGTCTGCGAGCCGGTGTCGAGCGACGGGGCCGCGGCGCCGTCACGCAGAATCTCGTCCCATTCGGCGTTAATGAGGAAGTAGGCGCCCAGCTTCTCGGCACGGCGCATCGAGGCCACCACGTCGGCAAAAGTCACGGTCTTGGCAGAGGAGTCAGTAGTCATCATTGTTCGAGGGTTAGTTCAAGTTGATTGGCCCCTCGAATCGGCCGTTTTTATACGAGAATTTATACGCAAAGTACGGGCCACTTCCGGATGCGTTCGGTCGTCCATGCAAATCAGCTTTCAACCGTCCATGCAACTTTCTTGTCAAGCCCACCTTTCCATGCAACCCCACAAATTCTCATACTTGAGCAACTCTTTATACCGAGGTAGCAGAAACACATAACTTGAATAAAGTGACAATTTTTAAAGATGGCAAAGAGATCTAGTGGCGCAAATTGCAGTCTTTTGTACAAATTTTACCAAATGGTTCAATTGGAGGCGGAGCTGGCGCTCGGTTCATGGGACTTCTCCTTCCACTCCTTCATCTTGGCGGTGTACTTGGCATACTCTTCGGCGGCCAGTTTCGTGTATTTCTTCTTGTCCGCCGGCTTGAGCTCGGCCCATTTGGCTTTGTACGTCGCAAAGTCTCCCTTTTGCCCTAAAATATTCCTTTGGCAAATAAACTTCGGTTCGTTAAAAAAACAGTTGAAAGTGGCTCACCTTCCTTGTGAGCTTCGGCCGCGACATCTTTGACAAAGAGGGCATAAGGGCCGCCTGGATGCTTGGGGTAGCCAGACTTCTCGCGCTCCTCACGGACTTGCTTCCTAAAAAGAATTTCAGTAAAAGGAAAATATGGTACTTGAACTGGCGCTCGGCCTTTTCGTGCTTCTTATTCAAAGCCTCCTCCCGCTCGGCCGGGCTCATGTTTTCCTGTGCGCGGCGTCGTTCTTCAGTCAATTCCCTCGCACGTTGAGCGTAGACCTCCTTCTTTGCGGCATCTAGCATCTTCCATTGCCCGGCCGACTTCTTTAGCAGGTCTTTTGAGGCCTCATTCGCTTCCCTGTGCTGCTGAAAAACAGATAATTTGAAAGACGAGCGTTTTGACCTTACCTCAAGCTGCTCTTTCACATACAAGTTGTAGGCGCTGACGGCCGCCTTTCTGATCGGCTTGGCGGCTGGCGTTCTGAGCCGAAATCAGGAAGAACAGTCACAAGCTTACCCAGTTTTAGCTTGGGTCGACGTGGCAAAGCAGCGAGTACCGTTGCCAATCGCCAAATTTGCAAAGTTGCGGAACATCGTTCTACAAAAACGGCTAAATAATACGTTGGCATCCAGTACAGAATTCTCGTGCCACAAATACCCGGCGATATTATTAAGATGTGTTTCACATTCAACTACCAGATACAACAGTTTTAGCATAACATCTTTATTCACCGGTTGAGCAAAATAATTACATTCATAAACATCTATTTGTTTTCCTAGTAGAGCCGTTCGAGGTCCTCATCTAAAGCAAAAATAGAAAAAGAGGAATTTCTAATAGTACCGTTAATGGCCTCGTTTCCACGATCGCGGTCGATGGCTTCGATGCGCCGCTGCTCGTCCTCGTTTTCGGTGTGCTGATGGAGTTGACAAAGCGGCGGGAGTCTGGAAAAAATCATAGAAAAATTTTAGGTTAGCTTAATTACCCGAAATGGTCATAGTTGATGTTCACTTGACGGCAGACATAGCACATTGTCGTTCTGCACCGGTAACAGGTCATCTTGTTGCAGCCATCCATCTATAACATCTTGCGTTGAGAAACAGGAAGGACGAAAATTACCTTTTGAAAAGCCAGATCGCACTTCGGGCACTTACGGACCATCAGGGCGGTTAGCTCCTCCTCCCTGAACAAGATATGTAGAAGCATCATCATTTTCTTACTTTTTCAGGCGCTCCAATTCCTTCGGGGTTAGCATCTCGTCGCACTTCCGGCCCTCATGCAACTTATCATATGGCTTACCGCACATCCTATAGGAACTTGAGTTTAAATATATAGGGAAGTGCACCTGCAATGCTTATGCCCGCATGCCGAATTGCGGCACTCGAAAATCGGCTGGCGACCTTTACCGATCAACATCTCGGCCGCGAATTCGCATCGCTGACAGCTAAAAAATGGAAGAGCTCAGCGACAAGATTTGAGAAGAATAAATGGCATCAAAAACTAACTTTTCTACATTAGCGATTTGAGCAGAGCGAATGGCTTCCGAGTCCTGTCGCTTCGTGAAGAGGATCGTTTCTTCGGCGTTTAGCAAGGGCAACACGTGCGCTAAAAGAAAAAGCTTATTACCATAATTTGCAGACTGGGTACCTGACAGAATGATTGCTTTACAATTGAAGCCAGGACAGCGGACACCAGCCCCGCCCGGCCCGATAGCCATTTCGGTGGTGGTGGTGACGGCGTGCTGCCGAACACATGTTACGCACGATTTGTGGGGCTCTAAAATAAAACATTATTTTTTCACAGGAGAATTTGAAGCGAACCTCCGTCGATGTCTTCGTCAAGAGCAGTACAAAGGACCGCATCCGAGTTTCCAATGACATCAAAGCAAATCGGGCACTCGAAGCTCGTCATATTCAGCAGTTCTTGGGTATAGTCCTGAATTGAGGTTGAAAACAAAGTCGTGGGGCCTTACAAATCGCAGAAGCCGTTCGAATCGTCGCCAGATGTTCAGATAGTACTTAGGCAGTAGCTCAGATGGCTCGAGAGTTTCTTCGGGACGAGGGCGTTGCTGTCCAGGTGGAAGGCGTAATGGAATCAGCGTCGGAGAGATAACTAAACAAAAGTTTTAAGGCTGCTAAAAATGGCATACAAGTATGTTGCGGGTCGGTGAGCCGTCGCTGCCAGCCAATCGTCACCAAATGTAGGATCAATAGGCTCTCGTAAAATCCCTTTGTCGAAATCATCTTATAGATGACCGGCATTCGCACCTGCAAAAATCAAATAAGATTTGGATAGTCTAGAGTTACCTTAGGAAACTGATCGCGCAGAAACATCGCAAGCTCGCGAATATCTTCCGGACCGAGCCGCAACTTCTTAGAACCCGGAGGGCCGGAATGGCTAAAAAGGAAATAATGGAACGGTAATAACGGGCCATACATCTGGATCAAATCCGCCCAAATCCGCTCCGCGGCCTGTTCTTTATTCCAAGCCTCCAGATCCAGGTCCCTGAAAGTGCGAAATAGGTTTCGTCGAGAAGCCCTACTTCGGCATCTCCAAGAGTGGCGCTCGGCGTTTATTCGAATGGCGATGCTCTGTCGAAGTACACGGAAGATCGGGACCCGTCAAGCTAAACGGAAGAAATTATCGATAAACGGCTGACTGACTCGATAAAATCAGTCTGCTCACTTCCCATATCACCGTCGCCTAACATAGCACCAGTAAGGGCGCTTGGGGCGCGCTAATCGTTACCTAGAAAAAACCAATGAATGTCTGAAACCAAGAATAAAAGTAAGCTCTTGAACGAATTTACATCACGTCGTTGCGAAAGACAGATATAAGTTTTGCGCTCAAAAACACTGATGATATTCCAAAGTTCTTGGACAAAATATTTATCAAGCAACATAACAAATGGTTACAAGAGCTCAATGCCCGGACCAGCTTGCGGGGAGATAAATACATGTGGATCGCAGGCGGTAAACAGTACACGGGGATCCAAAAGGCACATAGCCTTCGAATGCACCGCAAGGGCAGAAAGCAAGGAAAGAGACCCGGGCAATGTGTGGACCCGTTTTGGCTGCTCAGACGAAGCCGGCTCGATCCTTTTCTAAAAATGCCATTAGCGATAATTAGATTTCAACAAACCTAGAAGATCAGCATCGGCCATTGCCCGAACCGTGGCAAGACGCTCCTCCTCGCTCATTTTCGAAACTTGATCGTTAGTAGTCCAGAGTTTGCAGCCGTCATCACTAAAAATGGTTCCAAAACTTTAAGATACCTAATACCTAAAGTGATCATATCCGGCGATAGTCTTCTTGCAAACATAGCATTGGAGAGTGCCGCACCGGCTGCATGTCATTTTGCTGCATCCATCCTCCTAAAATACAGGGTCGAAAGGGGACGTAGCAAAATACCCTCATAAATTCAAGGCTGCATTTGTTGCACGTTCGGATCGTAATCTTGGTCAGCTCTTCTTCACTAAAAAGAAGTATAAACGTCTATAGAATTTTTATACCGTCGAAGACGGGCCTCGTCATGTCTTGTCAAGACGTCAGCACATTTCTTGTCCTTGTGCTTCTCGTCGTAGGGACGCTCGCACTGCCTAGAAATAATGTTAGAAACTTACTAACTTTGAGCTTAAAAGATCTAGCAAGTTTTCAGCAAGCTCACCGGCAATATTTGAAGCCACACTCCGGCCGGCCGCATTCGAAGATTGGATGTGACTCCTTTCCGCACTCGATCTCCATAGCGAACGGGCATTGCTGACATCTTAAAAAGATTTCCAAGATGCCAAGCACGACAAGAATTGACCTGACTATGTTAGGCAGATTTGCACCATTGAGCGCGCATTCGTCGATTCGTCTTTCAAAAAGCTCTTTGTCCTTTCCCTCGAGGAGCTGCAGCACACGAGCTGGAAAGGTGAGGATGCAAATCACATAAAGGTGGTTTGTATAAAAGAAAAGTAAAACATACAGCGTAGAATGACCCCTTCGCATTTAGGCCAGGCGCATCTCACGCCAGCGCCTCCCGCTCCAAGAGCCATATCGGTGGTCGAAGAGTTCGCGTGACCACGCACGCACTCCTGGCAGAAGGAATGTTGCTCTATAAAACAAAATACAATCAAAATACCTACAAAATAAGCGTTCAGAAAATCATGTCGTCAATTAACAAACCCTCCCACTGATCCAAATTTCCCAACGTCGTGCAGAACACCGCCTCTCTGTTGTCAAAAGTATCGAAGCAAATCGGACAGTCGAAACGAGAGAATTCGATGATAGAATGGGTGAAATCCTGAAAAACATTAGGTACGAAAATCCAAAGCGGCTAACTGTCTGCACGATCTGTTCGTAATTGGCCCACATCCGGTTAGCAAAATCCGGTATCTCGGTGCGATGACGGCGTTCGGCTTCAGCAGCTCGCGAGCGCTGATTGTCAGCAGCCATGCTTCCATACGAGCTGGGAGGTAAACCTAAAGTCGTTGGATGTGTGGACACGCAACAAAATGAGGCTGAGAATACGATCCAAAACCCAACAATTTTTCGAGCGGAGCTCCTCTTCTTCTCCCAAATCGTACAGCTTGAGGAACAGGATCACTTGGTAGAAGTCATGTTCATTGAGTAGAGCATTAATGCCTGCTTGTCTGATCTGAAAGGGCAAAGTCAGGATCATCGCCAACCGTACCAAAGGGAATTGGTCTCGAAGAAACATATTGAGCGTCGTGCGCTGATCGTCGGTCCTCGTCACTTTGTTTGTATCGAGGAAATGTTGTCTAAAATGGACTGATGGCCTCGGAAACGAATTTACCTGCGGTTCACTTCATTCCAAAGCGCTTCGATAGTCTTCTCCCGTTGGAAATCATCGAGATCGATTTCTCTAAAGTCAGGTGGATGAAGGAAATCGCAGGGAAATCCTAACTCCATGTCATCTTCGAATTCGCCCGGTCGTCGAACCAATACAGTCTTTGCTCCGGAGCCAGCACCCGCAATAGGCC
Organism: Mesorhabditis spiculigera; assembly: GCA_958295435.1. Taxonomy (NCBI): domain Eukaryota; kingdom Metazoa; phylum Nematoda; class Chromadorea; order Rhabditida; family Rhabditidae; genus Mesorhabditis; species Mesorhabditis spiculigera. The sequence goes on along the minus strand of CATQJA010002644.1, from coordinate 220,425 downwards.
GCAAATTGATCGGCTTTCTCTTTGGTACAACCAATGGCGCTGGTTTTCGAGCAGCAACGGGTTTTGGCGGCTGTGGGGCCATGGCCTCCTATAAGCTTGATGAAAATTTCCAAAAATTCTCCTCACTGATAACTGGTGTAGCTGGGCCATCAGGGCCTCATCGTCCAAACTGGCATAATCGATTGCGTCCTCGAATCGCAGATTTGGGAAGAAATTTTCCTGAATCGAAGGTCAAGAGTGCGGAACCAACGTACCACCATATTATAGATTCGTCTCTGCTTCTCCTCGAAAAGGCTGGCCTCGATCACCCTCTAAAAGCGTACATTGCAAGGTACAACGTCCAGTCGTACCTGGAACTCGTCATCGTCAGCCATTTCAAGTATCCGTAGAAGCCGTGCCGTGTAAGTACAAAACTAAATGGTGAGCATAATGAGGGGAGCAGGAGCTGCGAGGTTCGCAACAAAAACGAAAACGATCGAAGAGGCAAATGTATCGCGTAAGCATTTATTTGCCCGCCGTGCGGGAAAAGCGGGCTGGACTCGACCCTTATCTTCCGCAAGAGAATCGCGATAGATCAATTCTAACCCTCCAATCACCTAGATTTGTTGCGCAAGAAATCTGTAAACCAAAAAGCGTTTATTTTACGTAGCTGGCAGATAAAATTCGCGCCATTTATTTTACAAAACCATCGTGTACAAAGTGTCCCAGTAACTATCGTTCAGGAAAGGTTTATGCACATAATTCCACTAAAAGCTTGAAAATTCGCACTCTATTCCACACAGAGATCAGCGGAAAATGCATCGGAGGGGATAACACGTCTTGGCGATAGGCATAAACTTCAAAAAAACTATAAAATTCGAAAGTTCTGTAGCTACAAAGAGGAGAGAGTTGGCCACTGGGATAGGAAAATACCAATCAAATTTAGAGTTTTCTAAAAATTTTGAAAGATTTTCGACGCGAAAATGGCAATAGTTTTTATCGCTACGGCCGACTCCTGTGGACGGTTTTCGTTCACAGTGTCCTTCGGAATATCCGATTTTGGACCTTTGAAGAGAATAAACAAAATTATTTTGATTTTACATGGTTATCACAATGTTTCTTTACAGTTTTTCTATGCAATATTTTTCGGCTTATTGGACACAACCAAGCAAATAATTTCCCCGCGCGTGAATGTCGGTGGACGAGAAGAAGTCTTGCCACAATTGGTTGAACTGCTTCCAGTCGATCGCCATTAGAAGGGTGCCGTCGCTACTCTGAAAACTCTCGTTGAGAAACGTTTGCCAAGCTTTTCCAAGATTGCCGATCCAGTTACTCACCACGGCAAATTGGTCAAAAGCCCGGTTGGCCGTGTCTCGGTCGATGGAAAAGTAGGACATAACTTGGACATATTCAGCTTGATCGACGAGTCTATCACCTGTAGAATTTTGGCTTTGATATGAGCTATTTTTCACTGACCTGACGCGTCAAAAAGGTTGTACATATAGTCAAGGTAGCTTTTCTGCCACTTTCCGTTTCGGTTTTTCGTCAACAATGAGATCCAGTCATCCAGATTCAGCTAAAAGCCGTGGTTTTATAGTTTGAATTGGCTTAATAATAAGAAAAGCTCTTTTACTGGACCCACCTTTCCGCCCTCATCAATCTGCGCGGCTTGCGTGAGGGAGTACCAGATTTCGGGGAAGGCCAGCTTGGCGCTGATGTATTCGTGGCTTCTGCAAGGCTTTCAACTTAACACCGGGGTACTGTGGAGATCAGGGTAAGGGGGGTTGTTTTACAGGATCCCTGGGTTGGTAATTTGAGCCGTTTTCCCGGCTAGGAATAGGTCATGTGGTCACATTAGCGTCAACAAGTCGTTGATGGTTGCAAAAACTGTGTTGTGAACGACGGGAAAGAGAAGGAAGCTTTTCATACGTGCTTCCGTATGTGCTTCCGGGGACAGGTTAACTAGGTTTTGTTGCTGATGACGCAATTGTTTTGCTTCGTTTAGCTACTCACCTCGGCCCTCGCGTTGCTCTGATGATATGGGCAAGCGTGTCAAAGTCCTTATATTCCAGCGAGCCATTTCCGTTGATATCTAAATACCAAAATTTCTTCTTTTTTGAAAATTACGAACCAAAAAACGTCTTGAAGGCGTAGGTCCATTTTTTCAGGAGGAAGGGGTGCACTTCGAGGTTGGACAGCGTCTTTGCTTCGACTTGTCGCATTTTCTGGATAAGATTATAATGATGGTATAACAATCGCGGGGAAGGAAGAGAGCGAATAGAAGGGGAGTTCGAAGGAGCTGTTGACCACAAGGCCGACAAAATTTAACGAGTTTGAAAATGTTTTCCACCGGGCGCGGCAGCCGTGACTTTATGGTCATATTTGATGGTTACTGCCTGGGGTTCTGCAAATTTTTTGGAGTATTTCGCGGAAGTTATGGTGAATTTATAGGTCTCCAGAGGTGAAAAAAAGAAGTTTTCTGGTTTGGCCACTTTTCGGAATGCTTTCCGGAGGTTTTTTCGATCTTTTCGATTGGCTTGGGGGTTCGGAAATTTTACAATTTTTCGTGATGTTTCGCTGCGAAGAAACCGGATTTGGAGCTACCGGTCCTTAGAGGTGGCAAAATTATTTTCGGCTTTTCGGCATTTTTCTGCATATTGAAGAGGGTTTATCGCTAAGCCTGTCGTAAAATTGAAGAAAAAAAAACAGAAAAAAAATGGTCATAGCCTCATCTGAGGAACGGGGGTAAAGTGTAGTCAAGATCTATCGGAATTCGCAGAACGCTAGAATTAAATGTGAAAATCAAAATCCATCATCCGCCACCGCTCTGGCTCAAGTCCAGACTCGTGGGGCCGGCATGACGGAATGAGGAAGTTCCTCGAGGCGTCTCTGAACTGAGACGATGGCCAGGCGAACCGGGCGAGGCCGAGGGGCGGTGAGAGGAGCTCGGTCGGGCAACTGTCAACCTGAGGGCCCAGCCAGGGCCCGCAACATCTCACCTTTCGTGGGGTGGGCCCTCCCCAGGGTCACCCGGCCCGTTCATTTTCAACAAACAGACTTACGGCCCCCGAAAAAGTGAGATCCGGGCCCTGTTTCGTCAACTCGGGGTGCTTTTATCCGGGACGGCTTCACGCGGTAATGTTTGCCGTTAAGGGGGATAGGTCATTTGACGCGGTAGACGTGACGAAAACAGAAAATTAGCGAGATAGCGTCATGGATCTAAGGATTCTCGTGCTGTGTGGCGGTTAGCAAAGTCTAAAGTGAAAAGTCTCGTGAAAAAAAGCCTCTCTTGTTTAGCGGATGGAGACATTTTTAAAAGATTTTTTAACTATTCAAGAAGTAGGAAATTTATCAAATTCAGAAAATTTCTGTAATCGCTTACTCACTTTAGGCCGAAAATTTTTCGACCACTTTTCAACTTAAAATTCGCCTTCTAGTAAAATTTATAAAGTTTTTATATGCACGACTAGTTGATAAGAGTGCACAACGATATTCGGTGTTTAGTAAAAAATTGCGCTGAAAAAATGTGGGCCGAAATTCCCGAACTTGACAAATACGTAACCTGACTAGCTTAGGCTTCTCCTCGCCCGCCACCCAATACCAAAGATCGACAAGCCCTCAGCCGAAAATGTCCCATTTCCAAAAGCCGCTAGCTGCCCCCAAAACCGCCTCACCCGTCACTTCGCCACTTTGAAAGAACAGAGGTCAGCTTTACACTGTCTGTCGCTAAACGGCTTCCCCGGGGAGTTGAAACCGGCCGTCAAAATCGTTCCGTGTTGCCACCCGAGCCCTCGACGATGCTATTTCAGGCCCAAAGGGGGGCTTGGGGACGGCGACACGACGCACGACGGTGATGCCGAGTGACCGCAGACAGGCGGTTGGCCGCGAGCAAAAAAAAAACTTTTTGGGCTTGATGTATGGACTGGGGATCACCTTGGTAGGGGGGATAGGTGTCAGTTGTCAACACTTCCCGATTGGTGTGAATGTGGGAGAATGGTTTTGAGGGTGAAAGTAAAGCCGACAAAGTTAGAGCCTCGGGTTGGGTTCCACAACGTATAGAGTTTTTAACGTACTCTGCTTGACCGTTATAACGTCGTAGATTTGTTTTTTTGTGATTAGGCTGATGCTCCTCCGAGCTATAAGTTTTTAGGAGTGCTTACCAGCGTGCAAAATAATTATCAAACTGCCTGCTAGATCAGAATTGATTAAAATGGGTGTAAAAGCTAAAAGATCCCCTTGTAATAAAAAGTAAAATCCGAATTAAAAGATCCTGTCCAATAAAAAGGTAAAACAACCTTGAAAAAGACAACCCGATAAAGTAATAAAATCCTAGAAACCTAAACTAAATTCGAGTCAAGCTCCTCGAACGAAGTCAATCAACCATCACCATCCCCGCAAAGGTGCCATGATTGATAGAGAAAGCTCTGGAAGCTGGCTGCAAACGCTTCGACTGCATCGACGCGTGTCCGTGCGTGACGTTCGTGTTGGCCAATTGGTCACATGAGTTATGCTACTAACCCAAAGCCCCGGCGGCTATACCGAAAAACATGCAACTGTTCCCCTAGGCCTTCTTTAATGATCCCCCGCGATTTAGATATCGCAACGCCTGTCTATCACACATACCTTTATGACGAGACCGGCATAACAAACGTTGGCGAAATTCAACAAAATACACAACAGATCAAATCGGGTACCCGTTAAACTAATACAAGAGTTCAAATTAAAATCACAACTAGGGCAATAACTTTAGTGGGGTGGTTTTTGACACCCGGTATCTTTTAATTTCCGGGCTTATTCCCCGCTCAGCTCCTTGGCCGATTTGCCCTTCTGCTTGGGCATCTTCTTGTTCGTCGAATCCTCGAGCTCTTGGCCCTTGTAGTAGTGGGGGGCGACCTCCATCAGCCATTTGCTCTCAATCTCGAGCACCTATTGTAAGGGAAGGTTTAAATGGCAAAATCGGTGCCGTACCTCACGCATGAATTCCTTGCTGGTGAAGACGAGTTCGTAGTAGACAAGCCACCGGGGCCTCTCTTCGATGAGGCAGGAGTTTGGGTGGATGTGGACGGTGTGCTTGTTCTAAAAACGATTTATTTAGCCGACAAAAGCTTTCAATTACCTTGACCGTCTTGTAATGCCCGTTCTGATCGAGCTTGGCACAATTGAAGAAATATCCGGCTGTGATTGCTTTCCTGATAGCTTGAGTGTCGGTTGTAGTTTTCTAAACAACAATGACGATACACTACGCGGAAAAGTTCCTTACCGCCTCAATCTCGACACGCTCAAGCAGTCCAGCTAGCTGGTCCCTGATGTCGCGGGCCCGCTTCATGGTCCTGTGCTGCACGTAGTTCTCCATGCACCTAGAAGAAGCAGAAATTAATTTGCTGAATTGTCCACTCTACCATTGCTGGCTGTAGTTCGTCTCCTTCCACTTGTTGTACACGTTCAGCAGGGCCATATGGTCGCCGACAATCGGCGCTCCCCAGAAGCCTTTACGAGCCGCGTCCGCGTGGATGACCATGGCCTAGATTCGGTACCTTAAAAATAGAGTAAAGATTTACATACCTTAGGACGGTAAAATACGGCCGCACCACAGGACATCATTGCCGAAATGGAAATGATTTCTTCCGCGCACTCATATCTAAAAATTGTCTCCAAAAATCACAGAACCAAGCTCACTTCTCGCTGGCGAGGATCATTTTGCTCATCTGCGGATCGCACGGGAATTCGGCCATGCGTCGGCCGAGCTTCGTCAGCTCGCCCTTGTGATTCAGCGCTCCCAGTGCGTAGAGCTGCTCCAACGCAATCACAAGCGTTTCCTGGAGAGCACCTAATTTTTAAACTAACTTCAGATATATAACCTGCGGCGGCGGGTCGAGGAAGTCGAAGTGAACAATGTCGTGGATGCCGAGTGATTTCAGCAACAACACGACGTTCCCAAGGTTTACTCGTTGGATCTGGAATAAAAGTTAAAGTCCATAATAGCCATTTCGCACCTCAGGAATCGGCTGATCCTCCAATTCATGCTGATAGGCCCAAGAGGTGTAAAGCCGGAAGCATTTTCCGGGACCCGTACGGCCAGCGCGTCCTGCTCGTTGGTTAGCTGCTGCCTTCGAAATCGTGACGACGTGAAGATGTTCAACACCAGCCCGCGCGTCAAATGAATTTTGCTTGCTGAACCCCGGATCGATCACGTAGCAGATGCCGTCGATGGTAACCGAAGTCTCCGCGATATTCGTCGCCAGAACAACCTGAAGATAAGGATTGATCTTACAAAAATCGCGAAAAGAACCTTTCTAGCATTCGGAGGCGTGGGCTCGAAGATCTTCGACTGCAGGTCTGAGGGTAGATTGGCGTAAATGGGCAAGATGATCAGCTCCTTGATCTTCTGCCCCAGTGCTTTCGTCTTCTCGATCAAGGCTTCTTGAATCGTTTCAATCTCTTCCTGGCCTAAACTTCCGGCTTTTTCAAAATCACCGACTTAGAAACTACCAGTTAAAAAGACCAAAATGTCGCCGGGTAGGGGCTGGGTGAGATGGATTTGAAGCACCGAGACGACGGCCGCATCCAGGTAATCAGCCTCGGGGGCCTTCGTGTAGAAGATGTCGACGGGAAACCTGGAAAAATCATTTTTAAATTAAACGTAGGTCCCAGAGGCTGCATCAAGGAAAGTCGAAGCCATTACCGTCGTCCTGGAATCCGGAAGATCGGGGCATCGTCAAAAAATGTTGAGAATTTCTCGGCATCCAGCGTCGCCGAGGAGATCAGGAGCTTCAGGTCTTTCCTAGAAATTTCGTAAATACAAAAAAGCGTACATAGAAGCTCACCGGAATCGTGCAATGTCCTTCACCAAGCCGAATAGAACGTCAGTGTGGAGTGTCCGTTCGTGGGCCTCGTCAATCATCATGACACTACAAATTTTGATAAATCAAGCACTTCCTCCAGATCTCCAAAATTAGATAAAAGATTCTTACTTACCTATAGGTGGCCAAGTCCGGCTCGTTCAAAAATTCACGCAACAACATTCCGTCTGTCATATATTTGATGACCGTCTTCTCGGAAGTGCAATCTTCAAAACGGATTGAGTAGCCGACCTACACAACACTTTTTAAGATCAAAATGAAGCTCCATACCAATCCTCCCACTTTCGTGCCCACTTCTTCCGCTACACGAGCAGCCACGCTCATGGCAGCGACTCGCCTCGGCTGTGTGCACCCAATTCGTTTGTTTCCGTCGCAGAAGCCCTGAATTAGCGAATAAAGAGTAGTGCAGTAAGCTCTTTACGGCTTCATAGAGAAATTGGGGGAGTTGTGTCGTTTTTCCGGAGCCGGTCTCACCTTCGACGATTAGCACCTAAAGCATCAAATTAGCCTAACCATTTTGCTTCTATTTTTTTTCCCTATTTTGTGATTCAAAATTGGGAAAAGTGTACCTGGTGGTCGCGGACAGCTTGAATAAACTCTTCGCGGAATTTGTAGACGGGCAGCGATCGTCTCGTCTCTTGAATAGACATCTTCCGCTTCTCGGCGACCGTGGGGCCGGAAGGCTGAAAGCTCGTTGAAAAGACACTTGCATTTTTTCTACCTTTTCGTCAGTTCCGGGCATTTGTAAAGCTTGAACGAAATCGATCTCTTCATCAAGGACGAGTTCGAAGTCTTGATTCGCCTAAAACAACGTTTTTTTTTCACTGAAGATAGTGCCTACATCATGTCGATCCTTGGAACCAAAATGGAACAGGGCTTCTTGTAGTTGAACACTTTCCCATCTTGCGCCATCGCCGCCTAGAATTTTCATAATTATGAATTTAGCTTTTTTCTGACCTTTAACAACCTCCTGTTCCTCCACATACTGCTCGTGCAATAACTTTTTGGAAGCGTCCGGCATCACGTATCTGAAATCAAATAGGCTTTTTTTTGAAGATAAAGTCAAACCGGTCAGCTTTTGTAATCTCCTCAGCATCCTGATATTTCTTGGCGTATTCCAACTTCTTCTTCCGCAACTCCATCTCCCGAATTTCTTTGGCTGACAGCCTGCAAGAGCTTGCAGTGATCAAGAGTATATGCCTCACTCTTCTTTCGACCAAATCGTCTCGTCGTCATGGACTTGAAGCTCGAGCTCGTGCACCTTGTCGTCCTTTCTTTTCGCCAAATATTTCTTTCGGCTCTCGTCACGCAGGTCGGAGATTGACATTTGTTTCTGAGAGGGTGTTTGCAGACAAAAAATAACCTACTCTCTGGTCATCGACTTCATGCCTTTCCTTCAAATTTCTCGTCTTCCCCTTGTCTTTTTCCCGTAGGCGCGCCGCAAACTCGTCACGTTCCCTGCGGTCTTGTTCATCTTCCTCATCCATCTGAACAGATCGGTAAAACGTTACCAAAAATTATTTACCTTATCGATTTCATCGTCCCCTCCATGCTTTCGTTTGTCGCGTCGCACTTCTTTGACATCTTCTTCATCAGATTCGCTTTGTGAGCGTTTCCTTGAATGCTTTTCTTTTTTCTTTCTGGATGAAAAGCCGTCATCTTCATCCTGGACGAGAGATGTGACTCGGGCATTCATCTTGCTCATCTCCATCACTTTCCGTTCGGCTTCAGATGGACCCTTTTGTACTTTGACTTTCGGAGCTAAAAATAAGGACCATTGTAAGTTTCTTCTTTCAAAAGTTACCTGCATGTGGGACGCGGTTGAGCAATTCTTTAGCGAAGACCCGGACCGCTGGTGTGATGTCTGCGACGGCATCATTATCCCGAAGCTTTCCTAAATTGAGAGATTATTAATGATGATGTCGACAACTGTGAAATTCTTCTACATTTTCTAGAAGCACACCTATCAGGTCGTCTGCATTCGTGCTCTTTTTCGCGAGAGCTATCACAAATTGGGTCATCGTCCGGTCGCTCATCCCCATTAAAGCATGTAACTCGTCGTTTACCCATGTTTCAATGGACATCTAAAGCAAAATAATTTTCTAAAAAGCCGGGCCAATTTGGAGAAAAAAGAAACGCGATGTTATACCGAGGATTTACATATTACAAGTCGCTTCTTATTACTTTTTGTTGCCTGACGCCCCCAACTAATGTAGAAAATCAATACCCACACTGATTCGAGTAAACTTCCGAAAATCGCTAATGTACCAACTCTCAGACACTAATCTGTCATTTCTAAGGCAAATCTTGTCATTTCGAATAATTCGCGGGGTTCGAACAACGTGCGCATACAAACAACGTATTCTTGGTACGAATAACTTTATTCAAAAAGACGATAAATTAAGATCACGTTTATGTAAGCAACAACAGCCACATAAAAAAACCGGGAAAAGATTCACAGATCTGAAAATGCAAGTCATCAATAGCCCTTGCTCTTCAGGTAGGCGTCCAGCTGGGGCCCGGCCTCCTTTAGAAGCTTCACGTTGTTGCGGATGCGCTCGGAGACCTAGAAGAGGCGTTGCTGGAAATAGAAAACCCTCTTACCTGCTTGATAGGACGATCCAAGGTCTTCAGTGATGAGGGGTCTACTTTGCCGCAGAAGAATTCATCGACTTCCTTGGCAATGGCTTCACTGCAAGCCTCTTCCGCGGCGAACTAAACGGATGTAACCAGACATAAAAACCGATTTTACCTTGAAGCAGCGTTGGAAGAGCATCGTCTGAACGCCGCCATATTTCTCGGTTAGCTGGTTCAAGTTCTTCCTAAATTCGGTTTCATGTTTAGAAAAATCTGTTTACTTGAAATAGTCCCAGACCCATTGTTGCCCAGAGCGCGTGCAGGCAGGCCCCATGAACAACGAATGCAGATCTTGAGTGCGAACTTTGCCCTGCGTGATGGCATAGTCGAACAGCGTCTCAAGTCGACCCGACTTGGCGCACGTCTGCCCTAAAGCGACAAGGGCAGTTCGTTCCACTTCCGGGAAGCCGCAAGTCTCGTAGTGGGAGCGAAGCAGTTGGAACTCCTATAAAATGATAAACTATAGGGCAAAAGTAACAAAAAATACCTTATCACCACCGGCGCGAATCGCAGCTCCGAAGACCGGTCCGCGAAGATCTGCGTGAAGTGGAACGTTTGAATCGATGTATTTGTGGAAGAGTTCCTATAAAACTATTTTAGAAGCTGGTTTCCCATGATACCAAGGCCTTGGCGTTGTACTTCTCGTCACCAGCCCGGCAGATGCGCCCGATGATCAGCCCACGGAGCAAGCCGACCTGAACGAGTTGAAGGAATTTACCAAAAATCACACCTGGCTGTCTTCACCATCGGTGTACGTCCACCCAAGTCGATCAGCAGTGTTTCTCAAGGTGTCGATCAGGTAGCGGTCGAACCTGAGTACTTTGTAAAATTTTAAGCAGAACGCCGCACCTTTTCTTCAATGAACCGTTCTCGTCGGCATAATCTACCATTCCGCCGAGGCGGGCGATGCCCATGTCCAAACTGCGCCACACCGCATATTCCGTCTCATTGCGCGACATCTCGAGGAAAGAGAGCGCTTGATCGACAGTAACTTGGTTGGCGAACAACTAAAAAGAGTTAAATCTTACGTGCTGTTTTACCAATGCGAAAAGATCATTTCCGAGCCCGAATCGATCGAGGACGGGAAGCTGGCTGTTTCCGGTAGCCGTGACGAGTGGATGAAGGAGATGCTCATCATAACGCACACGGTAGAAGCCAGTAGTGCCTTGGTTAACCTAAAGGTATTGGCTAGAAGCAAAGCTCGTAAAAAATACCTTCAGCCACTCCAAGTCGGGGATCGTGACCGTCTCTTCTTGACGCTTCTCGGAGAGCACAAACCGGTGGAAAGGCTCATCAGGTTGGCCGGATCGTGATAGAGTAATTGGGACCTAAACGATGGGCCTGAAAACGAAGGAAAATATCTATACCTTCCACAAAGAAGCGGCCGGATCTTCAGAGCCATCAGCGAGGAAACGTTTCTGTTCAAAAGCTAGCACGCGTTTTCCATTCTCTTGGGTCAGCTGGTTAACGGAAACCACCGGGAATCCCATTTGACTGGTCCACCCGGACATCAGAGCTGCGACGTCCTGAAGACAGTATTGTAAATTCTTCCAAAAAGTTTTACCTGTCCGCTAGCCTCGGAAAGCGCGGCCCACAGATCCTTGGTTTCAGCGTTGGCATACTTGAATTTCTGGAGGTAGTTGCGCAGGCCTTGCTAGAAAGAATTTATAACGATCTGAGAGCGCAAACTCGCCTTGAATTTCTCCTCTCCCAGGTAGAAGCACAACATCCGGTTGATCGAGTTGGACTTGGCGTAAGTGATTGAGTCGTAAATCTCATCAAGCTCGTTCGGGTTCTCGATGGGAACCTAAAATCGAAGTTAAAGGGCTGCCGACGGCATGTGTCGATCCCCCCATCAACAAATTGGCAAGTAGCTAAAGGGCAGAGGCGCGCCCGGGGAGAGGCGAGAGCCATTTTCTTTCCAGCGCGTAACCGATTGACTATGCCGTCGGCATCCCTTTAAAATGGCATCAACAAATTTTCAATACCTCGATTGGGTGAGAATTCTTTAGAGAATCGAGGTCAAAGCCAGACGAGAGTTCGTCGTTCAGGAAGTGAAGCCAAATCTTCATCTCTGGGTAGTTGTAGCCGACGAAAAGATATTCCATGAAGGAAGCGAAACCCTCCTTGAGCCAGAGATCAGTCCACCATTTCTGAAAAACAGTTTGAAAATAATTTTCGATAAGCTTACCATTGTGACCAAGTCACCAAACCACAGATGAGCCAGTTCATGGGCAATGACGAGTGCGACATAGGTCTTCTGCTTGGTCGAGGTCTTGGCCGGATCGAAGAGGAGGGCGATCTCACGGAACGTGATCAGCCCCCAGTTCTCCATAGCACCCATGCTGTAGTCAGGGATGGCAATGAGATCGCATTTCGGCATCATGTACGGGATGCCAAACCAATCGCCGTACCAGTCTAGGGCTTTCGTGGAAACCTGAAAAACAAAAATAAGAAAATTCCGAGGCTAACTTACTTCAAGAGCAAAATGGCCGAACTCCTTCTTGCCAGGGACGGTGTAGATGCGCACCAAGGTGCCCTTCGGGGTTTTCCCCTAAAAAGATATGAATGAGCAAGTGTCTGCAGAAGTACCTCCAAGTACTCGAACTTCCCAACAGCAAACGCCACCAAATAGCTGCTCATCAATGGGCTGGTGTCAAACTTGACAATGCGCTTCTTTCCTTCCACAGTGCTGGATTTTTCCTAGAAATAAAATAAAAATCGGTTCGGTGAAAGGTACCATAGCATTGCTGAGTGCAGTCAACCCGTCATCGACGACAAGGGTCACGTCATAGGTAGCCTTGAATACGGGCTCGTCCCAGCAGGGGAACGCTTGGCGAGCGTAAGTGGTTTCGAATTGCGTGCTGAACATCCAGTGATCCTTGCCATCGGCCGTGTACTTGGAGCGGTAGAAGCCTTGCATGTGGTCGTTGTGGACACCAATGTACTAAGAAACAAATGAAGAAAACTATCTTCAACCAACGTCAATAGAGAGCTTCGTTTTCTGAGGAGCGATTTCGACAGGTAATGTGATCTCGACAACCTGGGCCGTATCAGAGTAGGTGTGCTGCAGATCACGGAATTCTATAAAAAACATGGGGACAAAAAGCAAGACAAAACCTTGTCCGTTGGCCAGATGCAGCGCGATTGCGCCAATGTTCAACGCTTTCGCATGCAGCTTCAGCTTTGTCGTCGGCTTCAAGATCTCGACGTCGATTTCAGCGCGTCCTTTGAAGGTGAATCTAAAAGAGAGTAGGGAAGGGATCCAAAACCCACGATTCAAAGTCAGGCTCCAAACGCAAAACATAGTGAGCCGGCTTGGCGTAGTCGGGCAGACGCTCGTAACGCTCTCCACTCGGCGCTGGGCAGACAGGAGCCATCGTCACAAGGGGTCGTAAGAAGGGTTGGGTTGACGGAAGGCTGGAAACCGTCCGTGTTGCTCGGCAAGGGGTTTTTAGGCCAGCGGGACTCGAACAAGCCCGAAGCGACAGATTGCGCAGCCGCACCGCCAAGTGAGGCTTCAAAAGAAGCGAATTTACTTGGCGCATCCAAGTCTAAAGCGACCGATTGAGGAGTGCGGGGGCTATAAAGAGTCGCCTGAATCCGGAATTTTGGCTACAGTTTTTGAAAAAGCAGGCGAATCTTTATAGGGGGCTCGTCAACAGGTCGAAAAATGGAGAGCGCAAAAAAATGGAAGATATTGAACGGAAAGCCGAAACCTGGAAAAATCGGGAGCCGAAGAAAAGAAAAATTTATTGCGAACATCTGGAGACGGTAGCCATGGTGGCTATAGGGTGACCTCGTAATTTGACCCGATCAATACAACAACGAGAAATTCAACAGAAACAAGAACTCTTTGAGTTAAAAATCACGGCGCTATTGCGGTTTGCTGGCCCCACTTATATCGGGCCAAGACCGAATGTTTCCGGGCTAGTTTCTTGCGCTGATTACGAAAAACATCATCCCGAATCGCGAAAGTTTTGTTTTCCAGAAAAAATAACTAAATTTCATTTTTTTAGGTTCGGATTTGCAGGGGTAAACTAGGTTTTTGAATTGAGACCTGTAGACTTGTGGAACAACTATTTCCAAGAAAATTAGTTCATTGCAACCGTTTTTACCTAAAAATAAGGCTTCGTGCCACCGGGGGCCTAGTCGCTTCGGATGGGTGCGAGCTCGTACAGGGTTTCGAATCCGGGGCGCCCGAGGCGCGCGTAGCGGCCAGACGCCCCGATTTCGGAAGAGTGGAGCGGCAGCCCATCCGAAGCGACGGCCCACCTTGCCTGACAATGCTACAAGCCTACTTCTGTGCGAGAAATTAGTTTCTGGTCATTATTTATCAACTTTATGACACCAACTGCCTTTTGGGCGAGTGCCGTGAACCAGTAAATTCATAATCAGCGCAAAAAACTAGCCCGGAAACATTCGGTCTTGGCCCGATATAAGTGGGGCCAGCAAACCGCAATAGCGCCAAAATCACAAACAAAAATGAACAAATTACAGCGTACATCTTCCTCATTCAGCTAGTGGCCGTTTCTGAAAAAACAATGTGTCTTGAAGAGGTTTGAAAAAACTCACCCGACTGTTTGTGCCCGGTAGCGCTTTGCTGATCTTCAGCGGCAATGTCTTGGCCGTAAGCTGCTTGTACTTGGGGCCGGCTTCCATGTAGCTGATGACGGAGTAAGCGGTGTAGTGAAAATCTTCCTAGATTCGACGAGTTGAAGGAGGTCAAGACGCAGTTACCGCCAGGTATCCCAGGACGAGAAGCCTGGCCAGCACGCACTCGATGAGTATCTGCTTTTGGCCGTTGTCACGTACAAGCATATCGACCAGCATTTTTCCGGTCAACTTGCCGTTGCTGCTCTTCTTCGGATTGTCCTTTTCCTAAATTATTTTTTACATAATCCAACCTAGAATTGTTATACCTTTTTCATAATAGCCACCGCGTTTTCTAGGATCTCGTATCCATCCACTTCTTCAGCCTCTTGCTCGCCGCAACATATGTCACATTTTCTAGACCAAAATTTCAGAAATAATGTTAGATCATACTTTCCACACCAATCCGTCTCCCATGGCTCCTCAAAATGACTGGATAGAGCTATTCGACGGCAATCAGATGCCTGGAAAAACTGATTAGCTTGGCGAAGCGAACTTACACCAGTCGCATAATCCACAACGGAGTAGAGATTCTGAACGCCGCCACGTTCGGCCGAGACAGATGTGCTTTGTTTGAACATGTCCTGAACGAGAATGCGCTTTCAGGTGCTATTCTAACCTGAATACGCCAGAAAAGAATACAAGTGGCCGGTTGCCCATCTCTGCCTGCTCGTCCACTCTCCTAAAAAATTCTAGACCAAAACTCTAACAATTACCTGATAGTAATTTTCGATAGATTTCGGCAAGGTGTAGTGGATTACAAAACGCACATCCGGTTTATCGATTCCCATTCCTAAAAAAAAGAGAATTTTCAAGAGGCTGTAAAATGCAATACCAAAAGCCACTGTGGCGACAATGATCTGTACGTTTCCGGCAACCCAGCGCTGATGAACCGTTTTCCTATCGTGATCTTCCATATAGGCATGATAGCAGAACGCCCTCAGCCCCGATTTCCTGAAAGCATCACCAGTAATCTCGAAAAGCTGCAAAAACCGTAGCGAATCGGCTGTCTCCTCGGTGTCTTTCCGCGAAAAACAGTAGACAATTCCCGACTGTCCATCAAATCGGTCCTTAATCAGCTTAGCGAGCACCATGACGCCATCCACGGTTTTCGGGAAGACCTCGTATTTCAGATTTGGCCGATTGAAGCTGGACCGGAAGACGAGGGCAGCTGAAGGAGAGAATAATTCGAGATAAGCCAACAAAACAAACCGGGAATTCCGAGCATTTTCTTCACGTCGTCGAGAACGGCTGCCGTTGCTGTCGCCGTCAAACCAAGGATTGGAACATCCTAAAATCGAATATTAGGTCAATTAAGACAAACTTTACTTTGAATTGTCGCTTGAGGACGTTGAGGAATTTGTAGTCTGGCCGAAAATCGTGGCCCCATTGAGAACAACAATGGACCTCGTCGATCGCGATAAGCTATAAATATGATGATTTGTCTACAAAATATGATAATTTTTATACCTTCATATATCCAATTTCATTGCTTTTCTCAAGCTTATTCATGAACCGCTTGCTTTTTGCCAGCTTCTCAGGTGTAACGTAGAGGATCCGAAATGTTGAATCTCTTCGTGTGATCGCATCTTCAATTCTTTTAACCTAGAGAAATCAAGAATTAGTAAATGCGCTGGCTACCTCTTCTTTCGAAGTGTTGGCATTTATCGTAGCCGCCTCAATGCCCAACTCTTTCAGGTGTAGCAATTGGTCTTCGATTAATGACAGAAGCGGTGATACGACCAAGGTGAGACCTAAAGCAGCTTTTATTGCTGGCGTAATTGTTGATTTAGGGCAGCGTCGGGGCTGTCTACCCGGATGCTGCCTTGGAAACGAGGCAATTAGCCACGGTTGAGCGACAAAAGACGCCGTCTACAAATGATTAGACGGAATTATGCAAACAAATAATGTCCCTGAAACTTCCAATCAGGAGTGCTAAAAATAAAAATTTCGGTGAAACCGCCGAGTGTGACAGCTGACCCTGGGGCACCACCTGCACAAACATTGTACGTCACTTATCGTTATCACTAATGCTTTTCGTTGAAGCGGAGCCGGGGACGGGAATTTTGCACAAACTAACCTTTTGCAATCACGGCTGGCAACTGGTAGCACAGACTCTTCCCGCCGCCGGTGCTCATCAACAACAGCGTGTCATTGCCGCTCAACACCGAGTTGATTGTCGCCTTTTGCAGGGGGCGGAATGTTTCTAGGCGAAAGGCCTACAAAATAAACGCTTTTATTCGCTACCGTTTTCAAAGCTTCATCTATGGATTCTGTCCAGCCGAATGTTCGCTGCTCCCAGCCCTCGGTGTCTTCGGCGGAGTTCCCGCTATCGATGAGACTTTCCAGCTAGGAAGTAGTTCATAAGTCAGAAGCCAGAAAAGCCAACCATCTGTTTCGTCTCGAGCAATTCATTGCGCTTCCTTTGCAGGCCCCGAATTTGAGTTGTAAGCTGCAAAGGAGACTGTATAATTGTAAGAAAAAGAAGCGTGCCTCTTCTATCTCGGCTTCTATGGCGACGAGTTGGTCGCCGGTACTGCGACGGCTCATCGAAGCCGGTTGCTGCAAGCTCGAAAAAATATATCTTTGAAATTCATCTCTTTGAAAAAACGCCCCTATTCACCCCATAGACTACCAACAAGCATACCGACCGCAGTCTAACCGTTCGCCTCACGACGTGTATTTTCAAAGGCAATCGCTGATAAAAGTTTATCGATAGGCAATAAAAGTGAATCTGTGCCAGAAGTGCTTCTGATATCCGCAAAAACAATACACAGGCAAGAAAAGTACTGGGAAAAATGGTTGTAGCTGAGCAATACTTGGGCGGCAGGTGCGCCATGACCTAAAACAGGGTAGGAGGGTCCAACGCCGATAAAACCTTTATTTATTATTTGGTACACGTCTGATGATAATCGGCGGCTTCTTGCCGATAGGAACAAGACGAGGTCCGGTTTCTTCGGGCTCGGGCTAGAAAAAGAGTATGAATTTTCACAAAAAAAGATATACCTTCTTCGGAATGTTGATTTCCCTTCGCTCCTTGAGGGCGGCGGCAGCAAATGAAGTGACCTGATTTGGGGGAGGAGGGCGATTCGTTGTCTAGAAATTCGTCAAAAAAATCTTGGAATTGGAAACCTGTTGAAGTGGCGAAAAAGAGTTCGCCCAGTTGGGTACAAAACCGGATGGCGGGGCTACTGGCTGATTATTGGGCAACGGGGCGGCATTCTGGCCGCCGACAGTCGTCCACTGAGATGCAGGGGGTGCTACAGGAGCTGCTGGTTGAGCGGGTGTACTCGGGAATGGGTGGAAGGTCGGCTAAAAATGAAAGTGAAGCAAACAATGCCAAGAAACTCCTTCCTAATGAAATATGGACCGTTCTGATAGGATTCTATGCAGTTTTTCAGTAAAAAAACCCCTAAAAAACGTTAAATTAGCTGATTCTTAGCCGAAAACGCTTAAAAGACCGCAAAAAATCGGCTTTGAAAGTAATAATTTACTATATCAGAGTATCCAACCTTCGTGTTCGCGTTCACCCAATCATTCTCGTGATTTGGCTCAGCCTGCGCAACTTTCGCTTCACCCCCATTCGTCTCGCCAGTCGCCCCGTTACGTTGGCGAATTCCCTCCAAGAAGGATTTCTAGAATACAATTTCAGCAAAGTATACCAAGACCTTACCTGGCCCTCCGGCTTCTTGGTAGCCGCGACCGCACGTGGCTTGCTTTCAGCTGGTTCTGGTTTTGCTTTCTCAAGGATGGGCACTTCAGCCGCGTGTTTCTAAGCCAAATTTTAACTAGAGTTTATCCTTTTACCGTGAATTCGATGGGTCGCAATTGGCCGGCTGACTCGGACTTGTGCAGCACGCCTGCTCCGTTCCAATCGCTGCTTTGTAGTTGTAGATTTTTGAGGATGCTTGTCTAAAAGTTTACTGTCAACAAACTCGTTGTAAAAAAAACAAACAAAAACTTCAGAGAAAAAAAAGAAAAACCAAAAATCTTACCTCACTGCCAAGAAAATTCACGGGATCTTCCTTCGGCCTTCCAATGTCATGTTTTTCGGGGAGAACTGGCTTGGGGATGAAAAGTTGTGAGAAGATGCTGTTGGTTGGATCTAAAAAAAGGTCCGTAATATCATTATAAAGCAAGTCACCTTTTATTTCCGGCCCATCGTCGACCGAGTTCCATTTCCAAGCGCTGAGACGGGACTCTTCGAATACAGAACGCAGCGAGGTGATCGCCTTAATTTGGAGCAATTTTTTTTAGAATACGGGAACAAACCGATGTATTAGATGCGATCTGTTGACTATTGTTCTCGATCGCCTGTTGGATCCGAAGTACAGCCGCCAGCAAACTGTCCAATTTCTCGCCGTTCTTCTTGCAATCACTACACGGACTAGACGACTTCGAGTTTTCTGGGACTTGAGCCCCGTTGAACTGGCTCCTCCAACGGCAATAACTTTCGAAAGGGCTGTCCTTTCCGAAACGATCGGTGAGTTCACCTAAAGCAATTCTTTGAAACGAAGAAAACCACATACCTAGTGAAATCTGTGTCTCATCATTCTCCAGCCGAAATAGCATTCCATCGGAAAAGAACCCTTGTTTATACCAGTTGAAGATAAGATGATTTTCAAAAGGGCCACTAAATGGGATTTGGTTGTAAGCTAATGAGTATTTACCGCAATAGACCAGTGGGATCCGTATAATAGATTCTTGGCGTTTCGCCGTCCCGCATAGCACAACTGAAGAGACGAAAGGGATGTGCCCGCTAAAAACTGATGAGGCCAATTTGGGAGGGCTTACTATTCTAACACCAGGCTAGTTATCGCTTTCCGGGAGTCCTTGATTGTGTACGCTTTTGAAAAGTAATGTTGTAGCGGATAGACGCCGGAGAAGTGCGCCCCGGTTCCTACTCGTTCCTGAAAGAAAATCAGAATGTTTATGCAAAAAAAATAATAAAGCTAAAATTAGCGATAAAGAAATCAGAAAAAACCCCTAATCCCGTAAAAGCAGCGTTCCATGGCAATACAATAGACGGCTTTTGATGTTCTGAATTGCAAAGTACTAAATAAATGAAGTTTTAAAAATAACTTTCAATAAAGTTTATGATTTCGACGAAGCGCAAGGCTAATTTTTCAAAAAGTTTGTAGATATAATATAGGTATTTTCAGCATTGCGGATCCCATGAGAATCCACTAGACGGTTTTCGTTTCCTGAATTGCAAAGTACCAAGAAAAATAAATTTGAAAACCAACTTTCAACAAATTTTATTATTTCAAAGAAGCCAAAGCGTAGTTTTTGCAAAGGACTTTTGGATACAAGATTTGTGAAGCCTTCCTAGCGGTCGGCGTCATATTCACACGATCATTAGCTGGGTTTATTTCCGGTCGGAACTGATGGGCTGTTCCACTATCGCGGGCCAAGTGTGTCAAATGGCGAGAGGGCGCGCAGGGGAGCCGCACGGACTCTTTTCGTAATGCAATCCATGTCGGGGACCCAATTATTTGGCCGCAGGCGTGTTTTTTGGAGGCTTCTCGCAAAAGATGGGCGAATTATGGAGAACCTGGGCCTGGTCAAAGTATTAGTTTGCCAAGGATGGTAGAAAGACATCAAGAACTGGCCATTTCGCCTTGCTTTCAGAGGCTGCTTTTTTTGTTTTTGAAAATTTCATGACAATAACAACGATTTTTTCAGAAAATGATTGCTCTACGTCTACTACGATCACGTCACCGGCTCCTTGTGGGCTTACGTCCAAGTTCGTCGAAGAAGCCGGAGGATGGTCTCGAGAAGGAGCTTGAAGAAATAAATAAGCGCCTAAAGCAGGACTTCGACAAGGCCACCGACAGTACAGAAGACGTTGGGAAGACCTACATGAACTTCCGACAGGATCGTGCGGTTAGGTTGTCTTTCATGTATAAAATCTTTTTAGAGGGAAACCCACAGGCGGAGCGTGATTTTCAACTGGAAGGTTGCGGCGGCGACGTTCGTCATTGGAGGGACATGTCTAGCTGCTTTGCTATATGTTAAAAAGATTGTGAGTTGAGTGACTATTATCTGATCAGTTTTTTTAGAGATTAGACGAGCGGGAGAAGCATCAGAAAATGGTGGCGGGGAAGGCAAAAATTGGCGGAGAATGGGAACTAGTAAATATGGATGGAAAATTAGGTATCGTCTGGTCTGCGATCTGTATGAAATCGTGTGTTTAGAGGGATCGGAGCAGTTGAAGGGCAATTGGCTGCTCCTTTATTTCGGCTTTACGAATTGCCCGGATATTTGCCCAGATGAGATCGAGAAAATGGTCAAAGTGAGTGGCAACTAATTTTTTCTGGTATCGTCAATTCAGGTCGTGGATATTCTGGAGGCTGACCCGACGCAGAAGCAGCCTGTAAAGCCGTTATTCATTTCTGTGGATCCAGCTAGGGACACACTCGCCAGGGTCAAGCAATATTGCTCCGAGTTCTCCCCAAAATTACTCGGATTTACTGGAAACGCCGAGCAGGTTGGTGATTTCCGTCTCATCAGCACAATTCTTGAATTTTAGGTGGGAAAAGTGGCGAAGACCTTCCGAGTCTATCATAGCCAGGGTCCGAAAACTGCCGACGACGACTACATCGTAGATCATACGGTTGGTAGCTTGTTATTTACGCAATTGCCTTTTCAGGTTATTATGTATCTCATTGATCCGGAGGGCAATTTCCACGACTACTACGGGCAGAACCGGAAAGCCGAAGAAATTGCCAACGTCATCAAGCTCAAGGTGCTCGGCTACGAAGCCGCCCAGAAAAAGAAGAGCATGTTTTCTTTTTAGGCATTTTTTTGGTTCTAGGTTAGTGATATATCGTTTTCGTTGTTTTGTTTCGGTTAATAAATTTTTTGCGCTCTATATCTTCCTTATCAACATCACCGATTTATCTTAATCGTGGTTATTTTAATTTTGAGCGGCGCAAATAAAGTTATTTTTAACTTTAGCTTGAACATGGCATCAGGCTCACGCTCGGAATTAAGCATAAAGGTGCCGAAGTAAGTATCAGGCTTTTTTGGAAGGTTATGAATTTAGGATCAACGAGGACAAGCGGTTCAGCGTTTTGAAATTCAATGGCAACCTGAACGTGGATACGTCATCATGGGCTTCAGCTGATTGCGGAGAGGTAGTTTAATTAGGTAATCAAGTCAACGAATTGTTTAGGTGCTGCTCGAGCGCGAGGACAATCGTAGTACAGTCATGGCAAATGCCCCTGTCCAGGTACGCTTCGGAATGACTACCTACAGATATACCCTGTGCTTTTAGGACTACGGTGAGGGCTCCGAATACGGAAAAGCTGCCCGCGAAGAGGCACGGCGTAAGAAATACGGCCGACAGGCTCGAACGTACCAGCTCGACAACCAGCCCTGGAAACTAACAGTTTCCGAAGCAGGTTTGTGATTTTTTTGACATTGGGAATTGGCCTAGATGTTGAACATTTTGATCTTTAGATGGACGCGTTCGGCGCTTCAAGTCGATGCGCGAGGGCGGCGCCGGCGAGCATGCTGACTACTGGGTCTTTCTCAAGGATAGCAACGAATTTCTAGCTTATAAGGTTTGTATTTCTATATTGTGTGGTTATTTATCACTTCTAGGTTGACGATTGGCAAAAATTCCTCCCGGCCATCACACATAAAGTGCTAGATATTGACCAGGCCGAGGAGCAGTTTTTGCAGTATGTTGAGAGTCTAGTTACGCTCAAAAAAAGGTTTAGGCGAGCGAAGGTCATGAACCAATTTGCTTTGAAGGCCCAAATCCAGAAGATGGGTGACGCTGACGAAGGGGAACAGTTGGAGAAAGGATCGAGATTGGTGAGTTTTGATGAATTGAAATCGAATATTTATCTTTAGAAAATCAAAGACAACTTCTCGGACACCGATGCCTCGGACGAAGAGGACGAAGATGGGGAGCGGTCTCGCAGCAAGGGGACCAAGAACAAGAAGAAGAAGGGAGCAGAGACCGAGAAGAAGGACAAACGGGTCCGCGTCAAGGAGAGCGACGATGTGGCTAAATACGAATCCGAAGACGGAGAGGAAGACGGCCAAGAAGTTGACTATATGTCGGACTCGGGCTCTGATTCTGAGTAAGCTTCCTTTTACGCATACAATTGGTCTTCATATCTTAGTCGCGATAACGTGCCAATGGAGGAAAAGATCGAGAAGGCAATGGTCGGCGTTGACGACGAGGACGGCTTGCGGAAGCTCGGCTCGAGCGAGGACGAGAGAGAGGAAGACGAGGAGGAGCAGGAGGGTTTGGTGCAAAGCCGAATATCATTTAATACTTTTTAGCGGAGAAGAACAAGAATAACGATTTCCGAAGCAAAGCGCAAGCTGATAAAGATGGTTGGTATTTCAAGAGCCCAGCCAATTTGCCATAGATTCCTCGGATAGTGACCTTGATGAAGACGGTGAGATGACGAAGTCGATATTATTGCTTCCGGTAATTTTTTTGTCTTCGAGAATCCCTATTTTAATTTTAGAAGAAAAATCTGGCCGCTAGCACCAGCTCGAGCGGAAAACCAGTGGACCACGCAACGGCTAAGAAGCGGGCAATCGAAGACGCCGTAGCCGGGGTAGAAGCCAAGCGCACGAAGCTTGAAGGCGATGACGGGTATGAATTTGGTTCTATTAGCTTATTTTTATATTTTACTGAGCCGATATTTCTTAGCCTTTAGCGTCGTATTTTAATTAGGATTTAATGGCTTTTTTTCTACAGCACTCCACGACCGGCTGGAGCTTCGCGGGATCAAAGCGACGGCCTAAACGAGGCGACGGTCCGCAAATACCTGTTGCGCAATCCGCACACCACCAAGGTACTGGTGTCTTACAAAATTTATTGTCCAATTTAGGATCTGGTGAGCAAGTTCAAGAACAAGTGCGGCGACATGCCCAAGCAGGACATCGTCAACCTGCTTGCCAAATATCTGAAGGTAAGCCTCATCTCCAAGCCACCTCCAACCCCCTTTTCCAGAACATCCAACCGATCCAATTCAAGCAGAAGCAAGGCAACAAGGAGGTCCTCTTCTTCACTCTCCAGAAGCACGAGAGCTAGGCGCTGACGGGTTTTGTTATGTTCTACGTCGTTTTGCTTTGTGTGATCGCATCTCATTGAACCGGTTTATCGATATAAAAATTCTAAAAAAAATAAAGTTGGGGTTAATCCACGGCTAAATATCGGACAATGCATCGGGGGGAATTTCGCAAAAAATGATTCCTGCACGGAGAGAGAGAGACGGATTGAAGATCATTCGTTCATGAGTTATGAAATTGGAAGGGGGGGGTCACATCAAAAGTTTGGTCCTCGTGTTTGGATATTCGATATTGTGCACTTGGTTGGGGGCTTTGGGTGGGGAGGAGCCAGTCGTTGTAATTTCCAGTTTTCATTTTCATTGGCTTCTCCCCACCCATAGCCCAGAATTAAAAGCACATAAGTGAAAGGCGAATACCGGGCGAGTTGGGGGATGATAACTTATGCGGAATTAGAGAGCCAAAGGTTTCAGCTCCTGGATGCTTTTCTTGCCCCCGGCCTGCACCGCACTCTCGGGCACGCGCACCGATCGCCAGAAGCGCTGTGATAGAACTAGGTTTTTGGATGGTACGAAAACTGACCTCGCTGAGACGGAGATGCTTGTTGTGCGTGAAGAGGTAGTAGATGGCCCACCCGGGGATGACCACCATCGAGCACGACGACAACATAAAGCCTGGAGGGATTGCGGTCTTTTCTAGTTCCCGGTTCGGTTTCCTACCAATCACATTAGCCCAGAGCGGATACGGGCGCTGGTCGGGGTAGTTGAGGGGCTCGTAGTAGTAGACGCAGAACCAGAACAACAACTGCAAAAATTTATTGTTAAAACTGTAGAGATCTTAAACATAGCTTTAAAAATTTTTAGTTAACTGTTTGATAATTTACACTTACTATTCCGCTTTTACGCGGTTTAAAATTGACTAGAAAATTTCTAAGTTGATTCTTTACATATTTTCACTTACGAAGGCGGTCAACGGGGACAGGTACTTCCAGAGGATCTTGAACACGAGCGGAACCTGGATCCCGATCATCTCCTTGATGGCGGCCCGGACACGATCGGCTCCTGATTTGTTGTTTTTTTTCAAAATTTCTGCTGCTTACCGAAGCCCCAGGACAGGCCGACGACTTCAAAGAAGACGACCGTCAGCAAGGCGTACCCCGAAGCGCCGTACGCGTCGATCAGCGTCAGCCAGTGAGAGCCGCCCTGGAAACATCATTTCCAAAAAGAAAAATCAATATAAAGTTTCAAAATCGAGTAACTCACATGGGTGACCATCGGGATTCCGAGGATGAAGAAGCCAAAACATGTGCATAACAGGGCCACCCGCTTGTGCTTTCGAAGCTGGGTGGGGAATGCGTCTTCCAAAGCTGTATACAACCCTTCCATCATGCAGACCTGAAAAAAATTAGGTTCCAGTTCTTTAGGGGGGGTAACTTGCTTTCTCGAGCGATCATAAAAATGAAATACTTGTGTCATTGTTTTATTAAGTTTCGAGTACTAATGAAAACCTTTTTTAAATTAGAAAATTGCGCTTTTTGACCATTTTTCATATGTATTTATCAAAACACCTAAATTCTGGCAATTATTAATTTTTCTCAATTTTTTTATATGCCTACTTTTACTAAAACGTTATAAAGATTACGTACAGGCTAAAAAACGTCTTTATAATTTCCAAAAATTCGACATTTTTTGAAGATTTTGTATCAAAAAGTATAACTTTTTCTTTTTTTTTCATCAACTGTTTTGTTCTGACTACCGACCTGGCTGTCCAACCCCAAAATCGTGATCATCAGGAAGAAGAGGAAGGCCCACAGCTGCTTCATCGGCAGATTTGTCGCCATTTCTGGGTACGCCAGAAAGGCCAGCCCCACACCTGAAGCAGTATTTTTCAATGCGAAAAACTTGGGCTACCGGGCTTGACAATATCCGCAATATCTTTGCCCGACGCCTCGCTCATGAAGCCGAGAATGGAGAAGATGGCCGTCGAGGCTAGGATAGAGGTGCCGCCGTTGATGAAGCACATCATGATCGCGTCCCTGGAAATGGGAAAATCAGGGCTGAGTTTTTCGGACTTGACTATTAGCGGGGGGGGGGGGGCGGAAGGGCTATTTAAGCGGGAGTGGAAAAGTCATCTACAATATGCCTACGTAATCAACTTTTTGCATTTATCGGACATTCGTAAAATTCTGTGAGTCGCTGAATTTCGAAAAAGTCATAAAAACATTCTTACAAAATTTAAACATTCAATTTTTGACGGTTTTCATACATTTTTCAGGAAAAATTTTACATTAATTGCATTTTTAATGTTTTTATTAGCTTGTTATACTTAAAAACGGCGTAAAATTGTATATAAAAAATGTATAAACAGGGAGATTGGTTTTATTACCTGAAGCAGTTGTGGCTGAACTTGTTGTGCGAGCCGAGGGCGATCAGTGTACCGAAGCCGACACCGTAAGAGTAGAACACTTGCGTGCCGGCGTCTTTCCACACTAAAAATTGACCTTAATAAAACTCTAAATTTCAGTAAAAACCTGTAGCTTCCATCAACTTGGTGGCGTTCGGGGTGAGGTAGTAGGAGATTCCTTTGGCGGCACCGGGGAGTGTCAACCCGCGCAGCAACAGGACGACGATCAACACGTAGGGGAACAGGGCGCAGAAGTATACAAACTGGAAAAATTTCGAAATGTAAGAGTATGCTTATGGTCAAATCTCACGTACAAACTCCTTAAAAAAGTTAAAACAATTTTGCAAAAAAATCGAAAATTTAAGAAAATAAAACTCACTTTCCGGGCATTAGTGATACCCTTCCACAAGGCAAAGTAGACGATCACCCATGAGACTGCCATCAGCCCTAAAATTTCGAGGTTATTTTTTAAAAGAAATTTTAGTCTTTTACCTAGCAATTCCCACTGGATTCCACCAAAATCCTCGATCGAATCGGTCACCATCAGGACGCGTCGTCTAAAAAGATGATTTTTACACTTTTACACAAAAATTTATCTCCCCTCCGATACTGCAAAAGCCCCAAAATTAGCGTTTACTCACTCCCAGTACTGTTCAACGGAGGTCTGCGTGTGATTTGTGTGCGCCTTGATCGCCTCCAACATCTTGGTGTGCTCCTTGCCGGTCACGCACGACGCGTCGTTCCTGATAAAACGGAGCTGCAAGACGTGCCCAAAACGTACCACCAATTGTCGCACGTCTCCCACGGGAAGGTGGAGTTGAACGACGCGATCATGTAGTACATGGCCCACGCGCAAATCACGCAAAAGTACCAGATGCACATGAACGAGATGACAATGTTGCCGATGCCCACGCCTTGAAAAGGTAATTTTCGGAGTTTTGAAAATTGGGATCGTGAATTTTCGAACGCTCGAAAATCAGAATAACGAAAATTGTAGCCTCGAAAATCCGATGCTTTTGTCGCAATTTTTCTCGACTTTCTCTGAATTTGTCGCCGTGAAAATAAAATATAGCGTAATCGTAAAGATTTTAATAGCGATTCTAGTAAAACATAATGTAATTTCAGGTCGAAAAACTATCCAAAACCAGTAAAATTTTTAAAAAATCCGAGATCTTGGGTGAAAAATCAAGATTTTTTCGTATTTTTTGAAATAAAAATTTGAAGCGTTAAAGTATAGTTGTACCTTTAAAAAGCGGGCACATGTTCCACATCTCCATGGCGCCACGCTGCAGGTACTGGCCGATGGACACCTAGAAAAGTTCATAATTTGATACAATTGATTTTTTATACCCAAAATGAGCAAAATCTCGCCTTATCCAAAAACTTTCCAAACTTTTTTTTGAACTATTTCTACCTTAAATTTAGCTGAAACTTACTAAAAACAGTATAAAAACATTTTACATTTTATTACTAAGCCAGCCTGGATCTATAAGAAAAAAAGTATCATCCCTACTCAAGCACCAATTTGATAATTTTCGCCCCCCCCCCCCAGCCGTGATTGGAAAAGCACCGACAATTCTAATAATGGAAAAGTAAGGTACCTCCATGATGAAGATTGGGACGGCGGCGAGGGTGAAGAACACCGAGTAGGCCACCAGGAACGAGCCCCCACCATTTTTGTAGCAGAGGTAGGGGAAACGCCAGACATTTCCTGAAAAATCCTGTTATAAAGGAAACTTAAACCTTTTAAACATATTTTTAAATTCGACATACCAAGTCCAACGGCGTACGCAACCATACTCATCAAAAAGTCGAAGCGTCCCGTCCACTGGCCGCGCTCCTCGTCGCCCTGGCCAATGTCGCCATTCTAAAATGACATAATGGCTACATTTTCATTAACTACTTTACACTAAATTAATTAAGTTTTGAAAAAGCTATATTTTGAAAACATCTTTGTAATTTGTAAAAATTTACCTCCTCGACGGCCTTTGCCGCCTCCTCGCTGGCCGGCAGCAACTGGTGGTTGCCGGTTGCCGGCATCTAGAAATTATCGTAAAGTTGAAAGTTTAACTAAAATCCTTTAAAAAAGGCGCCTTAAAGACGGCAAAAAGAGAAAACGAAAAACTTGAATCTGAAGCACTACACGGCTTTTAAATTCTATTTTTTTAACATGGAGTAAAGCTTTTAAAACCAATTATTCCACCAGAAAGGCGTCTAACGCTCTATGGTGAATTATAAATATTTTTAATAGCATTTAACGCTCTTTTCGGGCATAAAAGTTCATAGAAAATTATTAAATTTCCGAAAAATGTTGGTTTTTTGGACAAATTTATCAAAAATTGGCACAAATTCAAATATTTCCAAGTTCAAAAGTCTTTGTAGAACTTTTTAGTAGTCAGAAGCCATTAAAACAAGACAAAAATAGTTTTCGTTTCGGTTTTTAAACCATTAGCTGAAGCTGAATCGAGAATCCCCCCCGCTAACAACCCAGAACCCGAGTCAAACCCTGGCCAGGCGTGCCGGACAAAACTCTACCCCTACATCACTACTCAATTCTGGGCATGCTAGACCAATTTTCCGCCCGTTCCGGTCGCGCAGCAGCAAAAAACGCGAACGGCCAATACAACCCCCCGAATCCGGGGGCGATAAAATCGAACTGGTCGAGGAGGAGGAGGGGAGACTCCTTGGTGTTGTAAATGTAACTTTTTTTGGAGGGTGAGTGAGTGAAATGGCCGTGGAAATGATCCCTTCCCCAGATAATTCGGGTGGTGTTCGGAATTGAAATAAAAATAAAGCTAGAAAGTTTAAAACGGATTGTAACACTAAAATATGATCTTTTAAAGGGAGGAGTGACACGCTGCGTAGTCGGGCAGAGGAGTCCTGCGTAGTCAGAGCGGCCCGAAAACAACCGAAAAACATAATGTAAAAGCTCTAAATAAAAAGCCCTTTAAAATCAAATTAAGTGTATTAACAGCGTTTTTGAAAAAAAATGGCTTGATTTGGAGAAAAAACGATTCAAGAAATTGCGAAAAACTCTAAAATTGGGAAAATTATATTTTTCAATTTTTTCGTGAAAAGCTGCGGTATTTTAATGTTCAGGAATAGCAAAAATAGTTTATAAACACTTCCTCTATCTATATATTAGAAAAATGATAAGAAAACAATGGTTTTACCCCGATAGCCAGCCCCCCCCCCGGTAATGCAAAGGACCAGGTCGCTTTTGTTCAAAAGGACCAAATAATCGCGAAAAACCCATCCTGGCGCCTATCCAAAAATCTCAAAATTTTCGCTACACTGCATAGTACGCATTTTCCGAACGTGACCTTGACTAGAAGTGGTGACACACCGACAGAATCCCGACAGTCAGACAGAGAGCTCTGTTTGTAGGTCTGTCGTTTCCAGAGGAGATGCCCAAAAATTAGGGTGAAGTGGGGGGAGGGCGAGGTTTCGGGCTGACTGTATAGCGGCCAATATGGGGCTGCTCGGATGCTCTTGCGGGCAAAAGGCTAATGTTTTCACTATTCCAAGGTCATCCGGCACTCACTCAAAAAAGGAGGGGGAGCATGGGATGCCCATCCAATACAGCCAAAAACAGACAGACAGACACACACAGACAGACAGACAACTGCGGCACTCTCGATTTTGGCGAGGCAAATCGGCATTTAGTGACGGGTTAGAGGCTGCGGTTTTTTGGGATCAATGATCGCGGTTGGACAGAGAAAAAAGCCAAAATCTCGACAGGTAAAAATCCCGACGGCCTGAATACCGACGGTAAAATGCCGACAACCTTAAACTCAACGGAAAAAATCCCGACAACGCTCAAATGCAGACTGATAAAAATACCGACAGCCAAAATCCAGGCAACTAGAATCTCGACAGCCAAAATATCTGCATCCTAAGATGCGAGATGCAAAATGCCGACAGCTAAAATGCCGACAGCCGAAATCCGGGCAGCGGAAATACCGACAAGCCAAATGCCGACAGGACAAAACACCGACAACCTAAACCCCGAAACCTAAATAGGCAAAAGCCTCTGAAATCCGGAAAGTGCCGACTTGCTATACCGACAACCATAGCCCCGATAGGCCAAAATCCCGACTTCCAAAATCCGGAAAGCCAAAATACCGATATCTAAATCCTGACATTTCCTTTCGATTTCGCCCGATTACCATATACAAATCTTTAAAACATCGATCGACAAGAATAATATCCAAGTTGGTCTTTGATCTCTAGGTAATTTCAACAAAAATCTAGTCAAGACCAACACCACAAATTGTGCTCATCGATCACCAGCACTCCATTTTTGCGAGAACTCCAAATTTGCATAGAGTTTCCGCGAGGATTGCTCCATTTTTCGGGGTAATCGGCTTGGCTGGTCGACGTTCCGGGGGTCTATGCTGGAGCCTGGGCATTTTTAGGACGGGAAATCCTACGTTACAAGCCAAAAAAAATTGTTGCTAAATTCTGCTAAATTCGAAAATTCTAACAAAGCCAAAAACATTTAAGAATTGATAGAGAAAGCAAATTCCAGAATCCTGTTATTTCCAAAAGTTACAAAAAAATGCCAAATATCGATCAAGGAATGCGTGGAAATTAAGACTTTTTGGGTCTACGTTTTCCTAAAAATCCAAAAAATCGATTTGTTCACAAAATCTAAAAATTTTAAATTTTTTTAGCTAGTGTGTATGGTTTTTCCACTTGAAAAATCGACAATTTTTAGGAAAAACACGTTTCAAGCCCTTCCCTTTTTCCTTCAATGTTTTACTAGACTCATCTAGACTTATAGCAAACGCCTGCCCCTCCCCGATAATGCAAAAGCTCCAAGAATAGTTTCAGGGATTTTGTCCAAAGGTAAAAAAATTTCTTTCAACGTCCCCCAACATTCAAGAGAACATTCAAGATTGTGTACGACCATCAGGTAAGGGCCATGTCTCGGCGGGTTATGGAAAAACACAAAGTTAGGCATGGTGTTGGGAGGGGGTTGAATGGCTGGCCTATTCGACCCATATTTGCCCGATTTCACTCCCGTCCCGAATTGTCAGGCGGTCGGCCACTAACATCCACAGTCCGAGGGGGCCGTAAATGGCCGAATAGCAGGCGCCCAAAAATATTTCTAAGGAATTGGAAGGGAAGAGGGGGCCCAAAGAAATGAGAAAGAGATTTCCGATCAGCTACTCAAGACATTTCTAGAATTCTAGTTTAATCCGAGAACGGTGGCCCGACAGCGCGATTTTTCCCCCACGAAAATGGAAGATTGATGCCAAAAAATTTGGGAGAAATGTATTCTGGCCAGAATCCCGACAGTGGAAACCTGGTTGGCCCCGAATACCGACAAGACTAATTACTGAGCGCCGAAATACCGACAACCAAAGTCCGGAAAGGCTGCTTTCGTTTTGCATGTCGGGATTTTGTTTGCCGGGATTTTAACATGTCGGTATTCTGGTGGTTACCTAAATCCATAGAAGTTACAACGCTATTAACGAGGGTATCACGATGTTTTCGGCGGCTCGAGAGTTGCTATTTTTAAACGGCAGAATAGAGGCTTCTAGCAATCAAATTAATAGGAAGGTGAGTGCTGGAAAATTGTGTTATTTCTTGAGAGAGATAGAGAGAGAGCGAGAGAGAGAGAGAGATAGAGTGAGAGAGAGAACGAGAGAAAGTTCAAATGAAAATCGGTCGGGAGGCGTAAGCCCAAGCCTTAGCCTAAGCCTAAGCTAAGGCTAAGCCTAAGCCTAAACCTAAGCCCCACCCAAGCCTCTAATCGACCGCCTGGATCAATGAACCGCCGGTTAACCTTCCTTTTTCGGGCTTGGAGACCTAGCGAGTCTGTCTGTCTTGCCCGTTTCTCTGTCTTTTGCCTGTGTCTGTCCCCTAAGAGGTGTGAAAAAGGGATAAATGATGGGACAACCATCAACCAACCCCGAAATTTCACGCCACCAGTGCATCGAAGTCCACACCCCGGTCGCGGGGGGAGGGGGGTTGGGCAAAACGAGCCGAAAAAAATTGCTTCAATCGCAGGGGGTGTCGCCAAGGTCGATCGGGGTGTTTGGTTCATTTTCAAGCGGTTTATTTGGATTAACCAGGTGGATTAATACTTGCAATAGAGCTTGGAAACGCCGGAAAAATTTGTAAAGGCTATGCTATATGGAAAATACTATTTTTTTACTAGGTTAACAGGGTCCTTTGACATTATCGGGGGGGGACTATCAAGGGGAAACGACTGGTTTTCTTTAGTAACCAATTTTTCCAATAAAAATATAGTAAATTTCTAAGGCTGTTTTTCACCGTTGCTAAAAGAAAAAAAATTCACAATTTGCCTAAAATACAAGAAGATTGGTTTTGATCCGATTTCCACAAAATTTCGCACTTTCAAAATTTTAAAAAGTTTTTGGATAGGTCTTCCCCATCAAAAACTCTTAAATTTTATTAAACACTCTATCAAGATACTTATTTTTACGTAACTGGGGGCGCCCCCCCCCCGGCCCCCCCCCCCCCCCCCCCCCCCCCCCCGAACCCCCACCCCCCCCAAACGGGGGGCCCGGCCCCTCCCACCCCACTCCTTATATCCCCCAACCCCAAAACCCCCCCTTCTTTAAAAAATAAAAAAAAAAAATTAAAATTTTATATTTTTTTTTTTTAATTTTTAATTTTTTTTTTTTTTATTAAAAAATAAATAATTAATTTTTATTTTTTTTTTTTTTTTTTTTATTTATTTTTTTTTTTTTTTTTTTTTTATATAAAATACTCACCACCCCCCCCCCCCCCACATTTATTTTAAAACAAAAAAAAAAATATTTTTTTAAAAAAAAAAATAAAATTTTTTCCTTTCCCCCCCCCCTCTTTTTTTAATAAAAAAAAAAAAATCAGGGGACCCCCACCCCAAAAAAACCCACCCCCCCAAAACCCCCCCCCCCCCCCCCCTTCGGGGGCCGGGCCCCAAAACCAAATAAAATTGGGGCGGGGCCCCGGGGCCCCCCCTTCCCAAAAATCAGAAACTGGCATTTCTGGGCTTTTAGGAAACAATTACCTCCCCCCTGATAACGCCAAAGCTCCGTTTAATGCGGGGTATAAACCAAAGAAAGGGTATTATGAGAGAAATTAAGTCAGAAATGTGGGAAAAGGGGGAAAGGGAAAGCCCCAACCCATAGCTCGTGCTCGTGCTCTTTGAAGAGCAAATGCCAGCTGGTGGAAAAAGTGAGGGCGTTAGGCGACATGTGGCCCCCTCCACCCCGGGTGGGAACGGCGATCAGTTGCAAAGCCTACACTGGCTCGAATTACGTCAAAGGGATCTCCCTGATCTTTTCGCGTTTAAAAGAGGCGTTAAACAGCGAAAATCCCGACAAGCAAAATATCGACAGATCAGCCCGCGATAGCAAAATCCCGACAACCAAGTTATTGACAGTATTGAATCCCGACAAGC
The DNA here is from genome assembly GCA_958295435.1 of Mesorhabditis spiculigera. Taxonomy (NCBI): domain Eukaryota; kingdom Metazoa; phylum Nematoda; class Chromadorea; order Rhabditida; family Rhabditidae; genus Mesorhabditis; species Mesorhabditis spiculigera. The sequence goes on along the minus strand of CATQJA010002644.1, from coordinate 187,434 downwards.
AAAATGCCGACAGCCATAACCCCGACAGCGAGATGATCGATATAATTCGAGACCGCCAGAATCCCGAAACCAAAAATCCCGACACAAGCACGACATCCTCAATCCCAACAGCTGAAATGCCGACAGGACAAAAAACCGACAGCCTGAATGCCGACAGCCGGAATCGCGACAGACCAAAAACCTGACACGGAAGGACAGCAAAAAATCCCGACAGGTCAGAATCCTGACATTCGTTGTCGGTATTTTGGAGCTCTCACTCTAGTCAGGTTTGGTTGCCGATATTCTGGCTGTCGGTAAGTGTAATACGAAATTCCGTTTTTAACCCAAAAATGGCACTCAATTTTTGCAAAACCAAACGGTTTAGGAGTTTAAAAAAAAAGCGCGTTTTTGCATGAGTTTAGGCGGCAAAAATCGGCCACAGCCTAGAAGCCACCAACAACAAAAAGCCAAGAAGCCGTAAAAAAAAGAACGGGGGAGTGGTCCCCATCAGCTGGGCGCGTAATTAAACCGAGTGTTTGCCCTTTCTTGGGCTCTAGGCCTAAACAAGCCCCCGGGGTGGGGGTTGATGGCGGAAATGAGACGGTGTAGTGGAAAGCGTACGTAGAGGCGTAGTGGAAAACAGGAATGTAAAATAAGGCAAAAAACACCTGTAAAAACACTCGTTTTCGAGGCTTTCCGGAAGGAACACAAAAAACTTCAACTTGTGGAAAAGCTACGAAAGTACAGTTTAAGCCGAACCCTAAGCCTAAGCTTAAGCCTAAGCGTAGCCAAAGCCTAAGCTTAAAGAGATGAGGACGGCATCTGTTGAACCCCCCTTGGGGAGGGGGGGGGTCCCGCGGCGATCTCTGCGAGAGAGGGCCCCAGGGGAGAGGCAGAGACTTTTCTTCCCTCGCGTATCGATTGACTTTGCCGCCCCTATCTCTTTAAGCTTAACCCTAAGCCTGAACCTACGCGTAGCCTAAGCCTAAGCCTAAGCCTAAGCCTATGCCTAAGCCTATGCCTCACAAAACAAACAAAGATCAAGCAAAGAACGTCTAGCCAATTTTTAAAAGCATCTAGATGCCCTCGGTAAAGCTCTATCCATTTTATAGAGCGAGAAAAATGTTTTCTCTTTGCACATTTCTTCGACAAGAATAAAAAATGGGAGGCAATCTTCAAAAGTCATGGGGCACCAGCTGACGCATAGGGCTTCCCCCGGCGGCGGGAAAATAACACATCAGAGATGACATCTTTAAAGATCGGCCCCGCGGCTTTTAAATGTGCAGACAAAGATGGGAAACGCCGATAGAGGGGTGGGAAACACTTTTCAAATCGAATGGGTCATCCATCAACGGCTGCAAAGAGCTGTTTGTCAAAGACATGGCCGGTGATTTTTAAAAAACGCGGTTGGACCCTGGAAAAAATCAGATTTCGTAACTGAGGGTACTTTCGCATTAAAGGGGGAAACAACCTTTTCCGTGAGAATTAGATCCTTCTACGCTACACCATACGTTATATCTTTCATGAGAAACCGCAAAAAGAATCGATTTTTCGCCCAATTAAGCCGATTTTCGTCAAAATGTCGAATTTTTTTTATTTTTTGGCGTTTAGGGGGCGGCGGGCGCCCGGCCCCCCCCCCCCCCCCCCCAATAAAAAAGGAAAGGGGGGGGGGGGGGGGCGGGCGCGGGGGGGGGGGGCGTTCCTTCTCCCCCCGTAACCGGTTGGATATTGCCGTCGGCATCCCTTTAATAAATAAGTGGATCTCCTCAATATTGAAATTTGGTAAGAGTTGGATTTCGTAAACGCTTGTGGAATTTTCGTAAAAATAACCGGGCTGCGCGGAAAAAATCCCGATTTTCGCGATTCCCCTCGGTCGACCGCCCAAAAGGGGCGTATTTGAGAGGCGAGGTAAACAATGGTATAGTAAAGCTCTATAAAGCGAACAACACTGAAATTTACTAGTTTTTATAAAAATAAACTTGTGTGGAGAATTTGCCGAAAAAAGCGAGTTTTTGGAACGTTTTTTTGGGATAACCTGGATGCAAGCCTGGTCCTGGCCCCCCGCCGAGACCCATAAATTTTGCGGGGTGTCGAAAAAGGGGAGGGGGGGCGTAAAGAGGTGGAACAGGGAAAGAACGGGGACAAAAATAGGACAGGATTTGAGGGAAATAGGACTGCAGCTAAACCTAAGCCTAAGCTTAAGCACAGGGATAAATAAAAATCACTTCTACAACAACAAAACGTACAAAAAGGGCATCGGCGCGGCTCGACTAGCGCTTTCCGGGGCAGTCCGCTACGCAATTAGGTGCAAAGTGGAAGGCTGAAACCAGTTCTTCAGCGCCGCCTGGTGCATGCTAAAAAGTGTTAGAGTTACCGTATACCTTGGTTCTAGGCTAGTTCTAAATTGTTAGGCTCACCTAAAGCTGACCTTTAGCCTAAGCCTAAGCGTAACCTAAGCGTACGCCTAACGTAAGCCTAAGCCCAAAAAACTAAGCCTAAGCCTAAACCTAAGCCTAAGCTTAAGCTTAAGAAAAGGCGAAAAACCTAAGTTGAAGCCTACGCCTCAGCATAAGCCTAAGCATTTCAACACCTCTCCTTTTCCATTATTGAAAAGATTTTTGCCCCCCACTACTCTGTGAGTTTTCCAGGCCATTAGTGGACAGCGCACGGGGGCCTGTCTGCCTGTGTCCATCGTAGCGTTCTGTAGCGGTGAATCCATTAGTCTGCCCGCCAGACCGTGTCTTCAATCCACTCACAACACAGCCCCCATCCTATCCGTTATTTTCAGGGTCCCCCGAAAGGAGAGAACCTCCGAGTTGTGAAGCGGACAAAAATCAAACAGCCAGGGCTACTACGGTGGTCGGGGTGGAATTTGGAGGGGAGCGTAGTAGAAAATTCGAAAAACTTGTGGTTTGAATTTTTGTGGAAAAACGACGCGCAACGCCGTAATGGATTCCGGGAGTCCGCAGGGCCGTGACGCGGCGCGCGTCGCGTCTCGCGGGTGCAGCACCCAAAGCCAAAAATCCATATCCATACCTTGCCGGTCCATTTAAAAATAAGTAAAATATGGAAACAGATTACTTAGCGAATTTGTCGCGCCGCGGCACACGACGCGGATCCTGCGAAATCGCGTGCGTTGCAGTTCGCGGTTTCGGCAAGCCCTAATCCACTGTCAAAATTAATAGTCAAGCCTTTTCTGTCCCTTAAATCGTCTAAATTTTAATTATTTTCACTTCCCGGGTTTAGTCCCCGCGGGTGCAGAACTTCTTGCTTTTTGACCAGGAGCTAGCGAGACCCTTCCGGGGTTTTATGATTTTTCAGCGCTTCAAGCCCGATAAGCCGAGAATTTTACGAGTTCCAAGCCCGCCAAATACGCCCAGAATGAATCACCTTTTTCTACACTCTTTTTCCGCAACAGCCTAGCCTGGCCCGGGCTTTATCACTACAATATCGGCCCATAAATCAATATTGAGAGCTGGCTGGAAGAAGCGGAAGAACTAATCCCCCTCCTCTCCACTTATCAATCGCCGAAGAGCATGCCTGCCGGAATAGGCCGAAAATCGCGGGGGCATTCCGATTGACATTTGGGATTCGGCTGTGGGTGCTACTTGACTTTGCCGAATCCGCGCCTCCGCTTATGGGGGCATGAAGCTGGAGGTCGGGCTCAACGAGTGCTTGCGGAGGATTAGGGTACGTTTCAAAGGTACGGGCAAGGGAAAACTATGGATTTGCTGGCTCTCTATTTATAAGAGTTTTGTCAAGATCTGGAAGCGCAGCCTGCTAGTAAAATACAAGATGTTTTAATCGTGTTTTTCGTATTTTTCGGCCGCTATAAAATCATAGAGAATCTTGTGGATGTCTCTCGGTCGCCGTGGATTTTGCCGCGCCGCGACATGCAACGCACGAGATCCAGTATGCAACGGAAGAGAGTCGCATGACTTGCGCGTTGCGTGCCGCGGTTGCTGATAAAAAAGATTTAAACCATGGCTAAAACAAGGGATGCCTTGTCCGTCCCTTTAAAAATTCAAATAAAAGAGGCCTGATTTAGTCACTCAATAAAAACTATTGCAAGCCCATTAATTCGTCTAGACAAGCGGTCGTGGCCTTCAACTGGTGATTGTCGTGCTGTCAATATTCTCCCTACTCTGCCTGCTACGTCTCCAGGCCATCCAGAACTATTATTTACGCTCCGACTTTGCCAACTTACGACTATACAGGGGACGCTCCTCCATTAGAGGCGATTCCGGTTTTAAAGGTAAAAATAAATTCTAAATAAATTTTAATTCTAGAAAAATTCAATTTAGGCAGGCCGTGTATCACGCCAGATACTATCAAGGATGACCCGAGCAAGGATTTTTACGAATTTAGCTTTGAAGGATCGAAAAGGATATTGCCAAAGTAAGCGAAGCCTGAGCTGAAGCCTAATCCTAAGCCTAAGCTTAGGCCCAAGCCCAGGCCTAGGTCTAAGCCTAAAGTTAAGCCAAGTTTTCCGCACCTTTACTCTTTCAATCGCTGTTTTTAGATTTATCTCGTTCACTGTCTCCCCCACCTCACCCTGCCTAATCCCCGAGGACAACGCCGTTTTCCAGAAATTCTGGAGGCTTTCGAGGAAGATTGATTGCAGAAATATTGGTATCATTTCTATTGACGTCTAACCGCCTAATTGTTGACAAAATTTCCAGAAGAAAAAGGGCAAAAATCCATTGGGAGAATTACAGCAATTTTGCAAAAGACGGGGCAGGGGAAACAGGAAAACTGGCAGCGCTAGACTAAGAAATGAATAAGATTATAAGGAAATGGAGATCGGATTTAAGAAATAAAAACAAGATAAAGATATGATTTTTAGATATGAAGCGCCCAACCCCACCGCCGAGGACCACGACAGATCCGGACTTGGTGAAAGAAGAAGAGACGACGGCGTGAGTTTTCGAAGCTAAAAGCTTTTGGAGCTTGAGTTTTGAATTTTTTGAAGCCTAAAGCTTCCTAAGCCCTGAGCCTAAGCCGAAGCCTAAGCCAAAGCCTAAACCGAAGCCTAAGCCCAAGCCTAAGTCTAAGCCAAGCATAAGCTTAAGTCTAAGAGTAAGCCTAGGCCGAAGATTAAGTCACGCTAAACGCAGCTGAAGCAGTATACACCCTAAGCCTACGTCAACATCCTTTACGCCATTAAGTTTGATCTCACTAGGTAAGTAAGCCAAGACCCTAGCTCGATCGTAAGCCAAAGACTAGATCAAAATCTGGTCCTTGAAAAACGTTCAAAAATCAAGCTTCGCGCGCTTTAAACGAAAAGTACAGGAATCGAAAACCATCCTAGCTTTGCCAGGGTCTCGCAACAATTTAGTAGCAATTGTGAGATCAAAAACCTGTCCCCCCATCCGCAACAGGTTGTCAATTATTTTTCTAGCACTCGCCCGGCACTCGACCGAATCCATGATCATCCGCTTGTCGTTGCCGCCCGGAAAACCGCCAAAAGTATGTAGGTGGTGGCTAAATCGGCAGAGTGGGGGGCGAGTTTGCGCGGATTAGCGCGCCCGAAATTCGCATCGGCAAATTTAAACGGCCGCTCGCGCTAGTCGAAATCATCGAATTTTGACTAGGGTGTGGCCGGAGGAAAATTCCATTTTCAGGGCTAAAATTAGAAATTGAAAATGTTCTGGTTCAGTAGCGGGGGGGGGAAAGAGGGGGAAATTTTTCCTAGCGATACCCATATCAAAAGGTAAAGCCTTTTAATTGCATTATTCAGATCTAAAAAGCTCGTGGAAATTCTAAGAATTGCCGAGATTAGCGATTTTTTTGCGGGAGTATGAAAACTGGTCAAAAAAAAGTCGAAATTTTCAATTTTTTTTGTAGTTTTCGCGTAATAAAAGACTTCTAAAAGCCCTTAAAAATGCAAAAAAACCCGAAAAATCCACATTTCAAGCCATTCGTGTCCCTTTGAAGATATCTGATTGGGGTCAAATTTTAGAAGACAACGACAATGTTCGAAGAGTGCCACTGGAAGCTATCGCAGAAATCGTCTTCCTCCGCGACTTCATCCTCAACCACGCCATTACACCTTTGCTATTTTTTGGCGCTTTATTGGGTGAATTTTAGGCTGAGCCTCAGCTTAGCTTAGGCTGAGCATAAGCTTAGGCTTAGCTTACAACCTTGGCTTTCCGCTGAAACAGAAGTGATTTTTAGGATGGTACCGCGAGTGCAGCATCATTCCGCACACTAACGACTTTGATTTTGCTATTAGGTGGGTTGGCTTGGCTTTGGCCTAGACTTCGGCTTAGGCTTGGCTTAGGCTTAAGCTTCGGCTTAGGCTTCGGCTTCTTATTTAGCCTTAGGAGATCAACATTTCCAACTTCAGAAGCGAAGAAGTCCCCGACAGCTTCATCGAGGCCCTAGAAAACCTGACAATTCCGTTGCGACCTGATCGACGTTTGGGCTTGGTACGTTTAGCCAAGCTGCTTTAGAAACCTAAGCCAAGCTAGCTAAGCTACCTAAGCAACTCCTTTTTAGCGCAACGAATCCCTTGAATATACGGTGAAAAGTGTGAAACACGGGTTCCCGATTGATCTCTTTGTCCTCTACGATACGGAAAACAGCACCTACGCCCCGGGACAGGGCCAACGCCTCGAGTCCTACAGATTCGTCTTTCCTAAGCGAGTTTTACGACTTAAAATAATTAAGCGTATTTAAGCTCATAATTAATTTTTTTTAGAATCCAGCCCGACGACATCTGCGCGGCGGAACTTTTGAACCATTTCTTCTACGTGCCCTGCCAGGTGGAACGCCATATTTTAGTATGGTATTTTAATTCATGGGAAATAGTTTTAAAAACTAAAATTATTAAAACTATTTTTAAACTGCTATTTGACTAACTATTTAAACTAAGCGTTAGAAAATGACAAATTATTTCTAGACCGAACACGGCCCTCAATGGGCCACCGACAAGCCGACGAAGCGCTTTTCCTGGAATAACGGGGTGGCAAATGTCGTCAAGGTGGGGGAGAGAGAGCGACAGAGAGAGCGAGAGAGAGAGAGAGAGAGAGAGAGAGAGAGAGAGAGAACGAGAGATTGGGAGAGGCAGAGACGGGGCCGATTTTTGAAAAGTCGAGGTTTTTTTAGATAAAAACCTACCCGCAAACGATGAAACCTGTGGTGCAGCATTACTTTGAAGAGGGATAATAAATATTTTGGACTGTCCGAAAGTGGAAATGCACAGAAAAATATACAGAACACTGAAATCAAACTTTTAATGTCTGATTTGCATACCCTAATTTGCATATGGCTAGATAACATTTTTCGTTGTCCCTACCCAGACCGAAAAACCCGGCCTTTTGTGCCCATCCCCGCGGTCGCCTTTCAAAATTCACGGCTACCCCATCCTCACCGCGGCAATGTACTTTGCGGTTGGGCGTTTTCGCTTTGTTTTTTTTACTTAGCTTACGTTCAGTCGAAGCCTCCGGATGACCCGAGCATCGGCTACAAGGAGGTCAAGTCGGGCTCCGGGTAGCTTCCTACCATCTTGGGGATGACTGGCTTCTAGGAGGAGCCGAAAAGGGCGGAAGCACGGCCAGGACGAGTCCGAGTTTGAGAAACGGGAGCAAAGGAGGTGCAGCTTATAGTCTGATACAATTTTTAAGAATGAAGCCAAGCGCGTTGCGTCGCGCGCGCTTCAAAATCCATAGGAAATCCATGCCTTGCCCGTCCCTTGACCCGCCGTTTCCAGGACTCGTCGCGCGGTCAGCGTGGCTCCTCCGAAAGATGAAATGGCTGCTTCGTAAGTTGGGATTGGGCTTGGACTTGGCTTCGGCTTAGGCTACAAGCCAACTTTTCCAGCGCCCTCCGCGGACAGCAGCTCGTCGACAAGGAGCTGCCGAACCCCGCCTTCGAGCCGGTCAACCTCGAGAATTGCACCATGGGGTAGACGGCGTTATTAGGCCGGGATATCTCACCTTCAGCGACAACATCTTTGACAAATCGCTCAAAAACGAGCCCTACTATCACGGCTTCATGCTGCCAAGCACACTCGAGTGGACCCTGAAGAGGGATGGGGACTTTATCGTCGCCCACATCATCCAGCATGTCGCTACTGAGAGGGAGGTAAGAGCTGGAAATCTCTCTCTCTCTCGTTCTCATTCTCTCTCTGTCTATCTCTCTGTCTCTCGGTTCAAAACAATCTTTAGCGCCCCTGCATCTGCGTCCAAGCCGGCACGGTGCAAAAGATCCAGCTCCGTTACTCGAAGGTAAGCCTAAGCCTAGCCTGAGCCTGAGCCTAAGCCTAAGCCTAAGCATAATCCTAAGCCCAAACCTATGCTAAGCCAACTCAACCCCTCCCAACTTCCAGAACTCGAAATGGTTTGTGTCGACGCGTGAATTTGACACTGTGGCTCAGGTTTAGATCTTCGGTAGCTTTTTCCAAGCTTCTCCTCTCAGCTCGTCGCCCACTACCTGACATCCAGGGAGGCGTTGACCAAAGACTCCAACTACGTGCTCAAGAACCCGGTCGCCAGGCCGGTTAGTAAAATTTTTGCCAACTTTTTATTGATTTTCCTGCGAAAATGAACCCTGACAAATTGCAGCACTGGATCCTCTGCAAGGACTTTGTGAAGCTGGTCGGCCGACTCGGCGCCGGGGCCTACGGCAAGGTGTACAAGGCCGAGACCACCGAAGGGCGCATCGTCGCCGTCAAGTCCATCAACTTGGTCCGTGCGCTGGGCCGTGAAAGCCCTGTTCATCTACAGAGTCTGCCAAAACCGTGGTTTTCAGGAGACGTGCAAGGACCGTGCCCGTGAGCAGTCGCAAAAGGCCGAATTCTTGCAGGAGGCGGCTCTCCACCTGCCCCTCAAGCATCGTCACATCATCGAGTTCATCGGCTTGGCTTCGTTGGCTGAGCCGCTCTTCTTCGTCATCGACTTTGCGCCCGGCGGCACCCTCATCAGGGTGAGGTTTAGGCTTAGGCTTCATCTTGCATTTTTAGTACCTTCGCAAGAACGCGGGCCGCAACGAGAAGCAGCAGCTCGTCCGTTTTGTCACCGAGGCCGCAGCTGCTTATCGGTATTTTTCAAGCTTTCATGTATTTCGTTCGGTTTAAAATGGTATTTTAATAATGTTTGTACGCCATATTTATTGATCTTGAATACCTTTGATTTTTAAATACTTTTTTCAGTTTCCTCGAAAAGCACAAATACCTCCATCGCGACATCGCCGCCAGGAATTGCCTGTTGGGGAAGGATAATACGGTATCTGCGGCTTATCCGATTACGCCATTAAATTCAGGTGAAAGTCTCCGACTTTGGGCTGGCCGTCGTCTGCCACGAGGAGAAGATCGTCGAGCCGGGGCTGAAGTTGGGCATTCGATGGCTGGCTCCAGAGGTGGGGATAGATGGGGTGCTTCCAAAAACACCCATTTTCCAGACCCTGAAAGCCATGGAATTCTCGAAAAAGACGGACGTGTGGGCCTTTGGCGTGATGATGTTCGAGATCTTCTCCGACGGGTCCGAACCGTACACTGGTAACGAGCGAAATCGCTGAGATTACGGTAACTACGGCACGGTTTAGGCAAGAAGGTGGCCGAGGTGCGACAGGGGCTGACGGACGGGTCGATGCTGCGCTGCCAAGTGCCTCCGAATACCCCGCCCGACGTCAAGGAGTTGATGCAGTCGTGCTGGACGGAGGATCCGGCGCAGAGGCCCACGTTCAGGGTATGGAAACGAAGTCATGTATAAGGCGAAGTGAAGCCTAAGCCTAAGCCCAAGCCAAGCCTAATTTCCGCTCTCCAGGTGCTGCACAAGAAGATGAAGGCGATCCTGGGGGAGGACCCGAAGTCGACGACAAACTCGGTGATCGGCCAGATTCCCGACGAGACCCCGCCCCCTCCACCGCTCTCCGACGCCGCCAAGGAACGCGATACGCCGTGCAATACGGCCGAAGGACGCTAGAGACGTGTGCAGCATCATCACCTTTAAAAGCACACTATCCCCCGGCTCTTTCCCTCGTTCCTCCCCAATTGTCTCCCCGCTCTCTGCCCCTCCCTTTCGCTCTCTCGCTCTGTGTCTGTCATGTCTTTCGATCGATCCAATTAATGTGATTTCAACGACGGGAATATCGAATAAATCGTTAAGCTTTTGTACGAGGGCTGATTAAAATTTAGGGCTTATTTTCATTTTGTAATTTTTTGCAAAGTTGTTTTGAGCGCAAAAATCGTATGATTTTTTTCAAACATTGAGATTCCACGCGTCAGCCAGCCCGGATCCGAATTTCGACCTGGACTCACCCGAACGAGTTTAAAACGCTGATTCCGATGCGCTGACTGGTATAGCTGAAAAATGGCATTTGTGGTTTTCACGATTTTTTAAGTTTTACCTGGACACCTGGCAAGCCTCCGATCGGTCGTGCCTTCGAAGGCTGTTTTCGCGAGAAATCAACCTTGTCAAATCGTTTTGACTTATGCATCTGAAAAAGCATCGAAAATAGTACTGAAAAAGTCTTGGCATGAAACTTGGGAGGCCGAACATTTTTAAAAATCCTAGCAAATCAAGCATCGAGAAAGAAATCCTGCTCCCCAGCGTCTAGCCTCGGCCCCTTCAATGTCTATTTTAATTTTAGCCAGAATTTCCCACGCGCGAGCATCATGATTTTCGGGAGCTCCATACAAAACTGCACCGGAATGAGTTTTTAAACGATTTTGTGAAGGCGAGAGAGGAGGAAGGTCGATTTGTGAGTCCCATGGAGGTCACAAACCTGTATCAGCCACAAAGCTTCACAAGTCAGAGATCACTTGCTGCGCCCGAGTGTTGCCCATCCGAATAAATAGAACCCCGCCCAAAGGGTGGCCATTTTTCGGTAAAATTGCCTATTTGCTCTAACATTTTAGGTAAGAGTTTGCTTTACCCCCGCAGCCGAAGGGTCTTAAAGTTTTCGGTATTTTCGCGTATTGTGTCGGGATTTTCGCAACGCCATTCGATAGAGCGTCGAAAAATATACTAAGAGTTTTAATTTGAGCCTACAATAATGTAAAATAAAAAAGTTATAGCCAAAAACTCCCGGCTGGGGGGTAAAGTACACCGTAGCCCATTTTAATCTCGCTTAACCTCAACTATCAAATCACCCAGATACCAGAGTTGAAAAGGTGGTACTGGGCTGTTAGCGGGGGGGGGACAGGGTTTTTCTGCAGTAACGAAATTCTAGACGCTTTTTATAGCATGTTACACATTTTTTAGAGACTGAAATTTCAAAATTTTGAAGATAATTTTCAGAACTAGCAATAAAAAAATACTAAAAAGAATATAAAAATACATTGTATTTTCTTCACTATCAGCTGCTAACGTAAAATTAAAGTCTGGCTTACCCCCGACTAAATCCCCCCGTTAACAGTCCAGTACCGAAAAAGACACAAAATGCACGATTTTTTGCTTTTTGCTAATTTTTTTGCTAAAACGGGTTTTAGGAAGAATGCCTCTTATCCTAATCTTAATTTCGGCGTCGACGGCTTTAGCGGGGTATTTTATGTAAGTTTCTAACGCTTTACACTTTTAAAATTGTTTGCCGTTTCTAGTTGGGCCTTCAAACGTAGGCGGTATTGGCAGGAACGCGCTGTGCCTGGGCCAAGAGGTAAAAAATTCCGATTTAAAAAAATTATTCATTTATTTAAATTTAAGCAAAATTTCGTTAATTTCCCCCTTTCAGGTGCCTTCCCCTTCGGGATGATCATGGAGGTGATGGACCCAGGGATTCCATGGATGTATAAATTGACCGAGTATACAAAAGTAAGGCACTCGGGTAAGGTACGAAACACTCCGCGCGCTGCGTGCCACATTGCGTGTTGCGTTGTGTGTTCTTTCTATTCGTTATAGTTTCTATTCGTCAACACTTTTTTATTCTTAGTTTTTTTATTCGTTAAATACGTAGTTACGACCTGGCTTCCGACGCCAAAACCCATATTTTTCTATCTCCATTTTCAGTCTATCTCTAGCGCGGCGCGAGTGGGCCGAAAATTTGGGATATGGAGAAGAGACAGAAAACCGCACAATTCACAAACTTTTTCGCCTCGCGTGGGCAAAAATTGAAAGTTCAGAGCGAAACAAGCGGTGGAAATAACGCAGTAGTGAAAGAAAACGCGAAACAAGATAACTACAAGTTAGAAATAGGTTTTTTTACTTTTACCGGAAGCTCACTCCCGCTTACACCCCATTTTTGCAGAAGTTTGGGAAGATCTGGGGCTACCAAGAGGGGATGCACAATGTGCTGGTCGTTGCCGACCTCCAGCTCAGCAATGAGATTCTGCATCGACGCTTTGAGGAATTCCCAGAGCGAAAAGTAAGGCGAGATTGCAGCTAGGTTTGGGCTTCGGCTTAAGCTTTGGCTTAGGCTTAGGCTTGGGCTTTGGCTTGGGTTTACGTCTCTAACGTTCGGCTTTAGGTGAACCACTTGATCAAGCGCCGCCCTGCCGCTCCTCGTGTCCACCTTGCCGAAGCCTGGGGCCAAAGGTGGAAGCGGCTGCGCACGATCGTATCGCCTCAATTTTCGAATAACTCCTTGAAAAAGGTAATATTCGTTACGATAAAAAGAGAGGGAGAGAGAGAGAGAGAGAGAAAGATGAGAGAGAGAGAGAAATACCTCTCAAATCCAGGTCCTCCCAATCATCAACGACTCCTCCCGCCACCTTGCCGCCCACGTCGGCAAGCATGTCGATCAAAAATCGATCAATATTCATCGGTAATTCAAAATAGGTATACTGTAATCTGGGTGCATTTTAGTTACTACCAAGAGTACACAATGGACGTGATAGCTCGAATTGCGATGGGCGTCAAGGAGAGCCAACAATGGAACAGTCAATATCCCGATATTCTGCGAGCGGTAAGGTGCTTTCAGTGTTTTTACCTAACGCGTGTTTTCCTGAACTTTCAAAGCTCACAAAAACTATTCTCACGCCTTTCAGGACAGTTTCAGATTTTCGAGCGAGACATGCGGGATCCGATCTTCCTCCTCGCCACCATAGCACCATTGATGAAATCGGTCGGGTGGTATCTTGAGCTTTATTTATTTCAGATTCTACATCCAATCTTTATGAAGCTGTCCAAGCTGATGAAGCTTCCGGTCAGCGTCCTGTTTGAGCAGATCGAGAAGGCGGTGGCGGAGCGCAAGAAGTTGAGGGTAAGCAGGCTTCTCTTCTTAGCTTGGTCTTACAAGGAGTCGTTTTTGGGTGATAATCGAGTTTTTGAACGAGACCTAGCTAGTCCGATAGAGAAAAAAATTCTGAACAAGATGTCGGTTTCCAAATCTGCTAACCGTGTATTGTATTCAATAAAAATTAATTTTAATGAAAAACTATCTAACTAACTATCCAACTTTTGCAAGATTATGCCCAGGGTTCGGAACTTTTTGTGATCTATTGTTTTGCTTTTTGGTTTTTCATGAAACATTGAAATCAAATTTGGCATTATCGAGCAAAAAGCAAAGGAGTTTTACTAGCGAGGAGTCGAACACGCTAGCTTAGGATTAGGCTTAGACTTAGGCTTAGGTTCAGGCTTATGGATAGGCTTAGGCTTCTAACGCTTTGCTTAGAAGCATCTTTTGACTTTAAGAATCTCAAATCCAGGACTCCGGCACGTTCAGCAGCAACGACTTTATCGACCTGTTCCTCGACGCTGAGGCCAGCAGCATCGACCATTCCAAGGAGGGCGTTTATGACAGACGCGATATTCACGTAAGTTTGCTCGGTACTGTTCTACTCCGCGGGGTGGGCACTCCATAGTGCAGCCAGGCAGGTTTTTCCGCACCGTAGACCCCTCTTTGCAAACAGCGGCGTTTTTCGTCCTAAAAACACGCCAAAAACATCTTTATTCGCTAGCAAAACAACCGGAAGGCACGTTGAACACTGGGTTTTTCTTCGGAGAGTACATGGCGATTGTGATAAGGATAAAGCGAGAAAATATACGTTAAGAGGGGAGTGAGAATAAGGGGAGATTGGCTATTGCTGAGGCTGCAGCGAGGCGTAGAGGCGCTCAAGTGGGTCTTCAGATTCAGTCCTCTGGGCGGGCGGAGCCTCCTTGCGCGTGATGTGCTGACGAAGCTGGCCGAGGACTTCCTCCCTAGAAACAGTAATTTCCGGTCCTTTGGCATTATCGGGGGAGGCCTACGCTTAACCCTACGGCCCTACCTGCCCGGCTTCACGCGCTCTTTCACCGGAAACGGGGTGACGTCGAAGGGGTGGACGGAGCCTTGAGTGGACATGTCCATGCTGCCGGAAGTCCACGAGTCGGCCGACTGGCTGTTGCGTGCGTAGCGCCCGGTGTCCCTGTAATGGTGTGTATGCGTAGTCAAAGGCTAAGCCTAAGCCCAAGCCGACACCGAAGCCTGTGCTAAAGCCTAAGCCTAATCCGAAGCCTCAGCCAAGCCACCACCCCACCTAAGCTTGGCCCTTCGCAAAAAGTCCTTGGCCTGCTCGACGTCGCGCTCGAAGCTCGTCTCCCGGCTCTCGGGCAGCACACCTCGAATGGGGGTAGACGTGGCGATCGGCTCGGGGCCGCCCATGAGCATCGTCGACAGGGAGGTCGCCGCCACCTCGGGGATGTACAACCGCTGCACCTCGGGAAACGACGGGCACCCCACCGGGCCGGTGATGTCCGTCACGAGCGAGGTGCGCGCGCCGCCACGCAGCTCCTCGGAATTCCAGTTCATGTAGCGGATGCTGGAGTCGCGCGAGGATAGGCTGGAATTTCGAAGTACTGTACGGTAAGTGGGAACTTAAGCAAGGCCAAGCCTAAGCCGAAGCCTAAGCCTAAGCCTAAGCATAGCCCTAGCCCTAGCCCTACTCGGAAAGGAGGCCAGCAGCGCTTTGCGACATCCGCTGGCTCGGCTTCCTCCGGAATTCCAACTGCAGGCTGAACGTGTCCCCGTCGCCGGGGCACAGCTCGCTCCGGGCTAGCTCGAACTAAAATTACGGCTTAAGCGCAGTTTATCCCCCCCCCCCCAGCCCAGCTCCTCAGCCATACATCCTATTAATGCGCCGAGTATCTCAAAATGTTCGCCGTGGTCGAAAACCCCCTGGAAAACTTGTTTACTTGTGCCAAAAATTGTTGGAAAATTTTTTACAAAATTTTGAAAGTTGAAAAGATTAAGCCGCCATGCTTCGATGTACCAGAAGTCAAAAATTCAAATATTTTTATTTTCCGCTATTTTTTTCGACTTAAACGTACCGTAGGCTTATTCTCCAGAGCAAGAGCTACATTTTGGTATCATTGACAGCTTTGTACGTCAAAAGATAGCCGAGATACGAAAACTCACTTTGGAACAGCAAAATTAACTAAAGAAAATCCAGACTTATAATTGTTATAAAAAATTTTTTAACAATTTTTGGCGCAAGTAAACAACTTTTTCTGAGGTTTTCGACCACGGCGAACATTTTGAGATACTCGGCGCATTAATAGGACGTATGGCTGAGGAGCTGGGCTGGGGGGGTAAACTGCACTCTTACCAAAATTACATAAGTGGAAAAAACGATAGCGAGCGTGAGAGAGAGAAAGCGAGCGAGAAAGCGAGAGAGATCCGAATCGATGCCCGAAAAGCGGAAAACCCACCTCGTCGAGGTTCATTGGCCAGGCGTTCTGGCAAGTTTCTCAGGTCTTTTTGGCGCTTTAACCGAATATGCAAATTTTTATTGGAAGTGCCTTCAAGCTCAAAATTAGGCTGAGGTTTGGGTTTAGTATCTGTATTTCAGGTCACCCGAAAACTCACCGAAGATGAAGTAATTGCGCAGTGCTTCGTATTCCTCGTCGCCGGCTTCGACACGACAGCAAATACCCTCGCTTACGTCTCGCACTTCTTGGCTCAAAATAGGGATGTTCAAGATCGTGTGCGCGAGGAGATTGACAGCGTCTGCACCACGGAGGTACGTGAGAGAGAAAGGAGGGCGAGAGAGAGAGAGAGAGAGGAAGGTTTTTTTTCAGGAAGTCACCCACGAACAACTCTCCGAGCTGAAGTTTATGGATTGCGTGACGAAAGAGGGACTCCGCCTCCATCCTCTGGCCACTGTGTAAGGCTTAAGCCGCCGTATAGGCTTGGGCATAAGCTTAGGATTGGGCTTATGCTCCGGCTTCAGCCTAGACGTCGGCCCAGAAGAATCCTACGACATGCTCCATTTTTTCAGTGCTCTCACGCGACTTGCCGAGAGCGACTGCGAGCTGGCCGGCATCAAGATCGACAAGGGGACGATAATTCAGGCATTTGATTTATAAATGTTCATAAAACATGCCTTAAAAATATTTTCTTCGTGCTCACCACCAACATTTAAGATTGACGCTTACACCCTTGGGCGCAGCAAGGAAATCTGGGGTGACGACGCCGAGGAGTTTGTGCCGGAGAGGTGGGCAAGCTAGCGGGGATTTTGGGGAAATTTGGCAATGATCCCTTAGGAAAAACGAAAAGTTAGTTATCCCTTTAAGGTGGATGAACGCGACATCCGAACAGAAAATGGCTTATCTGCCGTTTGGATCGGGGCCTCGGATGTGTATAGGTGTGTAAATTTTTTCTCTCTCGCTTTCTCTCGCTCTGTCTCTCTCACGCTCTCTCTCTCTCGTTCTCTCTCTCTTTCTCTCTCTCGCCCTCCATCTATTCTCTCATATTTTTAGGAAATCGGTTGGCCTACAACGAAGAAAAAATGGCGCTCGTCCAGCTTCTCCGCAAATATGAGCTCTGCCCCTGCCGCGGAGCTACGGTAGTTTTTCTTAAAAGTCACCCCCGGGCCGTATCTCAACCTCCAAACATCTCCCTTATCTTCCAGAACATCGAACTCCGAGGCGCAATCACGGTCACCCCCCTCTCCGTCGATCTGCTCATCAAAAATCGAGCATAATTTGAGAAAAACCATAATAATATTGTCAATTTTTATACACGTTTTGATTAGACACACAAAATAAAAGAAGTGAAAAAGGTCAACACACTAATGGGAGGGCTTTACAGGGGGCATTCGCTGATGTTGATTGCTGTCGAGGCATCGGACGGCTGACGGATGAGCCGGGGACCCAGCTAAAAAGGCTGATTAATGGGCTTATGCATATCCTAAGCCAGACCTCGGCCTAAGCTTAAGCCTAAGCTTAGCCCTAAGCCTCAGCTTGCCGAGTCGCTTATATCATCCTTTCCCGTCCCTTTAAGCCCCCATAATGACAATGCTATTACCTCAACCATTCTCACGCAGCCGTGAAGACCCTCAGAATGGATGGAGTCCGACTCATAGCCGCCTGGAAATTTTGTTATAGAGAGCAGAGTTATAAAAGATAATGTTTCTCCTATGCCATTGTAATTCATAGCAAGTTGATGCAATTTAAAGGGGTCTGGAACCAAAAACTG
This sequence comes from Mesorhabditis spiculigera, assembly GCA_958295435.1. Taxonomy (NCBI): domain Eukaryota; kingdom Metazoa; phylum Nematoda; class Chromadorea; order Rhabditida; family Rhabditidae; genus Mesorhabditis; species Mesorhabditis spiculigera. Next base: position 170,121 of record CATQJA010002644.1, on the reverse strand, counting down.
ACCAATGAACAGCGTCCTGTAGACGTTCAACTGTTCGGAGGTGCCGGGTGTAACCGTGGATACAGTAGTGTCACCATTGATTGCCATTCGGATCTTTCTCTTTTCCCTGAAAATTTTGGGGATAAGAGAGCGAAGGAGAGAGAGAGAGCGAAGGAGAGAGAGAGAGAGGGAGAGGGAGAAAACGAATTTCTACCTGAAGACCTGGACAGTAGTCCAGCGATGCGCCGGGATTACGGTAGGATGGGTGAGCTCGGAGATTCCGGATCCGAGGTTTGTTTCGAATCGAATTTTTCGTTCGCGCGTGACCGTCAACTTCAAAAAGTCTCCCGAATCTTCCTCAGAACCAGCAAAAACCAGGATCTGAAAGAATCTGATGTTTTTACCGGTTTTATAGGATTTTTAATTGACGAATGTAAGCCTAAATCTAAGCCTAAGCCTCACCCAAGCCCAAGGCCACTTTTAAACTCTGCCAAGCCCAAGCTCACCTGACTCTCCGTGAACTCGTTCGTCTCGTTGGCCAGCTTAAACTCGACGACCAACCGCAAAGCATCCCCCGTGATGCTAAAAGGTGGTCTTTTTACAGTAAGCAAAATCCACTCACTGTTGCATGTAATCGTCGCTGCTCAACTCCAGATATGATTGACCCCCGAAATGCATCGCCTCCAGGGAGTTGGTGGTGTCTGGAAGGGGAACTAGAGAGTCGGAACGCGGAGTCACAGAGCTTTTAAGTCACCGTTAATTATAAACTTACTTTGTGCACATTTCTTGCCAAATGTCGGCCATTGGCAGAGACAGACGAAACGGTCGTGTCGGGCTGCACAGCCTCCGGGGCAGCCGCTTCCGGCACAAGGGTCTGAGCCGCATTCACTAAAGGAAGAGGTTCTTTAGCGGTCTCTGTTTCTCTCTTGCACTTTCGCGCGCTCTTTCTCTCTCTCTCTTTCTTTCTCCTCTCTCTCTCTCTCGCTCACTCGCACTCTGTTTCTCTCTGTCCAGCTCTCTCTCGCTCTCGCCCTTTTTCTCCATCACTCTGTCTCTCTCACCCGCTCTATCTCTCACTATCCAGCTCTCTCAAACTCCCACTCGCTCTCGCTCTCTCTCTATCTCTCTCTCTCTATCTCTCTCTCTATCTCTCTCTCTCTCTCTCTCTCTCTCCCTCTCAATTGCCTACCGTGTCTCCACAGCCGGCAGCTCCCCTAGATGCTGATGATGCCCATTTACAACCACCTGAAATTCAACGAATTTTTGGCTCAAACCCCAAGTTAAGGATCAAGCTCAAAGCTTACCCTCTTAATACACCCATGGAACCCATGAAGAGCCAGCAAATGAGTCGGTGTGGCCTCATTTGGATGCCCAAGCGTTGCCAGTCCCTTTAAAATGGCCATCCTTCGCGGCGGGCCCCTGGCAGAGTGGACTTCCGCTTCGACCCACGATTGGCGATCAACCTGAAATTTTAGCTGTCTTTTTCAAGCTATCCAGCGCTCATCGTTGCAAGTACTGCCCCGGAATTGGCCTCGTTTGCTAAAAAGTGCCCCTGTCCCTCCAAATCTTACCTTGAGGAGGATGCCTTTCCCGGATCGCCACACCTCCGCCTTGTGCCAATTATGGAGTGAGACAACGCTCTCGGATCTGGAAAGAGGGCGGTTGGAGAGAGACAGAGAGAGAGAGAGAGAGAGAGAGAGAGAGAGAGAGAGAGGGCGAGAGAGAGAGAAGATATAAAGAGCGGTAAATCCAACCTCAACGCCACCGCGTCCACCCCCATCGACGCGTGCACGTTCACGAAGCCCTCGTCGAGCGCGATCACCACGTACCGCTCCGCGTCCGACCATGTAAAAATGACTCCCTGAAAAGCGTATTAAATGACGTCTTCCTATTCCTTTTTCCTGACCTCCCAACCCCTTTAAAAGTCTAGCAACCCGCTGCTTACCTGATTTTTCGACGGCTTAAAGTAGAGCACGAGCTCCAGATAGTCTTCGATGTCTTCGGGGAGGTTTAGGGTGACCCTTGAGTTGCCGGAGAATTCGACAATTCGGAGGGGGGATGGTGAGGAGGCTGAAAATGACCCAAGTTAGGCAAAATTTGAAAACTAAAGCCTAAGCCTAGCCTAAGCCTAGGCCTAAGCCACCCTAGCCTAATTTGCATATTTTCACGGACCCTTTTTCTCAACTGACCCCCTAGCCGCCGTCCCGCATTCCGATCAAATTTGCCGCGCAGGTTGAAAAATTGGATTGCGCCCCATCTCCCGAGCTTTTTCTTCCCTTACCCACCTACTCCCGCGCAACATTCAGAAGAACTAGGCTTTTAGAAGAAAAGGATTACTGTTGAAAAATATCTGCTCTTGCTCTGTCTCTCTCGCTCTCTCGCTCTCACTCTCTCTCGCTCTCACTTTCTCTCTCTCTCTCACACTCGCTCTCTCCTCAGCTCTTGACATGTCAGAGGCCCTCCAAACTCAAAATACTAGTGTTTTCGCCGGGCAGAAGCAACCACGCTGAATGGAATAGAATATTCTGGTTTGATGGGCCCCGCGGGTGGAAGGGCCCGCAAAAACAAATCGGGAAGTCGACTGGCTGAAAGACTAAAACAAGCCTAAATCAAACCCAAGCCTAAGCTTAAGCCTGAGCCTAAGCCAGGCCCAAGCCAGGACTGAGCCTAAGGATTTATTAACGAGACTACGAGACTCAAGCTTGCTAAAACCAACCATTTCTGTCCAATGACGTTTGCTTGTGATCATTGCCCATAAGGAGCACGTGCTCGGCTGAGATCTGCTTCTCCACCGGCTTCTTCGGCTTGGCGGGCAGCTGAAATATTTTTATGCAAAAATGATATTTAGGCTTCACCTGGGCGAGGAATCGAGGCTTCGGCCGAGTGGGTTTGTAGAGGAAGTCATCTAAAAATTGATAATTATATTAGGATTAAGGTTTTAACCAGACTAATTTATCAGCAAGAGAGAGGGAGAGAGAGAGAGAGAGAGAGAGAGAGAGAGAGAGGAGAGGAGTGATGTGGAGAGCGAGCAAGGAAGAGAGAGAGGGGAGAGCGAGAGAGAAAGAGAGAGAGAGGGAGAGAAAGTGATCGAAAGAATTACTTTTAACCCCCATCAAAACTTATTAAACCCCCTAAACCTACGCACCCAAATCCCCGCTCAAATTCAAACTCCGAAAACTGTTCTCCAGCAACAGTCCATAGTAGTCAAACGGAATCGTCGAGGCCAAAGGGCACAATATAGACAATAACGACACTGCCCAGGCTACCGTATGCATCGCAGTCAAGAGTAGCGCCCCGGAAAATCTGGCCCTGGACCCGGGGCCTAGGGGCGGGCCCACGCTGGGTCTCCCCAAAGGGGCACCGAAAAAATGGACGTGACCAGGGTATTCTCGCGGAAAAAGAGCTGTGAAATGGGCCCTCCAGCAGCACATTTGGCCACATCAACCCCCCACTAGGGCCTAGGAGGGGAGCCCAGAAAAAAACAATTCTAATTTAACGGACACCCGGGAGGGAGGGAGGCCTCAAAAAGTGGCACCGGAAATGGGGGAGAGTAAAGCGGAAATTGTATCAGGGGATTAAAGGGAACGGGAAGGGGCAGGGGGTTAAAATCGCTATATCTCCCGTTCTCTCGCTCTCTACTTTATCTCGCTCATGTTCACTCTCTCACTCTCTCACTCTCTCTCTCTCCATCACTTTCTTCATCGATCTCTCTCGCGCTCGCTCTCTCTCCCTCTCTCGCTCTCTCCTCTCTCCTCTCTGGCTTCTTTCTCTCTCACCTGAAGCTCCAGTCTTCAATACAATCTCCTTTATCGTCAACGTCGGGGCGGGTGGGGCCTCTTCTGAATCTGCTGCCTTCTCCGTCACCTTTTCTGTTGTTAATTCCGCCGGAATACTCCGTACGGTAGTGGGCGGGACTTCAGTACAGTATCCTAAATCAATTAGTCTAATAATCAATTAATCTAGTTTGCGTTTTTCCTCAAAGAATCTCTGCTAGCCCACCCACCCAATTGCTCCCTGTTGGCGGCCAAATTGACGCCGGTTCGGGTGTCCAGGTGAACGCGGCCGTTGATTTCCACCTGGAATTTTTTGGGTGGCTCTCTCTCTCTCTCGCTCTCTTCCTCTTTCTCTCTCGCTCTGTCTCTCATTAGTCTAATGACAAATGCCTGTATAGAAAAATAGAGCCTAATTAGGACCCACCCTCCGGATGCAGCCCTCGATGCCGTTCGACGCACCAGAACGACCTGAAATTTGGGAATTCGCAAAAATTTCAATAAAAATGGAAAGAATTATTACAGGAATACTAAAAAAACTATTAAATGTCGAAAAAAATCGAAAAAATCTCTAAAAAACCGTTTTTACCTTCCAAAAAGTCAATCTCCACGGGGACTCCTCCCAAAAAGACGGCCTTGTCGACGCTGATCCCTTTGTAGTGCTGGAAAAAAGTTAGGTAGTTTTCTGAGCCAAGCCCAAGCCTAACCTACCTTGAACTGCTCGGTCCTGTCGACCATCTTCTGCCCCCTATCCGCCTTCATATCCGAGTAGTCGCAGAACTTGCGGTGAACGGTAAGAGAATGCCAGGTGCCGCTTTTGAAGGGCCCTCTAAAAAGAATTACAAAGGTATAGAAAATGAAAATTAAGCTAACCTGTACAAATCCTCGATCGCCCCCTCGCCACAATCAAATCTGCAATTTTGTTTGGTTAAAATAAGTTGCAAATTTCCTACCGTAATATAATATTCGGAGCCTGGAAGACGATGGAGAAGAAATCGTCGCCGGCGAATTCGCCAGCAAACAGGAGAATCCCGTCGGCCTGGGAATTTAACCTGGAAATATAGAAATTAAGTTTTCTAAAGTTTTTAACTTTTTTTATCGACTGGAGTGGTCTGCCAAGCATAAGTTTAGGCTTATGTGCACGCGTCCTAGGCGCAAGCATGAGCTTTTCTCTAAGCCAACCCCCCCCCCCCCCCCCCAACCCCAACCAAAACCAAAAAAAGAAAAAAAAAAAAAAAAATAAAACCTATTCTCAAAAAAATCGAATCCTAATTGCTGAAAAACTTACCGAAACTCGATCGTCACGTTCGACTCCAGGTAGAACGAGTCATCCGCCGGTAGCTCGGCGTAGTTTTTGCCTTAACAAAATAAGGTTGAACCTTTTGGTTTAAATTTTTTGATTTTGATTAAAGTAATAGTCTGAGCCCTACCATTAAAGCGTAGAGGCGGGTCCTTGTCGATGGGCAGTAGCTGAACAATGTCATTTTGGGCCGGTGTTGTTATCTTAAATTTGGTTTTCAGGGTCCGGTTGTTGAAGCCAACCCTCGGCGAGCCGGTCAGCCGCTCGGTCGGACGGTCGCGTGCCGTGCTTTTGGTGGCGTTTACTGAAAAGGCGAGTCAGTCTGGATATCTCTCGCCCACTCGCGCTCTCTCTCACTCTCGCTCTCTCTACTTCTTAACTATAAGATTTTCAGGGAAAAGAGAAAGATCCGAATGGCAATCAATGGAGACACTACCGTATCCACGGTTACACCCGACACCTCCGAACAACTGAACGTCTACAAGACGCTGTTCATTGGTTCATTCTCTCACTCTCTCGCTCTCTCTCTCTCCTCAACTCCAATACGTACATCTACACGAAACCCCATCATCATCAAGGCTGTGATCGTTGAAGCAGCCGCACTCGTACGTCTCGGGCGATATCGCCAGGCACAACTGCTCGCAGATGACGGCTTGGTCTCGGCATTCGCCTGAAAAAGTGTAAATTTAGACGGTATTTGACGATGCCAAAACGATTTTTTTCAGAAAGAGAGCGCGAGAGGAGAGAGAGAGGGAGAGAGCCAGAAAGAGATAGAGAGAGTGAGATAGAGAGTGCAGACTTTTAAGCTTTGATATTTTTTTCGTAATTTCCCGTTTACCCTTCAATCCCCCGCTGTCCTTAGGCCATTTAGGCTAGCTTTGCGGCCCTGTGGGCGTCTGGAGTGACCCAATCCATCACTCGGCCCGGCCCTCATTTCATATAAATACCCCCGGCCTCTTCAACCAGCCCTCCATATATTCGGCGGATCGTATTTCATGCGCTCGTGCCGGTGCAGGCCCAAATTTACGCATGTTGTGTTTTTAAAGACGTAGTGAAGGCATTTTTAGCCTAAGCTGAAGCTTGAGCCCGAACCTCAAGCTCCTCAGATGTGAGAAGATTGGGGGTATCACGCTTCAAAATGCAGAAAAACCAAGCGTAAGCCTAGACCTAAGCCTAAGCCTAACCCTATTCCTAAGCCTGAACTAAGCCTACGCCAGGTTAAGCCCAGGCCTAAGCCCAAGCCCTAGCCTAAGCATAAGCTCAAGCCGAAGCCCAAGGTTAAGGCTAAACCTAAGCCTAAGCCCAAGCCTAACCTCTAAAAGCTTTCAGTAAAATCCCCCGGATCCCCGTTCCGCAAAAATCCTCCCAACGCCGGGGTGCTAGCGGGCGGGTGCAGGTATTCAGCGAGGATTCGCCATTCCGCACGGACGCTCCCCGGGAGCACATAATTACTCAGTACACTGGAAAATGTAGGGGGATGGAGGGGAAGGGGGAAGGGCTATGGATTTTTGGGGTTTAAAGGGGTGGTGACAGCTAGTTTTTGTCTCTCACTCTCCCACTCTCTCTCTCTCTCTCTCTCTCTCTCTCACTCACACTCTCCCGCACTCGGCCGTTGTTGACCCCGAAACACCAAGAATTTCAAGAAACCCCTCCGGGACCTCAGCTCGCCTCGAAAATTGGATAATTCCCCTTGGATGTGTAGCGGAGGGCACTTTGCCCCGACTTTCGAGTCCCCTATTTCGCACCCAAATTGCGTGACTTTGCGGTTAAGAAGCAAAGAGAAATGTTTTGGATTACGAAATTGGCACGGCAACAATTTGGCAGGCTAGAGAGAGAGAGAGAAAAGAGAGAGAGAGACAAAGAGAGAGAGAGAGAGAGAGAGAGAGAGAGAGAATGATATGGAAGCTAGCAAAGACCATATAGGAAACCTGCCGGGTACCAAATTTTCTTTGGGAATTTGGGAACTAGCAGTGGTTCTTGAGGAAGTTCGGAGCCAACTAGCAGAAGGTTTAGAGGAAGGGCCAGCTATCAGGTATCATTTAGGAAGGAATGCCAGGCAAGCTAGCATAGAGCCTTGAGGAAATTTGAATCACGGGCTAGCTAGCTGAGACCATTGGGCCAATCCCTGGCTTTCGTGTCCCTTAAAACTCACCTGTTTGGCCCTCTTTTTGAAAAACCTTGGCCCCTGAGCAAGGTGAGCCTCGGATTCGGGCCATTGAGCCCCCGGGGCCCTGGGCCTAAAATTGGATTGGGGGTCTCGTTGTGGAGCCCGTTTTGAAGGCTCCCAACTTTTTTGCGGGTCCCTTTAAAGGAGCTTGAAAGGGGGATCTTTGAGGAAAGGGAGGACCCATGCACCTAGCCCCGGCTGGGTGAAGCATACACACAAATACACCCCCGCGCTCGTGGAGACACTTTCATGCATCGGTAAGATCCTCTTGGGGTGGATCGGTTAGGGAGAGAGAGGGGGAGAGGCAGAGAAAGAGAGAGAGAGAGAGAGAGAGAGAGTGAGAGAGTGAGACAGGGAGAGAGGGAGAGAGACAGCTAGAGAGAGAGGGGGAAGAGCGAGAGAGAGAGTGAGAGATAGCAAGTGTCGGGTGAAAAATCGTCTACCGAAAAATTTGTTCGTTTGCCGAACCCTTGCCCCGAGAATTCTTTTTCCCGCACGATGAATTTCGGGGTTAGGGCCCCCTCGAAACTTTGCCGAGCCCCCTAATCGAGGGCCTTATGGCGCGCGGAATTTAGGAACGCATGAGGGATGGGTCAGATAATCATATCCCCCCACCCTCACTCGGCCACCGAAACCCATTAGGATTTGGGGAGGATGGGGGGCCCTTGAATATGCAATGGAATGAATGGGTTCAGCGGGAGGAATCGGAATTTGAACTTATGGGGGTTTTTAAAAACGAGCTTATGCATGAGCCAAGCCAAAACCTAAGATGAAGCCTATGCCTAAGCCTGAGCCTAGGCCAAAGCCTAAGCCTAAACCTAATCCAATTGCATTACTCAAACTTCAATTCCTAAATACAGTACCCAAACCCAATACAAACTCCACGGCCTTCCGGAACGTCTCCCCCCTATCAAATCCTATTCCACCCCTCCACAAGTTCCGTCAAAATACGCGAAAACATTCAAAGCGCTGTCAGGGGGTGGACACGGAGCCGACAAAAAGCCCAATTCGATTCGCCTTGAACTCGTTTTTTTTGCCCGGGCGTGTATGTGTGTTCACCATGCCTCCTTGAGTCCTATTTGGCAACTGGCGGTTGCAAAAAGGCTCGGAGAACTGGTTTTCAAATTTCCTAAATTTGCACCCGGCGGATGTCGCGGTCAAGTGATGGTTTTTTGGTGAGAAATCACGTGCACCGGGGTTAGAATTTGAAGAATAAGGAGGCGAATGTCGCTTAGAAGATGACTTCGGCTTTGGCTAGGGTTTTCCCGCTTTTCCTAGTGCTTCTAAACTTCCAAAGTGTGTTGTTATTCTTTACTACCTCTCCTGCTGTCCCAATTCCGATGATTACTCTTGACGCGCTCCCAGGCTAGCTCTCAAATTGCAAAAAAGCGCATAGCCTGGGGGGTGGACGACGAAAACTACCCCCCACATTTCACCTAGCAACCGGCGTGGATACACGAATTTTGAGGGCGGCCGGAAGGACGGGGGAGGAACACCTTGCAGGGCCGCAAAAAATAGGGACAAAGCCGGGCAGTCATTTTTGGGAGGTGGAGAGGGGATTAAGTTTAGGTGGACGGGGGGGGGGGGGGGGAGGAAACGGCGACTTTCCGGTGGGTATATGGGTTTTTGGAGGTAAGAAATGATACTATATTTTGAAAAAGGGTGAATATGTAAGTCGAGGGCTGAGGTTAAGCCATAGCCTAAGCCCAAGCTCAACCTAAGCCTATGCCTAAGCCCAAGCTCAACCTAAGCCTATGCCTAAGCCCAAGCTCAACCTAAGCCTATGCCTAAGCCCAAGCTCAACCTAAGCCTATGCCTAGGCCCATGCATGCCTAAGCCTATGCCGATGCCTAAGCCTAGGTTTAAGCCCACGCCTAACAAGGGAAGGTTGTTTGGGTCAGGTGTCAAATCTTTCTGAAAATTGGCCAGTGGATAGGAAATTGAAAACGGAACAAGGTGCGCTAAGTCGTTTTCTGCACAATACCCCTAATTAAAAAGTTATAAGCATTTTAAGTTTGTGGTCCTAAAAACGAGTTCTGCGCAGGCTTTTGCACCAATACCGCACCATTTCCACATTCTCTTCATGCGTGATTTCTTGACCCTCTCTCGTCTCCACTCCCCCCACGTCTCTTCTAGCGCAATCGGTAGTGCGCTTGACTCACAATCTTTTGAAAAATTTTTGGCAAAAGTTCGAGACTAAAACTTTTCTATATTTTTGCTTTTTGCTTTTTGCTCTTGCAAATTAGGGTTAGTTGGCGTAAAATCCAAAAAGCAAAAAGTTGGACGCATCAAAGACTTGAACTCGATTACAAAAATTTAAAAAGTTTTGCACTCTACGGCACTACCTACTGCGCCAAACTGCTTGCCAGCCCGGGCGACGCAAGAGCTTGAAAAGGGGGCAGGCCACAATGAGGACCAGATCAGAATTGTCGGGTCGTTTCGTGCTTTTTTATGTAACTTCAGAGGCCTATAACTTTTTCATTTGGGGTATTGTGCAAAAAATGAGATTAAGAAACTACAGTTTATTTTTGATTTTCTATCCACTGGCAAAGTTTCAAGTCGATTTGACACCTGACCCAAACAACCTTCCCTTGTAAGCCAATGCCTAAACCTAAGCCTAAGCCTACCGGAGCCTAAGCCAAGCAAGACCAGGTAAGAATATAATTTGTGACAAAAATAATATTTTTTTACCTAAAAAACCAACCTTGAAAAACCGTTGCGCCTTGCACGAACGGCCCGAAGGCGATGAGCAACGACAGCAGATGGTACATCTTGCAGAAAATTCGTTGAAATAATCGTTGAAATAGTAGAGTTCTATTATTTTTCCGGGCCGTCAACTCGCATCATCGCGGAATGGAAGGGGGTGGCGGAGCGTGGATTATGGCCCTGAAGGGAGACAGACAGACATACACACACAGACGGATACTTGGTGCCCCCAGGCCACGCCCCCTTTTGCCCCGGCCATTCCGAATGAATACACAATTCCGGTCAGGCTTCTCGGGCAATAGGTGAGTATTCAGGTAGCGGAGGAAAGAGAGAGAAAGAGAGAGCAGAGAGAGAGAGCGAGAGAGAGAGAGAGAAGCTCAAGCAAGCAGAGTGAAGTCAGAGAGCAAGAGAAGTAAAGTGGTAGAGCGAGATCGAGCCAGAAGAGAGAGAGAGAGAGAGAGAGAGAGAGATAGAGAGAGAGAGCCAGCGAGAGAGCTAGCGTGAAAGAGAGTAGACGCTAGAGCGAGCTAGATATAATTTTTTCGCAACAACTAACAACGGTAACTTTTTTCTCAATTTCGATACCTTTTAAAGGAACCAGAAATTTACCTTTCTAAATGTCCACCTCTTGCCACCCGTTTACATCAAATTTCTGCCTCGGAAGATCCCTATTTATAAAAAAATCTGCCCAAAAACATTTCAGGAATCCACGAAAATCCCCCTTTACACTCTCCGCCCAACACAATCAACAAGAATAAAAAGTTGCGCGCTCGCATCTGGCTGTAATCTAAATGGTAAACAGGCGATGGGCGGAGGCTATAAAAGGAGTAGACATTGGGATTTTGCTTGATTTTTCACGCCTTAAAATACTCCAGTTCTCAAGCGTAACCCTAAGCCTAAAACCAAAGCCAAAGCAACGCCTAACAAGGAGTCGTTTTTGGGTGATATTGGGGTTTTTGAACGAGACCTAGCTAGTTCGATAGAGAAAAAAATTTTGAACAAGATGCCGTTTTCCAAATCTGCTAACCGTGTATGATATTCAAGAAAAATTGATTTTAATGAAAAAATTCCTGGACGTCCGGCTGCGACCCATGGATCAGGCCCGGGATATAGTCCACAGCGCGAACCAGCATCAGCATGAGATCGTGGCCTAGTGGATAGTGCCGGCGCCTATCAAACTTTTGCAAAATCATGCCCAGGGTTCGGAACTTATTGTAATTTATTGTTTTGCTTTTTGGTTTTCCATGCCATTCAAATCGAATTTGGTATTATCGAGCAAAAAGCAAAAGAGTTTTACTAGCGAGGAGTCGAACCCGCTGGCAAAAAAAGACAAAAACTTATGAAGCAAGCGCACTACCAATAGGCCAGCTGGCCATGGTTGGAGGGAGGCCTAAAGGGGGCTATGTTGACGCGCACCCAAAGCGCAGAATCTGCGGATCAGATGGAAAATGATGGTTAGATTAACGATCTTCAAATTAATTTTTATTGAACAGCGTACACGGTTAGCAGATTTGGAAAACGACATCTTGTTCAGAATTTTTTTCTCTATCGAACCAGCTAGGTCTCGTTCAAAAAGTCCAATATCACCCAAAAACGACTCCTTGTAAGACTAACAAGGAGTGCTTTTTTTGAGTCATCGGCAAAACCTTACGAGACCTAGCTCATTCGATAGAGAATTCGATTCTGAACAAAACCCCGTTGTTCTTTTTTGCAGAATGGCTATCCCTGATTTTATAAAATTAAAATACTAGTGACCGTCTCTTATGTGCCTTTCGAGGGCTTCAAGAAAGAGGGGCTTTTGGGTGCAGTTTTCAAATTTTATAAAATCATAGATAGCCATTTTGCAAAAAAGAACAACGGGGTTTTGTTCAGAATCGAATTCTCTATCGAATGAGCTAGGTCTCGTAAGGTTTTGACGATGATTCAAAAAAAGCACTCCTTGTAAGACTAAGCCGAAGCCTAAGCCGAAGCCCAATCCCAGGCCTAAGCCTAACCTAAGCGTAAACCTAAGCCTAAGCCTAAGCCCAAGCTTAAGTTAAGCCTAAACCTTGGAATCCTTGAAGTGTCCTTTAATTTCCATCTTTCCTATTTCTTTCATCACCCCCGGGGCGGCAACAATAAATTGAGAGAAACGGCCTTGACACTCAAAAACAGGCAGCCCTATTTATCGCCGAGAAAACCGTTTTTCCATTTTTTCAAGCCCCAAAAATCGACAATTTTTCTAAATCGCTTGATTTTCAGCGATGCGGTGTTTGCTAATTCTTGCCCTTGCTACCGTGGTCACCGGCGACAGTATGACCCGAACCATCACGCTTCATGGAAATGAGGATCTGGGAAAGATTTTGGAGGAAACGATGCCGAAGGTTTGAGTTTTGATCTTCTAGAACCTTGAGGTTAAGTTCAAGCTTAAGTCAGGCTTGATCCTGAGCCTCCTAAGCCATGCTCAGCGGAAACCCAAGCTAAGCCTAAGCCTAGCACTTTTTCCAGAAATGCACGAAAAACGGCAAAGAATACGAAGTGAACGAGGAGTTCGCTTCCGGCCATCTGCGATACAAGTGTGGAAAGTATGGCGTGTACACGATCGAAGGTATCTTTGAATTAATATAATATTTGATGATATTAATATCAACTATTTGATGTAAAAAACGTTTAACATCAGCTAAATGAGTTTAATAAGTACAAACTACAAAATATAGGCTGTCGAACTGAGAAAGGCCACGATATGGCCGTCGGGGATCGGCATGTTGACGACAATGTTTTGTCGCAGTGTTTTAAGGTATGAAATATAGTGGTTTTGCGCTCTGTGCTATAACAAAAGTGTTAAAATGGTCGAAAAATTTTGACTTTTGTCAAAAAAAGATGAAAATCGACCGAAATTTCCTATTTTCCAAGTTTTTCTAAATTTTTAGCGATCAGAATGTATAAAAAACTTTACAAAAGTGGTTACACTCCATTACGATGTTTTACTACAGGGTGTCCCAAAAAAAAAGACCCCCCCAAAAATTTGAGCCAGAGGGCACCTACGGAGCTGAAAATTTGCACAGAGGTAGCGAAGGCAATTTTCTATGAACAAGGAAAGTTTCAGCCCGATCGGCCAGCGGGTTTTAAAATTATAGCGAAAATACTTTTCATTTTTAATTTAATATGGGGATCTTTGAAATTTGCATCAAAGATATGCGTTATTCTTGCATTTACGAGCCGATTTTGCATAAATTTCGCTGAAAAGTGCCATTTTCTTGATGGAGCTTTTGGAAAACGATTGCAGAAGAAAAAGATTAAATTTTATAAATTTATTTATTTTATTTTGGAAAGATGAATTTTAAAAATTTGAATTTTTTTTTTTGTTTTTTGTTTATTTTTTATTTTTTGCAATCGTTTTCCAAAGCTCCATCAAGAAAATGGCACTTTTCAGCGAAATTTATGCAAAATCGGCTCGTAAATACAAGAATAACGCATATCTTTGATGCAAATTTCAAAGATCCCCATATTAAATTAAAAATGAAAAGTATTTTCGCTATAATTTTAAAACCCGCTGGCCGATCGGGCTGAAACTTTTCTTGTTCATAGAAAATTGCCTTCGCTACCTCTGTGCAAATTTTCAGCTCCGTAGGTGCCCTCTGGCTCAAATTTTGGGGGGTCTTTTTGGGACACCCGAGATTAAAATTGCTAAATTTCAGCTTATTTTTTGTTCGTTCCAGAAAGGCGGCTCCATCTACTACCGCACCACCGTCTGCGGCACGATGGGCATGCCAGAATGCGATTCTATCAAGCCGGTAAGTCCCTATCACGTTTTATTGACTTTCTATAACCAATTCCAGAGCCCTATTCCTTCAAATAAAACTGCAAATCCAAAGCAAAGGCCGGTCAAACCCAAAAAACAATCCAAAATCCGCAAATTCGCACCCAAATCGGCAGCAAAACCGGCTCAAAAGCCAAAAATCAAGCCCACTCCAAAAAACGAAGCTCAACTAGCCGCAAAAAGCAAGCCAAGCCAAGGGAATATTTGTATGAGTAGCGTATCGGAAGCTGCAGCTTTTCCAAAAGTTTCGATAACAAAGATGAAAAAGGTTGTGAAACAGGTAAGGAAAATCAACGAAAAATTTGTTTCCTCGCCTTATTTCTTCAAAAAACTTTATATCGTTTTAAAATAGTTACAAACATTGCATTTCCTAGGTAAACTTCCATAATTTCAGGATAGCCCACTGATGGGCTCTTCCGGAATCCAGGAATCCGGCTCGGTGTCGCGCACGCTCACCACTGGCGATTTGAAGAAGCTTCCTGATGTAATTTAGAGTTTTTGTCCCACAAAACTTCCATCTATTATATATATACGTAGTAAAAACGATAAGTTTTTAATACTGTAGATCTTCTTATAGAATTCTATAAATAGCGAAAAGTAGTTTTAGAGTTTGTGTTTTTACTCCTAGCTATATTTCGAGTAAAAACAGCAGCTGAAAACGTTTAAAAATTTGGAAAATTCGCAATTTCGGTCGAAAAATCAATATGTTTGTATTTTTATTCGAAAGACTTGCATTATTTATTTTAGCAAAATTGGAACTGACGACGTTTGTTAACCCCCCTGATAATGCAAAAGAACCGATAAAAAACGCTTCCTTTCAGGCCCAGGGTCTCCCGTTCGGCTGGCACGTGCTCGAGGAGAAGAAGAGCAACGCCCCGAACACGAACGTCCAGCTGACGTCGCGGACGCTCATCTTCAACCCGACACAGTAATTAATAAACTTTTAAACTTTCAAGTTAACATTTCTACAAGAGCTGTTTATAAAACAGAAAATACGGCAAGAAAAACAATATAGAAAAATATCTTTATTCGGGGAAAAAGAAAGTCCAGGAATTGTTTGCTTCGATTAACGGGCTGATCGTTGGCTCTCGACGCTCAGGGTTCTCGATGTGTCCGACTAAAAAAAAAAAAGAAAAATGATGAGTTTGAAACAAAAAAAATACCGCCTGGGAAGTGCTCTTATTTTTGCGAATCGAGCTCTGGTAGAGCTTTTCGTCCTCGATGCGCTTCTTGCGGAAGTTAGCCGAGACTTGGATCTACAAAAAATACGAATATAGCTAATTTTATCCCCTATATTGCAAAAGGACTAGAAAACCACAATAACTACAGAAACAATATCACTTACTCGTTTGATGGTCATCTCCATATTAGCGTCGACGACCAGCGAGGCCCCCATGTTCACGCTATCCGCCTAAATTTATGGGGTGCAAAAATTGGTTTCATGCCCACCTCGGTGCCGCGGTACCCCGGCGCGCTGAAGATGGTGAGCACCTTCTTGTCGGCGAACGTGCTGTAGCCGTTGATCGGCGACTGGTGGCCGCGGACGATGAGGTCAATGTCGAGCTTCGCGCACGTCTTCTGGACGGCATCCGGGGCGAACAGCTGGCCGATGCCGTTGACCGGCTCGCGGTCGAGGTTCGCGCGGAAGCCTGAAGGGGGTTGGATTGTTATTTCGGGTTCTTTGGCATTATCAGGGGGACAAGCCTTATTTTTAAATTCCCAAAGGTAGAACTTTGAAAACTGCATTAAAAATACAAGAATATAGATTTTTCCACGTCAAAATGACCCATTTTCGATAAATTTAGACGATTTTCCTCTTTCTAATTAGCTTTCCGTTTAAAATTTCGCGGGGGAAAACCATTTTTTGTAAAATACCTTTTGCATTCTTCGCATTGTTCGGGTCCGACCACACCAGATCGCAGGCCAGCGAGCCGACGGTGAACACGTCGACAGGGCGTTCAATGGCGATGATGTCCTAAGAATTCGTTTTATCTATTTTTTGTTTAAATTCGAATATTTCTATATTTTTAAAAGCACATGGTTTTCAAAACTTACATCCAACGTCCTCAACTTCGGCGAGATTCCGCCGTGCACCCCGAGAATCTGCTTGTTGACGAGGGCGGCCATCGGCATCCAGGCGAACAGCTCCTTGAAGGCCTGGTAGACGGGCGCGCCAGACTCTAGACGAAATCGGTGTCAAATACAGGCGTTCTCATCTACCCACCTCCAAACCTGGTCATCACCTCGTCGTAGAACGAGTAGGTCTTGTTGAGCATCTCCTCCTCGTGGTTGCCGCGCACCATGTAGACACCGGTGGGGAAGACGACCTTCAGCGCCGCCATCAGGGCCAGCACCTCGACGCCGTGTGAGCCGCGATCGACAAAGTCGCCGAGGAAGACAGAGCTGAAAACGTTGAGCTATTTTGTGCTTCATCTTCTCGGTGTACCGCGTCTTGTACGGCCAGCCGTTGAAGTTGAACCAGCGGAACAGGTCGGAGTACTGCCCATGAATGTCGCCGTACATCACGCACGGGACGGCCACCTAGAAGAACTTTAGATCTTAGGAAATCACCGTATTTTTCTCACCTCAACCAAAGACGATTCCGCCTTGAACACGTCAGTAGCCATCTGCAATAACTGGCACAGATCCTCGCATCGGAAGGTGAAAGAGCGAGGGCCGTGGCGCAAAATTTGGACGAGGAGCCGCGAGGCGAGGTCGAGCTCAGGCGGCGCGTCCGTCAAATGATCATCTGAAGCCAGGAAGTGTACGTATCAGCATCGCCGGCCTACCAATCGTCTTCGGGTCGACGTAGGTGATCTGGTCATCGGTGGCGTAAGTGATGACCTTGACAATTTCGGGCTTCCTTCGCCCGCCTGTCGTATCTTTTAGGATGCTCGTCTCCGTCGACGGCACCGTGCGGCGCTCGTAGACGGCTCTAAACAACACGTTCATCGTTTGTTACAAGCCCACTTGATAATCCGCGACAACTTCTTGGGGTCGATCTGATTCTGGACCTTCAGATGTCGGAGGTCCTCGTGCGGGGCGGGCACCGTGTTGTTGGCGGACAGTGGCTTCGAGACGGACGTCTGCTTGCTGGGCGGGTCGGGTAACCCTTCTTCGACGGCGATCTCCCTGCAGCAATAAAACAATATTGCAAGCTGAAAGCAAAACCCACTTTTTCTGCGACGTGGGCGGCTTGGACTTGTTGCAGATGAGGTATATCGTGTAGAGCGCCACGACGCCGACGCCGCAAAGAA
Source organism: Mesorhabditis spiculigera (assembly GCA_958295435.1). NCBI lineage: Eukaryota > Metazoa > Nematoda > Chromadorea > Rhabditida > Rhabditidae > Mesorhabditis > Mesorhabditis spiculigera. The sequence continues at coordinate 153,143 of CATQJA010002644.1, read as the reverse complement.
AAAGGCAGCCGAGGAGGATGGCGACGATCATGCCGGAAGTTAGCGTCCCATCCGTCGGGGCTACAGTTCCTAAAAAGTAGTTATTTTTGCAAGTAACCAAAAACCAACCATCCTCTCCTGTCGTGTCACGAACGGGCCGCGAGTTAGTGAAATCCATGCCAAGTAGAAGTGAAGACTTGCGAACAACGCGATTAAGGTAGTAAGAAGTGTTGGAAATGGCCTCATTATTTCGCGGTTTTCGGACCTTTAGAGATCTATGCAATTCACATAGTCAAAGAAGGGTTATGCAAACATTAGAGACGATGTCCTGGAACGGTTGATAGGCAAACCGGGGGCCTTCTATCGATTCCTGGGCCGGGAAGATAAGGCAACGCTTGAAACACGAGTATTATTCGGATTTACGTTCCGTTCCTACGTGTCGTTTTCTACATCTTTGCCTTTATTGGATAGTATTACTGTATTGGTTCTGACGTTTTTGAGATAGTTTTCGTATAATTTATTTTCCAGACACAACACGACATGGCGCTGTTTATTTCACAATTTCTCAAATTGCCACACGCCCTCAAAGCTATAACTTTTGTAAGTCGTCTAAATAAATATCTTAAAGTAAAAATTAAGATCGGACTTTTGCTAACTCAAATCCTAAACATCACTATAATTTTCCCCATTTCAGTTGTTGAGCCTCTGTCTGGCCCTATGCCTCCTCATCGCCCCATCAGCACCGGGCTCCTTCCTAGTGTGGTTCACCGTCTTGATCGCCTTCCTCCTCGACCTATGTGCAGCTGCAATCCTAATATTTGAGCTAGAGGAAATAGTCTTCCCGCTATGCCGTTCTATCAGCTTTAGCATGACGGTAAAAAAGTTCTAAAAGCCTCTTGACTCCACAGGAATCCCTAGGTGCGTTGTTGTTGACCATCCTCCATTTTGTGTCGATGTGGATGTGCTACAATGCGAAAACATGGACGAACAGCTTCACATGGACCGTGGCATCCGGGCTCTGCTTATTACAAGTAGCCGCATTCGGCTTCGACTTCTTCCAATATTTCCGCGTATGGCTGAGGGAGCAGCGAGAGATTGGTAAGAAACCTGTCGAGATTATTGCGTTCAATTTCAGCCCAAAACCTGCGAACTGAAGTCCCACCCAACTATGGAATGCCATGAAATGTACGATAAACGTTTTCTGGACCAATATTTATGTAAACGCGAGAGCAGAGATCAAAAAATGCACTTGACAAGTCTAATCAATCACAATTAACCCGATAGGTCGACAGGCTACATGGGCAAAATTTGGTTAAGATAGCTAGAGTCATTAATATGATGGTGGTATATGATATTTTTAACTGAAGGTGACCTTGTCGGCGGGGAGGTGGCCAATGTCACCGAGACTGCGGAGAGCCACGCGTCCGTTCGGGCGGATCATCAGCCACGTCATCGAGCAGTTGCCCAACGACATTCGGAGCCAGCCCTCGGGCGGGAATTGGAGAGCCCTAAAATAGATTTAGTTGAAGAAAGACATCTCTAACCTGCAAACAAAGTAACGGATCACATTGGCATGGCACACGAGCACTTCGGTAGAATCTTCTTTCTGCTGTGGTGGTGCGCGATGGAAGTACTTGCGGAAAGCCGCCTCAATGCGAAGCCCCTCCGAGAAGAACTCCTGAATAAAATAAATTAAAAAGGTTAATACATATCGTATTTTTACAACGGCATAACTAAGCAGCTTCAAAAGCTAATTTTTCAAGTTCGAAAAGCACTTCAAAAATGTACTCACGTTTTTGGCCGGGACCCAGTGTGGAACAGCGGGCTCTGGGGGGTAGGGTGGCCCTTCCTCGATCAGGGCATCGCTCTTCCGAGGCAAATCCGATGGAAGCTAAACTAGTCAGTGAAAAAACGCCCGAATTAGAATTCACCTTTTCCAAGATGATCCCAGCGGTCTCCGTAGCTCGATTCATCGTCGACATGTAGAGGGTCGTAAACTACAATTTACAATTTTCCAAAATTTGAGGTTCCCAATACCTTTATCCCACTGTTAGCCAACCGTTCTCCCAACAAGGCGGCTTGTTCGCGCCCTAAATGAATGTAAACCACCGCCTTATTTTCCCTACCAAGCTCGGTCAAAAACTTGTCCTTCGAATCCATCTTGTATTGCCCGTGTCGAATCAGGATGATGTTCCGGGTGGCCGTCGGCTTATGCTAACATATTTTTTTTGAGAGTTATAGAGCCACAAATACCTCAGCTATCATTTCTTTCTGCTTTTCCTCGGAAGCACTCTTCAACACCTTCGAATCGATCAGCCACTTAGGATCACGCCTAAAACCGTGTAAACAAGGTAAGCAAAAAAACTCACTGGTCCCAGTTCGAGTCCCACTTCTTTCGGGGGAACATGTCCATCCCGAATTCCGTGTCGGATCGCTCGCCATTGCGCGCCGGGTCGCTCCAAGCGTCAGTCTTCCTAAATCATAAACTTAACAGATTCTAAAACAAAAATACCTCTTCGATGACGAATCGTCAGAATAACAATGGGCGGCGGCTACAACGCCGGTAACTGGGACCAGGCGTTTGAGCAAATACATTGCTGAAAAGAATTTATCTTTAATTGAAAACGTTTGAAACAATTGTTTTCCAGAGCAAGAAAGATTTTTTTAGTAAGAAAACTTCTCTTTGGCAAACGTTTTCCGGCATCCGCAACGCGCCAATACAGATGACGAGCGGGCGCTATGCGTGCTCAGCCGAGGGAAGGCCCGACAGATCGAACCCCGCATTTTTGGCCCAAAACGAAAAAGAGCCTTTGTAATTTTTCAACGCCCGATTTTTACAGCTCTTCTTTTTGTTTTTGCGAATTCTAGCTTATTGCCCTTGCTAAGATGCTGTTTTTCAGGTAAAATGGCTGCAGAGACCGCTTCGGCCAGGCAAACCCAGAAGCCGTCGGGAAGGTGAGAGATTCTTCCGTAGTTTTTGGCGTTTTTTGCGTTTCTTTTCTCCATTCATCGCCGTTTTTCAGGCTATACGTGAAAGCCGTTTTCTCCGGCTACAAGAGAGGGCTCCGAAACCAACACGAGCATACCGCACTTCTGCACTTGGAAGGAGTGCACTCGAAAGAAGATGCCAGCTGGTACATTGGCAAGCGCGCCGTCTATTTCTACAAGGCCCAAAACCAAATCAAGGTAATTATTTCGTTATTTAGCAAAATTTTTGTTTAGGGAAGCCGAGTTCGCGCCATCTGGGGAAAAGTGACTCGATCGCACGGAAACGCCGGAAGCGTCCGCGCCAAGTTCCACCACAACCTTCCCCCATCAGCAATGGGCAAGCGGATCCGTGTGGTTTGTTTTTTTATGTCGGGCTTGCGCTTTTTAGAAATTAGCTAGAGTAATGTGCCGAGATTTATGCTTTTTTTGCGGAGCCGTCCACAAAATTCGTTTTCAAATCGCCCGGTTTAATTCGGATCAAGCTCCCTTCTTTTGAACGTAGATCTTTATCGTTTTTCTGCAGCCTCAACTAATTCTTTTCTTTCAGCTGCTCTACCCGTCCAACATCTAAGCCGGAGTAAATATTTTGTTTTGTTACAACCTTTTGTTGAATAAACGTTCATGATTCTTCGGCGTTTTGCTTGAATAAAACTGGAAATTTATTTCTGAACTATACAAACATTTGACTATAAACCGGCATCGATATGGCAGAAACACGAACGGTACACAGATAGGGAAAGGGGTGAATTGTAGGATATGCGCTAGTTTTCGTAGCCTATTAGTCGAATTCATTGGTCATGTCTTTCGCATGATGATACGGTTTTCGTTGTTCATAATCACTGCTTTGTTCGTTGAGCTGCTCGGTGCAGTATTCGCTGGGCGTCGGGCCTGGAATTTTGTGATGTTGAACGTTAGGTTAGGTTACCTGACGATCCAATGAATTGTCTTGCGCCCGATACGCCAATGCTTTCGATCGAGGAGAAGGCCGTCTTGAACATGTGGACCAATGAGAATTGTGAGATGCCTAAAGCCATTGATTATTGGGGGCTTTTTAGGACTTCCTACCAGGGAAGCACGCCGGTGTGACCTGTCCAATGTAGAAATAGAGCAGGAACAGGGCCACGAAATGAACGACGGCGAACCAGAAGTTGATGAAGAGGAGGATGAGGAAGTTGATCATGCACTGAAGAAGCTATGGGAGCTGTTTGGCAACTTACTCCGATGAACGCAACGTATCTGTTGCTGAATTGGGAGTACCATGAAGTCGGCTGCGAGACAATGTCGGCACTGGTCTCAAGACCCTGGCCGGCTGTGCTCATCTGTAAATTGTGCGTTTTTCTCAGGGACCTGTGGCTGTTAGACTATACTAGCCGACTCGCCTGCTGTCTTTCTGGGAAAAGCTCATCCAAGTCAGAACGTCCCGCAATCTGTTGCGTTGAGCCATACGACGAGGGAGCGGCCCTAAATCATTTTTCAGGTTTTTGAGCGTGACCTTACACGGCCTCCGTGACGCTGACCAGGTCAAAGCTCATCGCCAAGGAGACATAAGCGTAGTTCACCATTCCGTAGGTGATCATGAAGGGCATCGTGGACAAGATGGCAAGCTGTTCATAGTAATTTACTTTTAAAAGTTCGATCTACCTGATTCAGGTCACCCAGAAGTACGAAAAGACAAGCGATTCCCATTAGCACTATAGTGGCGAGAACGGGGTTTTTGTTAGCACCAGTCTAGACACGATTGTTTTGTTCTACCTTGAAATTTACCCCTTGGGCAAGTGGAGCCAGGGCAGGGATCAGTCCTTCAGCTGCGATCCCCTAGATTTTTGGGGTTTCAAAATACAATTCATTATACTAACCTGTAATACTCTAGGGGTTCCCAGGAGTGAGCCGATGGTTGAAGAAAGCGAGCAAATGTACAAGCCGCCCATGAAGAACCAGCCGGTCAGCGAGACCTGAGTTTTTTTCAAGTTTTTTTTTCACTTAATTTTAGACATACCCGTTCTGAGATCAAATGGTCACACAGTAGCCACCAGCGATCGACAACCGAGCCTGGAATTTTTTGGTGAATTTTATACTGAAATTAAGACTGAACTCACCGAGGACGAGGATGAAGAGGAAGCAGATGAACGAGGAGAGGCCCACGGCTGAGAGTTCACCGAGTGGGATGGATTTTTGTGGATCGCGCAAATCACCGGACATGTTGACGCCTGAAAATCGTTTGATTGCTTATTGTTAGCAGGATCGGACATACCCGCCAGGATCCCCAGGAAGTTGGCGAACAGCACACCGAACACGGTGAAGAAGCTCTGGGCCGGGATGGTTTTCTGAAAGTAATTTTTTTTGAATACACGGATTCAGCTGACCTCGATTCCAATAACGGAGCAATTGACCGCGTCGTAGAATGGATCCGAGTTGGCGCGCATCCGGTCGAGCGAGAAGTGACCAACACCGTGTTCTAAAGTCGTCGTTTAGAATCGTTGTTTTAATTAGAACCCACCAGAATCTACCGTCCACAGACTGCCCATGAAAAAGTCGACGGTGGCCGCCCCGATACAGGCCAGCAGGATTAGTTGAAGCCTAACCACCCAGGAGACACCGGCAGCGTTGACGGCTGTAAGTTTTATTGAGTGGATTAATCTACAGCTAATTGTTATTATTTTGAAAATTTACTGCAGATAGTAATAATTGCACTCACCAGTCAACGCGATCAACGTAATGATCGCGATCACCTTCACCACGGCTTTCGAGTCGGTGCCAAAAAAGTGCTGCATCGATTCCCCGAACCCAACAGCCACAAGTCCGGTCGCAACTGCCTGAAAAATGGTCTCTGCCGGTGATTCCGTTTTTCCCGACCTGCCCGAAGACGTAGATCAGCGCCGTGGCCCCGCCGATTTTCGCGCCTAGCACGTGCGAGATCAGGAAATACAACCCGCCCGGTTGCATTCTGGTCCGCTCGCAGATACCTAGGGATTCGGCCTAGAAAATTTCGATACGAAAATTACCTATAGCCGAGAATACGGTTATCAGCGCAAGCGCGGTGCCGATGGCTAGAAGGAGGAGAGCATTGGCGACCCCAGCGGTTCCCTAAAGATTTTGGTACAGAACTGTTAGCGTAGGGGGACTATCTGACATCTCCCTTACAAAATTTTGAGCGTTTGGAAGAATAATATAGTTTTCAATCCTTGTTTAAAATCACTGGGCGCCGCAGTCAAAATTTTGAGCTTTTCAGAAATTTTTTAGCAAAAATAAAAATTATTTTAAAACGAATAATTTTCTATAAACTCCCTCACCACAATCCAGCCCATCCGCAAGAAGACGATAATCCCGAAGATGTTCACCATCACCGTGGGGAACACGCCGTCCCAGGTGCCGAAAAGGACCGGCTGGTTGAGGAGCAGGTTTCTAAAACAATTCTGAGGTTTCTACGCAGTAATGGGCATCAATTTATGTCCACTTTTCTATTCATCCCCCAGGGCTGGCGGGCCCACCATCAATCTACTCGGAATGCGGGCCCCGTAGATTCCGGAGGGCCGGGGAAGGAAATTGGGAACGGGCTCGCAGAAAGAGCCGTAAAAAGCCGAATTCTAACCCTAGCCCTCAAAAAGTGTAAGCTTGGAAATAAGCGAACCTTTGCCACCATGGCACTCGGGCACCGTTCCTCTCCTGCGTGTAGAGCGAGTCGGGCGGATCGGCGGAGGCGGATGTGGAAGCCATCGCGCTAGGGGGCCAAGTCTGGAATGGAAAATTTATACTTTTAAACAACGCTGATCAAGATCTAGCTAATTTTAAAGGTGCAGAAAAATGGCTAAAGGCTTTTAACAGACTAAATAACCATAAAGGATACGTTATTTGGTAGGCTTTTTCATAGCTAAAATTTCAATTTCTGAGAATTACATCGCGCGACGCTTTTTAGATATAAAAACACGTTTTGAAGTGTAACATTTCTAAACCTTATAATGATAAGAAGAAAAAGAAGCACAAAAACAAAAAAGAAAAGCCGAAAACCATGACCAGAAACACCGCCTACGATGAATCGTCCGGAAACACCAAGAATCCCGAGGGGCCGCCGCGGCCCCAGCGTCGAAAATTTGGGGCTGGAATGAAAGAAGCAATTAGGGGTTTGTGGAGAGGGTGGTGGCGAGGGGCTGGTGGGCCCTCCACGGGCCCTCTGCTGGCCATCGATCCGTGGCCCTGGTGGGCAAGAAGCCGAAGGGGGCATCGTCCGGCTGCATCCGGATGTCCATCGCGCTACCATGTGGAATGGAGGTTGGATTGGAAGAGGAGGAACAGTCTGAGAAAAGGGCTAAAAGGTGTAAAATACCTCAAAAGTGATGGATTTTGACCATTTTTATCGGTTTTAGTCGTTAGGGAGTTACAGTAGACAGTATACACCTACTTACGCACTGTGTAAAGAGAGACGACGGTGTTCAAAGGTGTATACGTACCACTTGTTGAACTTGAGCTTAAAGGTACTTCGTACCAAAAATTAAAAAATAATTTTTTTTTTTTTTTTTTAAATTTTTTTTTTAAAAAATCTTTATTTATTTTAAAAATAAAAAAAAATTTTTTTTTTTTTTTTTTTTCTTTTTTTTTTTTTTTTTTAACCACCTTTCCCCCCCCTCAAAAAAAACCCCCCCCCCCTTTCCCCCCCTTAGCTCCCCTTCCTTTTTTTTAAAAAATTCCCCCCTTTTTTTCTTTTTTTTTTTTTTCCAACTTCGAAAGCTCGGAATTCCTTTCCCGCGGCGCCAGTCTGTGCCCCGGAACAGAGCCATGAAGAGCCTGTGTGCTCTCCGCATGTTCGCCGCCCCATGCCCACTAGCCCCCAATCTGGCTCACCCCTCCCCCGTATCTTCCCTCCCCCATCCCCTCATAAACTTACCTGGCTGGGGGGTTCCCGTGATCATCAAGACGGGACCCCTATGGCGAGGCTTGGCCATTGCACTTTCGGCCGGGCTGACCTGTAAGGCAGCTCCGAGTTGGGGTTCGCCTACAGCTAAATTTTTGCGTGGGGGGCTGCGTTCGCGCGGCCCTGCTATGACGGGATATTGACTAACGCGATCGGAATAGATTTCGGGAACAAAAAGAACTTTTAGGATCGACATCGTAAGATTAACTTTTTCCACAAGCTAAATAACTACTTATCCTATGACAATTGAAGCCGGCCATGGTGCCGCTGCGAAAACTAGCAAAAACTCTTTCCTTTTAGTGAGTTTCATCTAACACGGCCAAATATTTCAGCAATACCTCTACATTCACCGCATCCTGCTCTTCTACTTCCTCGACAAGTACAAGGCGCAGAACAAGTCGGTGCTCACCCCGGAGAACGTCGAGAAGTCAACAGTTCATCGAGGGTACGACGCGGCCACCCGATAAGCGCCCACCATTTCGATTCGTTCACCTTCAACTACTTCCTGTCTCGCCTCGTACTATCAATTTGATACCTCAACCTGGAAAAAAAGCTTGTTTCTATGTGATCAGGAAAAAGCTATAGAAAATGTGAAGGCAACGTGGCGAACGTTTTTTAGTATACTTTTTAGTCTCATGATTTTTAGCACCACCTCAATTTCACTTTCTATTCAACCCAATTTTGCACCCCAGCCGAGAAGGCACGTGTTCGTAGCCCCAGGGTATGTGTGTATGCGTACCCATATTTTTACACATGCTGCCCCTTCGCCTCCTCCTCCTCTTGTGAAGCCGAAGGGAAGGGGAAGAAAAAGTGAGGGTGGTGTGTGTCCGGCTCGATCTCCCCCGGCTCGGCGAGAAGGATTTACCCCCCGGCTTCCCCCGCCACTGCACAATTGGCCCCTGATTGACAAAACAGACCATTTGGCACTTGCCATTGTACTTGTTTTAAAATTTAAACTACAACTACAAATCTATTGAAATGCCCGGGAGTTTATAAAATTATTGATCTGCTGGTGATCCGGCGCTGAATTCCTCCAAGAACATTTAATCCTGCGAAATGAAGCGCCAGGCGAGTTTTCAATCTGTAAATAATTTTGTAAAGTATTTTTTAGAACGTGCGCACGCTGTCTCTTATTGTATGTACCTTGACGTACCTTCTCGTTGGTGCTGCAGTTTTTGATGCCCTCGAATCGGACAATGAGATGCAACAGGTTGGTTTTTAAAAGTTTAAAATATTTGTTCAGGTCGCACTCGTCCAACGGATACGACGGCGGCTACTCGACAAGTACAACATGTCCGAAGCTGATTATGATATTTTGGAGGTGAAATCACGCGATTTTACGTTTTGATGCTCTATTTTCAGGCCACAATCGTCAAAGGCGTCCCGCATAAGGCCGGCTATCAATGGAAGTTCAGCGGGGCCTTCTATTTTGCAACAACTGTAATTACGACTATAGGTTGGTTGTCCAAAATCATATTAACATTAATTTTCTCAGGATATGGGCACAGCACGCCGATGACCACCGGGGGAAGACGTTTTGCATGTTCTACGCGCTGGCGGGGATTCCGCTCGGGCTGGTGATGTTCCAGAGTATCGGTAGGGAAAGAATAAAACGTTAAAAGTGGGTGTTTTTTAGGTGAACGCATGAATACGTTTGCCGCGCAGCTGTTGCGTTTTGTGCGCCGGATCTCGGGGCGGAAGCCAGAGGTAAAGCTTTAATTTTCGACTGATTTTCGTTTTTAGGTAACCCAAATGGACCTAATCTTCATCGCCTCCGGCTGGGGCACCTTTTTGATCGCGGCCGGCGCGTGGGCCTTTCATCGCTACGAGGGCTGGTCGTATTTTGACTCAATCTACTACTGCTTTACGACGCTGACGACGATAGGTTGCTCTTTGCGGCTAGCTTTTCAAGCGTTACAAAGTCTTAGAAACATTTCCAAACTTTATGCAGGTTTTGGCGATTTTGTGGCCCTGCAAAAAGACGGGGCTCTCCAATCCAGGCCGGATTACGTCGTCTTCTCGCTGGTGTTCATCATGTTCGGGCTGGCCGTCATTTCGGCCGCGATGAATTTGCTGGTGCTCCGGTTTTTGACGATGAACACGGAGGTTAGTTTCGGCGCTAAAAAGGTCTGGTTCGGTGCCTTACTTTTCCTTAGTGCCGCAAGTGCCCATCGTAAGCTAATAAAAACTTTTAAAAACTATGAAATAAACTTCAAAACGCTAAGAATTTTGTTGGGTAAGTATAGTCGAGAGAGATTTGCACCCGCTCAAAAAATCCCCCCCGCTAAAGGACCATAACCTGGAAACAGTTCAATATTTTCTTGACAATTCAGGACGAGAAACGCGATGAAAGAGAAGCCTTACTAGCAGCTCGAGGGCTGGTCCGCGTCGACTCATCAGATGAAGAGGAGACAGCATTCGGGCGGGGTGCCGATGATGAGGTGTCGGTGAGTCGAAAATTTTTGTTCGTTGCCATACAATCAACACCAAAGCGCCATTCGCCATTACTTTCAGATCTGTTCGTGCTCATGCTATCGGCTCCCGTACGGCGAAATTCGACAGCGCCAACGCATTCAGCGCGACTCGATCAAGGCCGACCGGATGGCCGGCGAGCCGGCACAACCCTCACCGCTTCTCACCCATCGGCCGCACCAACAATAAAGAAATTACTCTACTTTGCTTACTTTTCCAAAATACCCAAAATGGCAATCCGGGTTGGGATACATTCATGCGCAAGTCGAACTAACCGGTAACCCGAGAGACGGAGAGAAAAGAGAAAGCCGCGCATTCAAAAATTTCGTAACTGGAGTTTTGGATGGCTTGTAAAACTTCAATAATAAAGTTTAAAACTTAGAGAAAGTCCCAAAAATTGTGACGTCCATCAATGTGTTGAAAAACGGCGTTGCTCTGAATGGCAGAACAACGCCATTGATAACAATAAAGGCGCCCTTTTTATGTGCTGCTATGTTTTACTGGCTTTTTAGCCCCTATTATTGTTTTGAACTGATATCGGCTTTCAAAATATCTCTTTTGCTCCATTTCCTATCTTAATCCTTATAAAAATTCAGCACTTTTCAGCGATGTATTTGCTCAAGCGGCTCGTCCCAGTCAGCGGCGTTGTAGCGGCGGCTCATTGTTATTCTGACGACGCTTTAAAAAGGTTGTTGTACTTTAGAAGCCTTTAATATTGTAGTTTAGAAAACCTGATGCTTGGACCGACTCGGCGCGCAATGGCGAGCGATCTGATACGGAATTCGGGATGGACATGTTCCCCCGAAAGAAGTGGGACTCGAACTGGGACCAGTGAGTCTTTTGCGGACCTTTTTGTACCAGTTTTTAGGCGCGATCCTAAGTGGTTGATCGATTCGAAGGTGTTGAAGAGTGCTTCCGAGGAAAAGCAGAAAGAAATAATTGCTGAGGTAATTTTCTGCTCAATAACTTTCCAAATTTTTTTAGCATAAGCCGACGGCCACCCGGAACATCATCCTGATTCGACACGGCCAATACAATATGGATTCCGAGGATAAATTTTTGACGGATTTAGGTAGGATATGAGTTTAAATAATTTACTTGATATTAGGGCGTGAACAAGCAGCGATACTTGGAAAACGATTAGCCAATAATGGGATCAAGGTATCTATTATTTTCAGTCCTCTATAAACGGTTTTAAGTTTACAACCCTGACTATGTCGACAATGAATCGAGCCAAGGAGACAGCAGAGATCATATTAGAAAAGGTAACAGCTCTTTTCTTTGTTTTTTTTTGCGGAAACTCTCACAAGGGAAGTGCACGACCGGCCCACGAGAAATCGATAGGAGACATAGTGGATCTGATAGAATCGGACACGGGGATTCCGAATCTGTAATCAGAATTTGCTAAATAAAACGGAGAAAAAAGTTATGAAGCTTGAAAGTGGGTAAAATCGCCCAAAATCGGACTTTTATAGGCCTGTAAAGGCCCAGGGAATGGAAATTTTCCACAACCCATTAGTGCATCTTGTTCAGGAGAAAAAGCTCTTTCGAATGAGCTATTTTACTGCAAGTTTACGATGATTTTGCAGAAATCTCTTCTATGAACTTGACAGGCCATACCCTTGCCCGTGAATTCAAAAAACTTTTTTTTAGTGAATTGTTTGTAAATGCTACGTATTACAGCTCATTCGAAAGCGCTTTTTCTGCTGAACAAGATGCACTAATTCTTTTCTCCTCAATTCCGTTCCCCCGGTTTTTACGGGCCCATAAAGGTCCGATTTTGGGCGATTTTACCAACTTTGAAGCTTCATAACTTTTTTCTCCGTTTTATTTAGCAAATTCTGATTACAGATTCGGAATCTCCGTGTCCGATTCCATCAGATCCACTATGTCTCGTGTTGATTTCTCGTGGGCCGGTCGTGCACTTCCCTTGTCAGTTCAGCTTCCATCCGACCTGTCTCGAAAGAGCGATTCGTTGCTCGAAGAGGGCCGACCCTACCCTACAGAACCTGCCCGATCCCGTTGGCTCCCCGCTAAGGTTTCATTTTTAGGCTATTTTCTACTTTTATCTTCTAGGAATACTTCACGCAAGGGGCTCGCATTGAGGCGGCTTTCCGCAAGTACTTCCATCGCGCGCCCCCACAGCAGAAAGAAGATTCTACCGAAGTACTCGTCTGCCACGCCAATGTGATCCGTTACTTTGTTTGCAGGTTAGAGATGTCTTTCTTCAACTAAATCTATTTTAGGGCTCTCCAATTCCCGCCCGAGGGCTGGCTCCGAATGTCGTTGGGCAACTGCTCGATGACGTGGCTGACGATAGGTCCAAACGGACGCGTGGCTCTCCGCAGTCTTGGTGACTTTGGGCACCTTCCCGCCGACAAGGTCACGTTCAGTTAAAATATCATTTATTATCTTGATATTAATAACTAGCTCCCTTATCTTGGAAAGTATCTAATTTTTGGCTCTTTAGCTTTATAGATTATGTAGTTTTGTTTTGATAAGTGGTTTGGTTTATTTTTATGGTTCTCACCTGAAAGTGGTTTTTCTCGTCCAAATCGGGTCGAAAATGGCAAAAATGTGGCTTTAGGCTAGAAATGCGCCGGAAATCAGTTTTTTTTTAGAAAATCAGTACTTTTTAAGAAAATTCGAGAGGCAGATTTCGGAAAAACATCTTTCCGGCATTTTTTTTTTTGCCTGCAAACGCACGGAAAACACGTTTTTCAATGAGGGCGATAAAATTAAATTCCCCCGCCTTGTTGTTTGTAATTTTTCGGGTTTATCCACAGCTCGTCATTGTGTCGTTGATCTCTATTCACACCTTTGCATAAATATGGAATTTCTTGTAAAATCAAACAGCACAATCAACGGTAAAATCGCTTTATTTCACCCAGCACAAGTACACGAACATTTTAAGGTTTTTCGAAAAGCGTTTTCTTCGCTATAAGAGGAGGGGAACAGGCAGCGGGGGCGGGACAGGAAGTAGTTGAAGGTGAACGAATCGAAATGGTGGGCGCTTATCGGGTGGCCGCGTCGTACTCCTCGATGAACTTGTTGTACTTCTCGACGTTCTCCGGGGTGAGCACCGACTTGTTCTGCGCCTTGTACTTGTCGAGGAAGTAGAAGAGCAGGATGCGGTGAATGTAGAGGTATTGCTGAAATAACTCACTGAAAGGAGTTTTTGCTAGTTTTCGCAGCGGCACCATGGCCGGCTTCAACTGTCATAGTTATTTAGCTTCTTGAAAAAGTTAATCTCATGATCTCGATCCGAAAAGTGCCTTTTGTTCCCGAAATCTATCCAGATCGCGTTAGTCAATATTTTCCATATTAGCAGGGCCGCGCGAACGCAGCCCCCCACGCAAAAATTTAGCTGTAGGCGAACCCCAACTCGGAGCTGCCTTACAGGTCAGCCCGGCCGAAAGTGCAATGGTCAAGCCTCGCCATAGGGGTCCCGTCTTGATGATCACGGGAACCCCCCCAGCCAGGTAAGTTTATGAGGGGATGGGGGAGGGAAGATACGGGGGTGGGATGGGCCAGATGGGGGGCTAGTGGGTATGGGGCGGCGAACATGCGGAGAGCACACAGGGATTGCGCTTCATGGCTCTGTTCCTGGGTACAGACTGGCGCCGCGGGAAAGGAATTCTGGTCAACAGTCCAAGCCTAAGTTATTCCTAAGACAAGCCACGCCCAAACCCAAGCCTACCAAGTCATTCTGAATGGACCAGGGCCGCTGCTCGCGCAACTCCTTCAGCAGCTTGTCCATGTCGACGCAGTCCTTGCCGTGCTGCAGGCATTCCAGGATGTATCTGAAGCCGAGTTTTCTTGCTTTAAAATCAAAATTACATGTTTTTAATTGATTTAAACCAAAAACCTTAAACAAGTGCTATTACTAATTTTTAAAATCGCACTCAATAGCCACAATGGTCCCAGTGCGCCCGATCCCAGCCGAGCAATGGACGGCGATCGGCTTCTGCGTGCCGCGGATTCGGGAGAGCAGCTCCTAAAAGTTGCCTCATCTACAGTAACCCCCTCCTAACACTTACCATCGACGTCAACCGGCACGGCGGCACCCCACGGTCGGGCCAGTCGATCCAGTGAAAGTGGCGTACGTCGCGAGTGGCCGGCTTGTCGTCTTTCTTGAAGTCGATGCGCAGCACGGAGACGTTCACTGACGGCTCCTCGGGGCTCATCGGTTTGATCTAAAGGAGGGGGCATGAAATCACCAACAAGTAGATGATCTCACGTCAGTGTTGGTGATGGTGATGTCGGGGGACACCTCGAGTTTTTCGCCCTTTTCCATTGGGAAGTACTGAAAAAGTGGGGTAGGTTCTTTAGGATTTCCGGGGGGGGACTAATTTTTTGCGTCATACTTTATGGAAGATACTACCGATAGCGTAGAATTTAACGGTGCTTTTGCATTATCGGGGGAGGGGATCAAAAATGCAAAAATATCGATTTTCGGTGAAAAAATGACGATTTTCATCCAAAATTGAAAATTTTAAAGTTTTGTAAAGTTTTTCCGCTTGAAAAGCAGTTAGCAGAGAAGCAAATTGTCCTTATACAATCACGGATTAACAGAAGAAGTCAAACCGGATACCTTGAAGCACTTGAGCTTGCCCTGCTCGACCAAGTTGCACAGCATGACGATGGTCTCGACCTCTTCCTGGATGATCATGCACCTAGAATCGATAGTTCAGAGTTTTGGCGAGGCAAAAGCCCAACCAAAAATCGACGACAGTCGTCTCGAGCGGCCCCTGCGTGCAGATGAAGCGGTTCTCCATCTGGGGTGTCTTGACGAAGTTGCCGTGGATGTAGTCGCCGCTGGCGCCCGGCCATTTCAGCACCACACGGCATTTGTCTTGGCATGGCACGTCTTGGTAGCTGGAAACGGTACTTGTTTAATTACGGGGGCGGGGCTAAGGTAAAAACCACAAAATTCCATTAAAACTACCAAAAATAAAATGTTTAGACCAATCTTTCGACACATAATACACTGCAAAAATATGGATTTGGTCGCCCAAAAATTATCAATTTTCGATCAAAAGTTAGCATTTGATTTTACCGATTCTTGTTCTCCGGCTGGGCGGCCTTAAACGCGTCGACGGTCATCCCATCCGGGCACCACTTCGACAAGCCTCGGTATTCCTCGCGCAGCGCCGGCACGCCCATGTCCAACGCGCGCTGGATCCACTTTTGCACCTTATCAGAAGGTTGTAGCTGACCAAGAAGCCCGCACCTGTGTCCCGGCGCCGGGGACGCTCAGCGCCTTGGCGGGACCGTCGGCCGGCGGCTCATCGGGGGCCGCCTTCTTGGACTCCTTCTTCGACTTGCGGCTGCTCTTCACCTCCTCCTGGAGCCGATTTTGGGTTCTTTCGCATTATCGGGGGGGGTAATTTTCACTAGTTTCCCATAATTTTTAAAATGATCGATTGATTGATTAACTTCCCATGAATTTATTAGAAATCGCTCCTCCCCCGATACCGCAAAAGTACGGCCATACCTTGACGGGCTGTGTCTCCTTCTCCTTGCGCTGCTCGGCCTCCTTCTCGGCCTGCAGGGCCAACGTCTTGCTCTTGGTCTCTCTAAAGCGGCGCGCGGTAAGGGCTAGGCGCATCCGGAGAGGAGGGGCAGATCTGAAGTGAGCACCAACCCTTTGCACATGTGATGGGGTGGTGGCGGGCAGAAAAGGGGGCAGAATCAAGAAGAGATAAGTAGATGACCAGCGAGAGAGGGCACGAGGGGAGACGTGAACGGAAAAGCCGACTGGCGGCCCCTTTATAGCACGGATTCGGGCTGATGGAGATTGGACGACTTCTGGTTGGTAACGATTTATTCAAAAAAGTGAAACCGGATGGTAATTGATTTATGTAAATTTATGTAAAATGCGAAAATAATGGTATTGGTTCGTTAGGGAGGGGGTGGTGGCAAATAATATCTAGGTGACAGAAATGGACTGGAAAATGCTTTTTGGGAGTATCGGGGTTGTATTAAAGGGGAAAATCGGGTACATTATTAAAGAAAAATGTCCATTTTACTGAAGAAATAGCTCTGGTTCATTATCGGGGGGATCAAATTCACGAAAATTTGCCTCGAAATTCAAATTTTTTGATTTTCAACCTTTTTCATAAGTTTGTCATAACTTGTTAATAATAATTGGAGTCTATTAAACCCATTTAAACCCTGAAAAAAAACGGTTTATGTTATGAAGCTCAAGTTGAATAAAGTAAGTTAGCCCCCCGCTAATAAACCAGAACCAATAAAGGTTAAGTGAAAAACAAAAATTGAAAATCAGAAAAAAGAAAATGAGGCTCTATTAATGCGACGCGGTCCGGGTACTGCTTTTCGTGCGGCGGGCGGACAGCTTGCTGATGGACAGCCGCTTGCTGCTGATCGGGTGCGAGACGGTGGAGGCGCTGCGGTGGCGCTCGTGCTCCTCGTCCTCCAGCTCGTCGGCCGGCTCGGCGCTCAACTGAAAAGTTTGGTTTTTAAGGTTAAAAAATATTTCTACAACCCCTGGGAACAACACTCGCTTCCCAAGAGCCATAGATAAAGATCAATCTCCTTTTATAGGCTCGCTCTCCTCAGGTTGATCTACTTCCGCTTCTCTTGCCCAAACAAAGAGTCTTGTACTATGAGCGCGAGCTTCGAGACTGAAAACTCGAGATCGAGAGTTGGAAAACTCAAGATCTAGCCATTCACCAACTAGAGTTTGAAAACCCGAGATCAAGCAGTTCACCTTAATTCTTTTCAAAAGCCGCTCCTCCTCCTCCACATCTTCAGCGACCGCGATTTCAGCCATCAGCCGGTGGTCGGAGACGAGGGAGAACATCGAATTCGATTGGGTTTTGTCTGAAATATTTTTTTTGTTTTCGCCGAACTTTTTCGGCAAGTCCAGAAATGCCTTTTTTCTCTCTTTCCTAGATCTTTGCGCGTCATGCGAAACTTTTGGCCTCTTCTAACTACGAAGCATTGGCTTAAACGCTTTCTAAACTTTTCCAGACTTCGCCCTCCGCTTCGAAAACCTTTCCGGACCTGAATTACTTTGAAAAGCCCCGTCTTACGTAGCTGGGCCCTTATCAGCGCGGGTCGCCCTACACAAATCCTATCCTAATCCGCGGGTCTGCCGCACCGTTGTCGGGCTTGTAATCCCGGGTGTGTCAGGCTCGCTAGCTAGGGTCGGGCAAGCTTCGCGGCGAGAATTGCGTAAATGGGGGTGAAACGTTGGGACGTCATGTTATCGATGTAGTCATCTGTGCTAACGCTAGTTCCGGAAAGTGACCGGATCCGGAAACGAAATGGGTGAATTTTGAGGCTGGCAAGGGTTCTGTACGGAGCAATACGGACTCGTTTTTAGGCGATAGAAGCAGTTTTTGCTTTTCAGTTTTTGCAATGTCAATTAGCTCATTCGATAGAGCTTGAAATTCTGAACCACAACCCATCCTTCAAAGACTGCCAAACGATAACGTACTTCAATAAAATTCGCTCCAAAAAGGGCCGGTTTTGCTCGTTTTTGATAACCCCTTTCTCGAAGATCGTTATCTTTCAGCAGTTTTGAAAAACTAGGACCTGCTCAGAATTTTTCGCTCTTGCTCCGCTAGGTCATATCGCAAAATCTTGTCAGCCGCAGCCGAAGAACCAACCAAGCTTTTTCACCTTCCTTACCAAGACTCCCCCGCAACGTCTCCATCCCCGCTTCCAGCTGCCGCATCCCCTCCACCGGGTTCTTCACCTCGTCCTCCACCTTCTTCGCGAACGTCCGGATCAGCAGCTCCTCCCACAGCTTGTTCGGGTTGTGCTTCTAAAACGGCTGCATTATAAAACCCCGCAATTTTCTGTTGTTTTTTTTGTAAACAAAAACCTTGGTTCAACTATTTCGACACGCCCGGTCCCCCTGACTCCTAATCTGTTTTCCCGATCGGCTCACGCTACTCGATAAGTCAAAATATAGGACTCGTTTTTGTTCCGTCCCCACGCTACCGAGCTATAAAGAGAAAACAGGCGCGCAACCCTGAAGGGGATCATCCAGATTCTGCATGACACCTTGAACTTCCCTTCCCTGGCCCACAAGGTTTTCCGGGGAAGCGGAAAGAGGGTATGAGTTGAGGAAGAAAAGGGATAAAGGCAAACACTTCCATATGTGTTGAGTCAGAGCCGCGGCCCTGCGCGCTGGAATAGGGCCATTTACGGGTGGATGCGAGTGAAAGGGCACGGGTCGTCTTCCTTTTCGGACACTGTGTGAAACGCGCAGCTATGGTTCAACTATTCGGGGGTGGGAGGGATGATCGAGAAAACATGGTTTGACGTCAAGAACGTTGCGCGGCGCCATTCGGAATAGCATGCGGGGGTGTGGGTGGGGGTCAAAAGCTATTTGGAGGTGCAAAGAGATAGCATATGGTGCGTGGGAGCTAAGAAGGGTCGTAAAACCGATGCAACATTTACACCAGAAGCTTGAGAAAACACCGACAAATCGCTAATTGCCCGAGAACCTCCCAAAAACGGTAGCGAAAAGGGAAAAACCGCTCGCTCAATGTTCAAGTTTAGAGGTCGCGCTATATCGCTTCCAAATTGGCTAGTAAGATATCCGTGAACTAAGCCAAAATCGAATTTTTTCTCATACCAAAACCCTGAAAACCAAGCCCCCTCAAAAACAAAATAAAAAAACTAGCCAACCTGCAGCACCTCCCCGTTGCTCATCTTCCGCCCGTCCTTCGTGTAGTCGATGTGCTCGGCGTGGCGCCGGTTGAATAGCGGTCTGGAAGCCCCGCCGTCAGCTTGGGATGAGCTAAAAAGATAGACCTGTTAGTGAGCAGCTTCACGGCCATCTCCGGCTCGACCTTCACCCCGTCCACCGGCTGGCAGCGTGCCGCCGGCGTATCTCTTTAAACGGAAAGTGTTAGGAACTAAACTAACCAGTTAATGGCAAACCAATAAGGGGCGTAATTTACGGCAGTCAGGCAAAAAGTCATGATTGAAGAAGGATAGGGCAACAAACACGGTCGACTTACGTTGGAGCTGCGTAGAACTCGCGCATGCTGTCGCACGGAACATTCACCATTCCAATCATGATGGCTGAACTGAAATTAGGCAAATTCAATAAGAAATATCAGATTTACGATTCCCCAAGGGTGGGTAGCGAAACTTGGGCAGCCCTCAACTTCTTGCCCCGCCCATACGATAGCTTTATAGCGCGGCGAACCGTAGCCGAAAACAGGCTCCGCCTCCACAGCGAATACCCTATTGATGCAATGGCGTGGGCCTTCTTCGGCTTCTTATCAAAATCCACAGCTTATGAAGGGGCGAACATGCCTGAAGACGTCGGTCGTGACGACGAAAGATCCGAAAATAACCAATCCTAGAAAAACTAGACGCGCCAACCGGATCCGGACCATTGACCGATGCAGTAAACCCCAATAGCGTTCGGAAATTTCGCTGGCACGCGAGTCACCCAAAAACGCTTTTGTATGTATTACAAACCCCTCTTTTATCGTCGGTCATTTTTCCCCCCAATCAACAACACCAAAAAAATTTTAAAAAAACTTCCAACATAAAATAAAAAAAAAACCCGCCCCCCCCCCCCCCCCCCCCCCCCCTTCCTTTTTAACCCCCCCCACTTTTTTAAAAAAAATAAAAAAAAAAAAAATACAAAAAAATATAAAAAAAACTCCCCCCCGCCGTCTCCAAAAAAAAAAAAAAAAAAAATCCCAAAAAAAATTCCCCCCCCCCAAAATTTTTTCTCTCCCCTAAAACCGGGCCTCTGGTTTTTTCTAGCTAGCGGCGCGACGGGCCTATTGTTTTTGAATGTAAATGCTGTTGCTCTGGAATGCGGTGCAAAGACAAGGAGAAACAAACGTTTAATGGTCACAAAAAATGTTTTGAGATAACAAACAATTTATCAACAAAACAATATTATTTACTCATCATCCTCGCCTGCGGATCCAGCATCACCCTTCTTCATGTTGCGCCTCTTGACACGTCCGGGGCGGCCGCCGCCGAAGGGCGAGGTGAGGGCGAATTCGATGTGCTTCTGCGAATCCAAACGGACCATGAATGAGGGGACGTTCACGATTTGGCGACGAACTCTGAAAAAAAGTAAGTAGCAACGGAGTGACACTGGGATGCAATTATAACCAGTTATGGTTGAAAGGCATATGATCGAAAAACTAGAGCATAAATTTTTAGGTTCATAGAATATATATCTGCGGCTACAAAGCTTTAAAGAAAAGGGGTTGTTGGTTAAAAATTCTTTCCAATTGCGAAAAAGGTCAAGTACCCCAGTTCTCAACCCAAGCTATATGATGTATGAAAAAACCAACCGAATGTGTCTCTGGTGAATCAAAACGCGGGCGTGGTGGATAGATTTGGCGAGTCCAAGCTTGAAAACCTGAGTCTGGAGGCGGCGCTCAAGGAAGTCTTCAACTCCCAGGGCGAGGACGTAATCGAGCTTCATCTTGTCTTCCGACAGAACACCGATGCGGACGAGACGGCGTAGAAGCGCATTGCCTTCGAACAGACGTTTCGGGTCCTTCTCCTCGAGGGTCAGGAGCTCACGAGCGGCCTTTCGGACCTTGGCGAGGGTGTACTTGACGCGCCACACCTCACGCTTGTTGGCAAGACCGAACTCGCCGATGAGCTTCAGCTCCTGAAAAAGGAAAATTGTATGAGCACGGAATATATGAGGGCAAACCGCCGGGGACTGGCAATGACAATTGAGAAACGTTATACTGCGAAACCCAGCATTTATAGGGTCAAACCAAACTGAATTTCCGCCGAACAGCCCTCAAGATTATTGAAAAGCCGCAAAAAGTTTTCAATTGCGAGCGGATCAAGCCTTATGGATGCAGAAAACCCTATATTCGCCGGGATCAGCAGCAGTTTCCAAAGCAACCATGGAAAAGGAAGAATTCACATACCTGGTCGAGGCGCTCCTTTTCGAACGGACGGCGAGGTCCCTTCGAGACTTTAGAATGGACAGACTTTACCCGGGGCATGGCTGCCTGAAAAAGAGGTATTACTAAAGATTTCTGCAAAAAACGGCGTGAAAAGAGCGATCAAAATTGCAAAATTATTCGGGGGAAAAGAAAGTCTTTGGAAAATCGGCCGCCATTATTTCAATGCGCCTATGGTAGCCCTCATAGTGCCCCCGCCGCGGGACCCACGTACATAGGCGCGCCGGGTCGCCGATTTGACCGCGTAACTGATTGTGAGTTCCAATTGGTTTTTGATTAGTGTTTTACTTCTAAAGAAATTCTAAATCAATGAAAATAAACAAAAAGCAAGCTAAGATAATTTGTTAGTCATACTGGGATGATATTCGCCTTCTGCGTCCATACTATGAGTAATTTTGGTTTTTTCAAATATTATCCGGCGTTTTCGTACTAAGTTTTCTGTATGATTTCTTTCGGCAAAGCCTAAAGCTAGATCATGACTGGAACCTTCTTCGAAGGCTCGATATTGATCGACATTAGTGTCGGGAGCCCCAGTATCAACTGGCAGATGGCTGACAAGGTGACGCGACTCACTTTCCCGGGAACTTCCGAACTCAGAACTGAATTGTTTTTTCTTATAACCCCGGACTTGTTTTTGTTTTATCATGTATTTTGCGAATTATAACCTCGTATCTTTCATCAAGAACTTAAAACAAAGAGAATAGTATCTCATTTCAGCTAAACCATGGAGCTTCCCGATCCCTATTTGCCGGGCGCAATCAGCCTTCTCGACCAGTTGGATAAGAAGTTGATCGTCGTGTTGAGGGATGGCCGAAAATTAATAGGTAAGTTGATAATAATGCCAGTGAGTTAGAACCCCTAGACGAACCTAACGAATCTTTATATCCAGATTCAGTCCCAATCATGTTAGCGCATTTAGGTTACCTCCGATCAATTGACCAATTTGCAAATCTCATCTTGGACGAAGTGGTCGAGAGAACTTTTTGCGACAAATTCTACAGCGACATCCGGCACGGCTTCTTGTTGATACGAGGCGAGAATGTGGTGCTGGCCGGGGAGATTGACGAGACCTTGGATACCGGATTGAAAGAGGTACGTTTCTTTTTTAATGTAACGCGGAACCACCGGACTTCTAGATCACTGGCAATGAAATGACGATGTTACAAGAAGAACGGAGCCGACACCATAATAGAAAGGTTGGTTGGTTTCCGATTTCCTCTCACTTTAATAGATTTCTGGCTGACTTCGGGGTCCCGGGTAGTTTCTTGAAAATTTCGGCCCACTTTCGTTGAGTCATTGAGCTCGATACAGATCTGTCTTGGAAAGACCGAATTACACTGCCGATTCCCAGACGTTTTTCCTCAGATTCTTTTCGGCGATCTTTCAAAAGCATCTGCAAAATCGGAGCCGAGAAGTGGACGATAGCTCTAGCTTTACTGAGTGAGATGGATGTAACTTAAATTTTCAGCACGACCTGCCAAAAGCGGAGCCGCAAAGAAAAACGAAGCACGCAGACATGGATGATGCGTATTAACCTGTAAAAATCTGTGAATTCTTGTTGTTTTTGTTTTGTAAAGTTGACCCCCGGATCTGAACAATTTATTGCCGCCTTCCGGGGGTACTAACAAGAATCAATAAAGCGTTTTGCTGCCACAAGCTTGGTAAATACACGGGATTTCCAGGAGATTGTCGATGAGTGTTGTATTTTGGACATCTAAGCTTTTTGGAGGAGGCAATTACCTAGGCCTAGGTCCACACATCATCGGAGACTTTGCAAGCTCCACCTTTTCCTCCTTTTTTAGTTAGTTCATTCCTTACAAAGTTCATTCTTGCTGTGTTTTTGTTCTCAATCGGAAATTTCTCAATTTTTCAGGCGGCTGAGAAGGCGCATTTTTTGTGGCGGCTGAAGGTTTCAACAGGAAAGATTAATTTTGGTGAGTGAAAGCTTTTTTTGCTTGTATTTCTAGGTAATGACAAGAGTGCTACTTTTTCATGCGTAGCCAAACTTCCACGTGAAGCCGCGATGATTGCGGCGTTAGCACGCTTGAAATCGGCGCGCCCAATTATAGGGCCAGGGCCGCAGCAGCCCGTGATTTCATACATTAGCCGGCGCGAGGCGGGTTCCGATTTGTGTGCGTGTGTGTGAGCCCCCGCCCCATCCCAATCCGTTCACTCTGCGCCCTTTGCCCACTCTCCACGACGACACATGCCCGCCTTTTGCCGGGCGGCCGCGATAGGGCGGTGATTCTGCGATTTGCCCGCATACACAACAACATAGTGCGGAAAAGTGGCCCCCGGATGTTACCGCAATTTTCCATAGCTGCCGTTTCTTCCATCGCGAACATGTTTTGAGAACGTTTCTTTCCGGGGGAAAAGCTTTCAATGACGGGTGTTTGTTTTCGGCTCCACTTTGTTGATTTGGTTGCAGAAAGTTCCGGGGCAGCAATGGGGGAAAGCCGGAGTTAGTGTTTTGTATTTTATGTCGATGTCAGGACCGTTTCGGCCCGACATTTTTCACATAACGGCTTTGATTTTAATATTAGCGCTAACCTTCCGAGGTCAATCGGTTTGACGTGCTCTAATAATAAGCCAAAAATACCTTTATAAGCCTTGCCCAATTTTATCATAGTTTTCGTACACTTCGACAGATTCCCCCTCGGTCGGGACTT
Source organism: Mesorhabditis spiculigera (assembly GCA_958295435.1). Taxonomy (NCBI): domain Eukaryota; kingdom Metazoa; phylum Nematoda; class Chromadorea; order Rhabditida; family Rhabditidae; genus Mesorhabditis; species Mesorhabditis spiculigera. The sequence continues at coordinate 129,186 of CATQJA010002644.1, read as the reverse complement.
ATTATGTATTCACCGTGCCGACTAAACAGATCCACGCCCCGCTGGAATGGCTCCGCCCCCCATAGACCAGCCACCATATCAAGATCTAGATATATACCGTCGTTTCCGCGATCCGCGTTCAGAACTTAACCCGTTTTCGACTTCAGCTTCAGCTATAAAAATTCCTTTTCCAGCACGTCACTTTCGCAGAGGGATGGCCCAGCTCCACAAAGTGGTCTTCGTGCTCGGGCCTCCCGGATCCGGCAAGGGGACGCAATGTGCCCTCATTCAAAAGGTATTTTTTTTATCAATTTCGTCTATTACTCTTTTTTTGAGAATTTGGGTCTTGTCCACCTGTCGGCTGGTGATTTGTTGCGAGCAGAGCGCCAGCGACCGGATTCTGAGTAAGTATATTGTTTGTCTACCCATCATTTATATTTTAGATACGGCCGATTGATCGACGAACACATCAAGAATGGTTCCATCGTGCCGGTGGCGATTACGTGTGCACTTCTTGAAAATGTAGAGTTTTGCGTATTTTTTAAAGAACTTTTATTTTTTTCAGGCGATGAAGGCTTCGGGCGACTCGGCCGGCTTCCTGATCGACGGCTTCCCCCGGAACCAGGATAACCTAGATGGATGGCAAAAGGAGATGGCAGATAAGGTGAGAAGTTTACAAGTGGTTTTTGTTAGAAACCACGACCCCAAAAATAATCCCCGATGAGCCGGCAGCGGGCGCTAGGATTCGGAAACGCTTATCAGGCCTATAACCTATGCGCTCCGTGCGCTTTTTGCCGTGATTTCTCGGCGTTTGGGGCGACCGGGCGGGGTCATGCCGGAAAATGGCAAAAGCCGCTCGGCGCGAATGGGAACTAGGAATGTTGAAAATTAATTCCGGGAGCTTCGGATGGAAAGGAAAAGCCGCCGGGAATAAATATAGGGCATGAAATATGATTGGCCGAGCTTTATCAGGCGCCGTATAACTTGCTTCTCACGGATACGTTTTAAAATGTCACTAAAATCAAATGAAAATTTTTTTAGAAAAATGCTTAAAAAATGGAATTTTATTTGGAAAATAGGTTACTTTTGCTCTAAATATTTAAATTTGTGTTTTTTTTAGTAGATCGGCATGGATTTTTCACATTTAGGAATGGTAGAAAACAATATAGAATCGCTTAAATAACAAAATTGGGTCCTAAGGAAAAAGCTCCCTCCCGCTACCTCCAAAAAACCTCATTTCTTTTCAGGTAGACGTCCGGTTCTGCCTCTTCCTTTCGTGCCAAACGGGTGTTTGTGTAGATCGTTGCTTGCATCGAGGGCAGGGAAGGTAAATTTTCATAATTTAATTTTTATTTCCTGCTACCATATAATTTGTTCTCTTCAGAACCGACGACAACGAAGACTCGCTCCGCCTGCGCATCGACACGTACAACACCCAGACATTCCCGATCATCCAGCACTACGAGAAGCTCGGCCTCGTCCGCGAAGTCAAGACTAACCGCGACCCCCAAGACGTGTACGTCGACGTTGAGAAGGTCTTCAAAGAAGACGGATTCTAGGATTATCCCTTAACGTGAAATGTATGTATTTCAACCTTTTTTTTGCCGTGAGAGCATTCCCTCCTTATTTTTGTTCTGCTGCCCACTGTGTGACTCCTTCCGTCTCCCATCTTCCCCCGATACTTATCGAACTTAACACACGACCCAGATTCGCTTTCCCCCTCTTTCTACCCCCCAGTTCTCCCCCAGTATTACGCGTTAATTTGAGTATTGCTATATGCTATTGTGTTGCTGACTTCAGTGAAACTTTTAGGCAAATAAACTTTTTTATGAGACCTTGGTAGTTTATTAGAGTACGCTTATTCGATATTTGTTTATCCTAACAACAACAATATCGGCCAACAAGAAAAAAAATAACAACCTAGCTTGAAAAATTCTATGCTTCCGGTTGTATTGCCCAATCCGGGAGATCAGTCTGATAGCTCCAGTTCTCTGTTTCGTATCTGAAACCTTTATAGCTACGCAACCGCGCGATAAATACCGTAAACAATGTAGATTCAGCGAAAAGTGCGCCATTGTTGGGGCCTTTTTCACGACATTACAGCCGAGGCACACGGGGTCATAGGTCGGCCGCTCTTCCCGGGTTATAAAGGGGGTTCGGCGGTCACCTGAATATATCATTAGCCAGTTAACGAAAAATATTTCACTACCTCCCCAAACGCCATCTTCTCCATCATCTCACCGTATCCGGGCGCGATTTCCTCGAGCCAGTTCGTCATCTTGTGGTTGTCTCGCACATCGATGGCTAACTAAAGAAGCCTGGATGCAAATTTGAAATCTACCTGATCGAAACCCTTCTTATAATCGGCGCCTTTGCCCCGCTCCGGGCCCCAGACGGTCGAATTGTAGATGGTGTCCCCGACGATCGGGTGGCCTAAAAGAGGGGTTTTAGACGCCAAGAACGACTCCAAATACCTAGAAATTGGGCGTGGACTCGAATTTGATGCGTTCGCCCAGTGTCGATGGTTACCCTAGAAATAGAGAACATTTTGAAGCCTTTAAAATGCCATACTTTACAACAGAAACCTTCCCATCTGTCCACATCCTTTTGAATCGTGATCGGGCGTCCTTGCCGTCGGCCCGCACGCACTGGATGCCCATACTCACCACCAGATTCCCGAGCGACTCCTCGCACACGATTTCTTCCCTAAAAATCGTCGTTGTTTTCGAGAGGAAACTCTAACCTTAAAATGGCGCTTTAAATAGAGTTTTTTGATTTATAAAGTTTAGTTTTTCATAAAACAGTAAAAAAAGGAAATAAAACGTACTCTGGAAAGACGCCATCCACCTTGCAAACATATTCCTTCACCCAGTGGCCGAGCTTGAGCGTTTGTTTAAACTAAAAAAAGTTTTTTAAAGCCTAGAAAAATTACGTCGAGATCCGTCGCGTAGTTTTTCGCAAACAGCAGCAGCCCGGAAGTCGTACGATCCAACCGGTGAAGCACTAAAAAAAACTTTTAAACAAACTACAAGTTTCCAATTTATTTATTTTTGTTTTCAACGTCTGCGCCACAAGCCCATTTTCGGCTTTCCACGACCGGCGGGGCAGACAATTTTGCGTGTGTGCTAATGGACGTGCCTCTCAGGCCGGTGATTTGATGCTGGGTGCGGAGAAGGCCGAGAACCGTGTGAATCGAGTATTGGCCGCACGCGTGCACGGGCAGGCTCGCCGGCTTGTCTACGACGAGGAGGTTTTCGTTGTCCTCGACGATGCGGATCTTGCAGTCGAGCACCTAAATTTGTCGTTTTTGAATATCTTTAAAAACCGGGTACTTTTGCAATATCGGGGGAGGGGGAGAACAAAGAAAAACCATATCATTTTCGACGGGAATTTGAAGTTTTAAAGCATTTTCCGAGTTTTCTAATTAGTTTTTCCACGCGAAGGATAACTGCTTTTTTGGCGCTAAGCGGCTACTCCCTAGAAAATTTATTAAAAAAAATAATTAAATGCTCGATTTTTCATTGTAAATTTTTAAACATTTTTCTAAGCTTTCTAAATTTTTTCATTTGAAATATAGCTGAATTTCATCAAAAACTATGAAAATAATTAAACGAACTATGTTGCCTTATGTTGAAATTTCCCAGAGCGCCGGTTTTTCAACAATTAAAAACGCACCGGATGCTCGTGCCGGTGGCCCCAGTGCTCGATAAAGTCGGCGTTCTTCAGCACGTACTCTGTGTCGGTGATCTGCTTCCCGTTCACGTAGACGCGGCCCAGCTTCACGGCGACCGTCTGAAATTTGATGCTTGGAGTGTGCCATCCAATTTCGCTTGCACCGGAGAAAGAACCTCACAAGACGATGAACGCGCTTTTTCACTCAAGTAACCCCGAATTTATAAGGGAGGAGCGGTGAACGAGGGCTGGGGATCATTTCCGCGAAGGGCCCTTGGACGCTTCGCCAGGGCACCAAACCAACAAAAAGCTCATCACAGGTCTTTTCGGATGGTCGCAACAGCCTTTTAAAGGGTTTAGACGTCTAGTGGCGTCACTTTTCACGTTGGTAAGCTTCCATGCGACTTCTAAATCCGGTTCTTTTGCGTTATCGGGGGTCCTATATGGGCAGGTTTACCTGGCTAAAGCAAGTGATTTAAAAGCGTTTTTTATAGAATTTAGGGTGCTTTCGCATTATCGGGGGGTCCATTTAGAAATTCCTAGTAACGTAATATGAAGTATCCAAATAGCGTTTTTAGTAAATTTAACTTGATTTAAAATGGAAAAGCCATCTGAAAAACTTATAAAAGTTGAAATTTTTCATCTAGAATTTAAGCTATCTTTAAAACGTCAAAAAAATTTTCAATATTCGAAATTTTTTCGGAGTGGGTTTTTTGCGTTGCTTTGCCGTTTGCATTTTTTGGACAAATATTTTAAAGTTTTTAGTTGTATGAATAGTACAAAATTAAGTCCTAAACAAAAAACTGGACCCTACCACGATCGCAAAAATTAGGGCTTCAAAATAAACCCGAATTTAACGTCTATACCGGTCAGCCTAAAAAAACGCTGGTCTTCTGGGCGCTCATGGGCGGCCAGCCAATTTGAACGACCATTTCATCTTCCCAATTAGAGCTCGTTGCAGCCGGACGCTGCAGACGTCTTCGGAAAAAACCAAGGATGACCTTGGAAAGGGTAGACTGGTGCTCCCGGGGTTCCCCCGGAAACTTTTCTTATCTTACAAGCTTGAAAGACGCACATTTTTCCGATTTTTAGATTAAATGACGGCATTTTCTGGACCTCTGAACCTCAACTTCTTTTGTGCTCGTCTTTATGGGGTGGGGGGGCTTTCCCTTTTTTTTTGGGGGGGGAAAGAAAATTTCCTTTCCCTTCCCCCGGGCCCCCTTCTTCCCCCCCTCCTCTTTTGGCCCCCCTCATCTCTTTAAAGCCCTAATTTTTCCAAAGAATTGTCATCTACGTAGCTTCCGGTCCGCTAGTAAATCCTTCTGATCGCCCCAGACCCGGCCGACGTTTCTCACCGATGTTAATGGGGGCCAACCCGTCACTTGCCGAAGATATGTGACCACCACCAAAAGCCTGGCCGCCAGGCCCGACTACCCGCCAAAAGCTTCAGCTGTTTTCGCTATTAAAAGCTGATACCAGCGTTCAAAAATAGGCTATAAAGGTGCTTTTTCATTATCGGGGGGAGGGGCGGCTTGATCGAAACAGGAAAAGCTTTTGCCTACAAACTAATTTCTCTAAGATAAGTAATGGCAGTGTTTCTCCGCTTTTGTTTACTTTTCCTAATCGTAAAAACGCCATAAAATTTTCAAAACGTACAAAATATCAATCATTGGACCCAAAAATTTTCAATTTTTCTTTTTGAAAAGTTTTTAACTAGTTTTTCCAATTGACACACAGTCAACTCTTTAGAACCTGTATTGAAAAACTTGCTATTAGATTATTAGACATTTCTCGGCTTCCGCCCGCCCCGCCGCCCTACCCCCGTTAATGCAAAAGAACCAATTTTTCGCAATCTATATTTTGGGCTAGTTCTATTTTGAACCACACAAAATGGCACACCCCCTTTTGAACTTCGATCCGGCCAAATACCAGCTTCGGCGGAAATTGAACGAAACCGGATAGCATGCCGCGCGGACGGAGACGTCTTCACGGTGTTCAGTCACAGTTTTGACATAGACGCCGTACATATCGTTGTTTTGAAAAAAAAAACGGCTGCCCCGCGGCGAACGCTAACTCCCTTTTTGCAAGTTTTGTTAACCCAATTTGTCTAGTGTTTTCTCGGGGTCTCCTGAAATCACCGAAAGCGAATCTCCGGCCGGTCCCTCTTTCGGATATGGCCAATTTTTGAGGGGGAAGTCAGGCAAGAGCCGTCTGTTGCATCTCCTACACCCGCATCCGCCTAGCCATAATAAAACTTTTTTAATTAGTCACAACTTAGATTTGCGAAGCCTATTTTCGACGTACTATTGAGCAGAGCAGTTTAAAAAAAGCTGCATAATTTATAATATAAATTGTCTGCCAGACCCTATTTAACCTATTTAACTACTTATTTATTTTATTTAACCGCTATTTAACCCCCCCCGCAAGAAACCTTTACCAGTTTATCAGCCTAATTTTGCAGCGTTTTCACGATTTCCATAGACATTTTCTAGGAATCACTTTTTTTACCTCTTCTAAGTCAAATTTTCGAAAACCACTTTCGAAAAATGTATGTATCTAAATTGAACCGTCAAAAACGGCATGAAATAAAAATGTAAAATTTCGAAATTCTGATTTTCGAAAAATCATTTCGGTAAAAAGACGTTTTAAAAATGTCATGGCCATTTTCTCGGTCCCCAAAACCTCAGCAAACCCGAATCACCGGTCCCGCTGTTTTGGATATGGCCATTTTTTGAGGGCGAGAAAAAGGCTAGGGAAGAGCCCCGTCCGCCGCACCTCTCACCACACCCAGATCGCCCGGCCACAAATCGAGTTTGTCATGGGCCTTTTAAGGGGTGCTTCTCCTGGGCTGTGGCCCAGGTCAAAGGGTCCTGCTCCTCTTCTTTGGCTTGTCGAGAGAGCGCGGCATGGCCATAATGCCGGCTGACATTAATCTGATGCCGGCGGGGCGCCGCGTCAGGTAGAAGCCGGCCCCGAAAGTGCCCGCGTCACAAGTCCCCTCCTTTGGGTGGTCGGCATCTCCAGATTCGGTCTTTGGCTGGCTTTGGGTATTCGGTTTGTGTTCGGCTTCATGATCCGCTAAGCTTTCCGTAGGGCTTCTGAGGGCTCATTTTTGGTCTTTGATGCCGGAGTACAGTCGGATTTGTCGTTTTTGTCGTAGTCGTCAAAAAAAGTAAAAAACCCCTGCGGGACTTTGGCAATATCGGGGGGGGGGTCTAGATAGACCTGATTAAATGCCAAGATTTTCATAATGCTCTAAAAAATCAATTAGCCTATAGATGTCAAGTGAATAATTTATATTATTAATAATTTTATAGAAGCTATCTATAAAATTTTAAAAATTTTCAATTTTGAATTCGGCTCGAAAAATCAAGATTTTTATTGGGTTTCATAAAGTACAAAATTGTGTAGCATATCATTTAAGAAGCTTAACTGAAAAACTATCTAACTACAAAACGTTTTAAAATCTGATATTTTAATCGAAAAGCCTTTTTATGGATTTTTTATACAAAAAATTGTAAAATTTACGTTTTTGAAAACTTGTAAAACTATTGAGGAAAGACCTCCTTTATGTATATTTATTAGGAAAATCAGATCCTAATGAAACGTTTGCCTCCCCCCTCCCCCCGATATTGGCAAAGCACCACTAGGGCTTGAAGGGCTTGAAGCCTACGAACACCTTTTGGAGAACGAAAAGTTCGGCTGGCCAAACACCGAAGAGAAACATTTTCATACTTTTTCATCAGAAACCATATAATTAGCCAGGAGACAGGCTGCTGTTTTTCATATCTGAGAATTCTGGAATTCCAAGGTTTTTAACTTTTTTTTTGTTGAGCCATTTAAAAGCGTTCAAGATGCTTTTAAAACCCCCTAAAAATGCTATTCCTCACCGAGTAGTGCTTGTTGCAGCTGAGGAACTCCTGGGCGAAGCAGTCGACCAGCTTCCTTCCCAACCACCGTCCTTTCGCGTAGGTGCGCCAGACGGACCAGTACGGGTCGAGGTAGCGGATGCCTAAAAAGATGTTTTAATTTTTTAACGTTTCGCAGGTTTACGTTCATTTCGCCGATTTTCACTTCACCGATTTCGCTTTATTTCTGCTAATTAAGTTCGGTTTCAGTAAAAATTCAGTAAAAATGGAATTGAATGTTTTTTGTTTGTATTTACCTTATCAAAATGAAATTAAAGTGGGTTTTAAAATCTCTTTAGCTCGAAAAATCGGCCAAGCTTGAAGGAACTTAAATAAGCATGCATAAAAAATCGGCGAAATGAACGCAAATAGTTTCCCAAACCCTCGAAGCCGATTTTGACTCCCGCTCGTCCTCACACCGAGCGCCTCAACCTCAAGCAAAGAATTCTCAATTTCCGCTTGGACCAACTGCCGCACACGCGCCTTTAGTTCGCTGGCCCCGGGGAAATTGGGACGGCGCAGACTTTCTCGGCTTCAAGCAATTCCTGGTAGCATATTTTCTTTTGGAACGGCTCACGTTTCGCAACTCTTATTTAAAAGGGAACGTTTTCTACGCCATCAGCGCGATTCAATCTGGCCATTTTTAAAGCTAGCTTTAATTCTAAAAAAATAATTTCTTTCATAGCTACCAATAGCCAAAGACCCATGTTTACTTCCTTGAAGCAGCCCCCAAATTAGCTGAAAATAGCTGGCTTTAGCGGGGAAATGTCGAAATTATTTTTGGAAGCGTATTTTCAAACATCAGTGTTGTGAAAAAAAACACTCGTGAAAATTTAAGCTTTAGAAAAGTTATATGTGGTGGGATTTGGGTAATATTTTGGCCATGAATTTACAATATTTTTTAAGAAGCTTGAAGTCGGTAAAAATCAGTGTTTTGATGCAAAAATATATATTGTTCCTATTTTTTAAGTTTTGTAAGGTTTTTACGTTAAGGAATACCAAAAAAAAGCGCAAGGACACGTTCTCGAGATTCATATAAGGAAAATTTGGCCCTAACAAGCCCCCCTCCGATAATGCACAAGAACCAAAAACAGCTGTTTACAACTCGCGTCCACATCCCTTTAGTCGACCCACCGCCCAATCTCAACCGCTCATCTTTGTGCCCAACCCCATTTTCCGCTCGCAGTGGCCACCAACGCATGGCCAAATTCCCCGGGAAATCCATTAGGACTTCTTGCTCTGATCGATGGACCCAAAGGCGTCTTTGCGATTATTTTACGAACGGATTTGGTGGCATAGTCGAACTTTTGTAATGCCGAATCTCCTATATGCTCGAAAGTTCTCGATTCCCAATGCGAAAAATTAAAAAATTTCGTCTTAATGGTTTCAAAATAGGCATTTTGAAATCAGTGATTATGAAAAAATTAGGTATTAAGAGAATTCCGCGCTAAATAGCGGTATCCGAACTGTTTTTTACTGTTTCTAAACGAAAAAAATCACAAATTTTCCCTAAACATTCCCAAAAATCTATCTCGAATTTTCGATCTAATAACCGATTTCGACCAAAAAAATTTGAATCTATTTTCTAAAAATTGTGAGATAGGTTTTCCACTTGAAAGATGGCTAGATTTTACCCAGAATCTATTACGCTACTTGGAATTTCTAGACCTAGGCACACCCACCCTCCCCCCGATAACGCACAAGAACCGGCGATTATTTTGCGAAAAGCCACGCGGAAGGGCAGGGCATCTCTTACTAACAGATGACCAATTTGTCCATTGGCCCCTGGGCCCCCTATTCACCACCCTGAAAATTGCCGACCCGGAGGTCTGTTCTATCCGCATCGGGGAGGCAGTCGAAGGGTGGCCGGTGCCTATTTTCTTTTTCTTTCGCATATTTGCCGGTGAGGAAAGCCAAATATGAGGGCTGGCTATGGGGGTGCCCCTGGCCAATTGCTATCCATTTCGCCCAAGAAAAACGCTCCTTATTCCTGGCTCATCAATGCAAATATATTTTAAAGGAGCCAGCCTTTCAGTGATGGAGCCTCAAAAGAAGCCATTTTTAGATGATAAAGGACTTTACGATATGACTTGAAGGTTCTTGTGGATTATCGGGGGGGGGGGCAATTTTTCTTAGTATCCAATTTTTCTCAGCTGTTTTTTTTTACACCATCTAAACGTCAAAAATGACAAATCTTAAAAAATGAAGATCAGGATTTTTCGACCAATTTCTAATTTTTTAATTTTTTTTTGAGCCTCGGTTGTATAATCTTCCACTTAATTTTTTCTAAAAACTCTATTACATCATTAGACATTCCTAGACTTGTAGAAAAAATTCAATCCTCCGATGAGGAGAAAGAACCGACATGGCTCATTCGATAGAGCTGCAAATTCCGAGCCACTCGCATCTTTCAAAACGCCTGAACGATACTAGATTTCGAGGAAGCATTTCTGAAACTTAAAAATAAGCAAAACGTCGTTTTCAGAAAGAAAGACCGCTTTTTCAGACGAACTTTCAGCGTCTTTCGAAACGTGAAACTTGGTCAGAATATCGGATCCGAATTGTCGCACTACCCCCGCATCAAAATCCTCCAATTTACCCCAAAGCGAACAGGGGTACAAAATTAAGAGTTACCCCCATTTTTTGCATGATTTGACCTCATTGCAATCCTAATCATCTCCCCCTCCACCTCCCATCCATTACCTGCCCGGAAAAAGTGGCATTCTGGAATCCCGGCAATTATCCCCCACGCCGCTACATATCAATTATTTGCAGGCATGGCAAATTCGGTCGGCCCGGCCGTTCGGCCGGGCCGAAAGCCGACTGAATCGGCCACTTCCGGGCCGATTTTCCTATGCTAATTTTTTCGGCCCGGCCGATCGGCTCGGCCGACTTTTGGGGGAATCGGCCGGGCCGATTCGGCCCGGCCGATCATTTATGTCAAAATTAAAAAAAACCCGTAAATCAGTGGGTCCACAAGTTGATGACCACCAACCTCGACCATCAATTTTCGCCTTTAGAAGCCAATCAGCTCCCTATTCATTTGAAGGTTTTTTGTTAACATTCCTTCAAGTTTTTCAGGTCTGCGAACGATTTCGTGACGTTTTACTGCAAGCGCCTAAGCAGCCTGTTCAAGGCGGCACAACAGCTGCCACATGGGAATCAAATGGAGCTTTTCGCGCTCTTGCCAATGAAATCCTTGACTGTCTAGAATACTCAACTTCACATGGGATATGATGATCTTAGTGTAGCGTCAAATTCGGATAACTGTTCAAACGAACGGTGATAACTGTTCGAAGATGCTGGTCATCTACTTGTCATTCCACTCTTCGGGGGGTTAGCTGACTTGAACCATTAATAATATGGTGATCATTTCACCTCAAAAATTACCTTGATCTTCTTGACTAATCACCCCAAACCTAATTGATTTGGAGGTAATCGGCAAAAGCACCAAAGAGAATGCATAATCTTGCGCATTTAACACTGTGTTATATGTGGAAATCGGATGTATCGGCCTCACTCGGCCGATCGGCCGGGCCGACTGAAGCCGAAAAAATCGGCCCTAACAGGGCCGATTCCGGAAATTGTCGGCCGAGCCGAATTCTAAGAGGCCGACATTCAAATTTCGGCCGAAAAAGCCGATCGGCCGGGCCGATTGCCATGCCTGATTATTTGATCCGCCCCGTAGCCAACGAGCCCAGGTTCACGGTTTGAGCCATTTGGAAATGCCCCGAATTTGTTGCAATTCCGAAAATGGGGCTTCAGTTCTACCCTGTAACCAAATCGTTAGCTCAAAAATTCACCATCAACTATCCTAAAGCCGACGGGCATCATTGGGTCCTCCTCCTCTGCCTCGTCAAAGCGCTGTCGTTTTGCCGGTTTTCGCTGAAAAATGGCAATAATCTTTATTTGGAGCTTTTGCAATAAAGGGGAGGATGAAGATTTTTCCTGATCACCCTTATTACTATTTATAACCGTAGAAACATTGCAGATTTCTAATAAAAAACACAAAAAATATCGATTTTTGCGAACCAAAGTGGCCGATTTCCGATTAAAAGCTGAAATTTTCAAGAAGTTTTCTAGTTTTTTCACCCGAAATATAGCTTTAGATAGCTTTTTTTGGCCTATTCCAATTCTTTCAAAGACGTTACTAAGTACGTCTGGACTTATAGCAAAAAAATTGGCTTCCCTCTGGCAATAACAAAGAACCGTACTTTCTTTTCAAAAATCGAAAACCTATGTAAAATAAAAAACCCCCGATCCACTTCCAGAAACACTAAATTTGTCCGCGCAGCCCCACCACCCGTGCGCCCAGCCTTCCTACGCTAATTCAATTATTCGACGAGCGCCTTCTTCTGAAAACTCCCTCACTTTATTTCCTCCTTCAGCTTCCGATCGTCTTTTTCGGTGACCTTTCGGCTCCTCGGCCGGATCGATGTTCTAAAAATTGCTTTAACTCGGGGGAAAACTCCTACTTTTACGCCTTCTGCACTTGTGTTCGCTTCTCTTTCTATGTCGTCGGCCTCGCCGCCAGGCATGTGTGTCCTGAAATATTTTGCATAAATCGGGAGGCCGAGAAAGAGAACAATACATCTGAACTAAGCTGGAATTATGTGTTTTCACGGAATAAACATCGAGCCTCACTTCTGGCTTAAAAGAATTCAATTTTAGCAGGATGCAGGATGAGTTTGTGATGTCATACTGCAATGCATGCCTTGGCTCTACGGATCCGGACTATCAAGTAAGTTAAAAGGGGAATTTTCAAAAATAAAATACGAAAAAGGAATTTTATTTAGTTTTTGGATCAAAATAATCAGTTACGGCACGAAAAGTTTTCGCTGCGTGCATTAGGTGCGAGCGTTATTAGTAGTCAATCGGAAGCTCTATTACAGGATTGAAATCAAGTTAAGAAGTGGAAAACTTTTCTAAAAATTGAAAATAGGGGCTCTAAAAAGTTTTAAAAAGCTTTTGGAGATTAAGAAGTGCAGTATTATGGCTTGGGAAGCTAAATGGAGATCGGTAAACGACCAAAATTGAGTGCGAGGCTTGTTTTTGGTTTTTAAAAGTATAATTTTTCAGACGTACAACTTCGCGGTGTCCGGGGTGCTGTTGGCGCTAGTCGGGCTGGTGGGGCTGGTCGGGAACGTGCTCGTTGTGCGGGTCTACCTCTCACGCTCACAACGCATCCACTCGACGCCCATCTACCTGGCCGCGCTGGCCACGTCCGACTTTTTCTTGATCCTCACCGCCATGTTTCTGTTCGTGCTGGAGGCGTGGCGGCATCACAATTATCCATGTAAGTTTATTGACAGATTAATGACAAATTTAATTTTAAGTCATATCCGCAGCATTTTTTGCTGTGTTTTCCTCAGAAACCATCAAAACAATCCTATTTTTTTGTCTTATAATTACAGCTTTGTTCTTTGCTCTAGAGCGCTCTATCGACATTCCTTTCCAGTTCTGGCGTGGCTCTACACAACCGGTGCCCCATTCATCTTCCCGTTGGCCGCCGTTTTTCAGACGTCTTCAGGTACGGGGATCACGTGCGGGCATAATTTTTGGTGGAAACCAGAGCGGAATTCGCTATTTTGAAATTAATAAAGGGTAAAGGGATGTTGCAAATACGTAGAAGAGAAAATTACAGCGCCTAAACCATAATACAGTTTAGAAAAACATAAATTCTTACCTATTTTTAGTATATCTCTGCGTGGCAGCCGCTGTCGATTGTTTCATCACGGTCGTCTTGCCAACATCTGTACGCCAACTTTATTGCACACCAAGGTATAACTAAAACCCATTAATTGACGCTAAAAACCCAAATTCCAGGCGCGCCAAAATCACCGTCATCTGGATCATGAACTTTTGCGTTTTCTACAACATCCCGCACGCATTTGAGATTGAAAAGGTGGGCGGAAGATTTAAAACTCAATTTTAGAAAGAAAATCGATAAATTTATGTGAAAATATATTTAATAAAGTGAAAATACAGTTTTACAAAACATCTTCAGGTGCCGTGCATCGGGGACAACGGGTTGAGCTCACAAATTTGCCCCACCGACATTCGGAAAGACCCCATCTACTACACGATCTACTACACCTACATGTATACCACTTTTCTGGCCGTTGGCCCGTTGATTCTGTTGATTCTACTGAATATTTGTGTGGTGTACACGGTGGTGACGCGGAAAGAGGATAATGGAGGTTTGTAAAGTCAGGGCATCGTTGTGGTAGTTAAAAATAGGTTTTTGAGATACCTTGAAAAGTGTATTTTATAGTCTATAAGTTTTACAGGCTTAATCGAATCGAAATGAACTATATTAGGTTTTTCTCCGTAACGTAAGGTATAAAGGTGTAATATTGCGATTTTCATTTTAATTAGTTATAATAGTTCTATTAAATTTCAGGGAATTTAAAGGTATAAAAGCTACTAAATTTTTTTTCTGGCTTTTTCTTTTGTTTAAATCTCGCTAATTTCAAAAGCTAAGTCTGAAAGTGCAGGTTAAAATTGTAAAGCGATATTAAAACTTAGACCAGCTTTAATTTAAAGTTTAATAGAAAATTCGAACGTTTTAATGTTCTTTTTAAGAAGAATCCGACACGGTCAGCCTAATCCTCGTCGTGTTCTTCTTCATCTTTTGCAACTTTACGGCCCTGCTCGTCAACTTCCTCGAGTTGATATTCATGTACCAGGTGGGTCAAGTAAGCAAATTTTCAATACATTTTTATCAAAATTTTAGCTGGGTGATATCCTGGTGTATCTCGTCGATTTGTCGAATTTGTTGATTGTCATCAACGCGACGGCAAACTTTTTCTGTTATTTCCTGTTTGGAGTGTCGTTCAGGTACGGTTGCTTTACCATTTTGGCAAGCATAAGCCAAAGTTAAGCCTAAGCCTAAGCCTTAATCCAAGGCAAGGCCTAAAAAACCAAATTTTTCATTTCAGAAGAACACTCATCGCCATTCTGCGACGACCAAAAGTGAAAAATACCGAAATCATCTGGGAAAACGGCGCCACAAAAATGACGGACCCACACACACTTTCAACTTTTCTCTAAAAAACCTATATTTTTCTGTTTTTTTTCCCCCTTCATTTTTGTTTCTATAACTTCCCGGTGCTATCTAGCCTTTCCATGACAACTTTCAACTTAAAATTCTGTTTTAAGCTAATTTAAATCCCGATTTCCGTAAAATGCTGAAATGCCGACAGGAAAAAAATCCCGACAGGCAAAATTTAGACGTACAAGATCGTTGTTTAAAAGGGAAAGGCATTCACGCCAGCGTCAAAAATTGTCCTGAATCTGCCGGTCGGTATTAAGGCTGGAATTCCTGGATTCCCCTCTGCAACTCTAGACACTCGGCCCTCTCCGCCAACGTGTGATACGGTTTCTCCCGGATTCATCGGAATCTCGTGTGTTTGTTTCGAGCCCCAGTTTTGTGTGGCATTTCATGATTTTCGAAGGTGTTTTTTCGGTGTTTCCCCGTGTTTCCGCATTTTTATTGCGTGTATAAATTGTATTTAAAGTTGGGCTGTGGCGATGGAGGGATTGGGAAATCAGAAAAGCTACAGGATCGAGCCTTCACAGGCCCTTTAAAATTCATCCAGGCTCGAATTCAAGGTTGGAAATGGTAAATATAAGAAAAACAGGTACGGAAACGGTATTCGGTCGTTTGCTCTCTCTCTCTCACTCTCTCTTTCTCTCTCCCTTCTCTCTCTCTGTCTGTCTCTTTCTACGTAATGACTTAATAACTTCATCATCCCCATGCTCCCAACTCGTAGACCAAGGGACCAGCCTGGCCAATCATAGACTTCTTCTCCACGGCCCCCATTTTCTCATTGGCGCCACACTCTTCGCATTTCCTCCGGGATCTCGTTCTCACTTTGCGGGCTCCATGGCCACACCATCATCCCCGGTCCGTTTAACAGCAGCAACAGCCGCATTCTCTCTCTCTCTCTCTCTCTCTCTCTCTCTCTCTCTCTCTTCCATTCAGCGACCTCTTATATCCAACCCCAGCTTGGCCATCACCATTATCCACTGGCTGGCCCGCTGAATCGAAATGACCAGAGGCGTGGAACGGAATTTTGAAGTTTTGAGGTCTATATCTCGCTCTCGCTCGCTCTCTCTCGCTCTCTCTCTCTCTCTCTCTCTCTCTCTCTTTCTCTCTCTTTCTCATTTTCAAAGAGCTAGCTTGTATCGTGTTGGAAGCGTATAGCTAGCTAATCCTGAGACCAAGCCTATGCTTATGCCTAAGCTGAAGCCTAAGCTGAAGCCCAAGCTGAAGCCTAAGCTTAACCTAAGCCTAAGCCCAAGCCCATGCCTGTGCCTAAGCCTAAGCCTAATCCCCCAGCTTACCCCTAAGCTTATGCCTATGCCTAAGACAAGCTCGAGCCAATCCCCGTTTTCCATCGCGTAATCCCCATTGTCCCTTCAGAGACGAACTCCCCCGGTGAAGGCGTGGCTGTCAAGCAAGCGGCCACTTGGCACCTCACAAGTGCCAGCCGAGTGCCACACACACGCTCTTGCTCGACACACTCTTGCTCGACGTAAACTGTAACATTAGCCCGGCGGGGTCGTTTGGAGGAGTGCCCCGTTCGGCCCTAAACTTGTCGGCGGCCCCGCAAGATGATCATTGTCGCCCATGAGGATTTAGGATTTCGGAGGTCATAGTTTGCAAATTGGGGCCATTGGGGCGAAAAAAAAAGTTTGTAGAATTTTTCGAAACAGAATTTAGCGACGATTTAGCATTTAGCTTGCAAAAAGCCTGTTTTCAAGATACCACATCCGAAAAACGTCGATTGTTCAAATAACCAACTTCTATAAGCCTGGAAAATTCCAATAGTCTTTTTTTTGCTTTTCGAGCTCTTCCCGCTTGTTTTTCGAATTATTCTCATTTTATGGAGATTGTAATGGGAAATTAATTTTGTCGAGATTTCATTACATTGAAAAGAAATTTGCTACATCTTTGTGAAGGCGAAATTCCGATAAAATTCATCTCTCCCTCCCCTCTCTCTCTCTGTCTCTCCCTCTCTCCTCCCTCACACTCTCTCTTTCTCTCGCGTTCAAAGGCTCTCTCAATATCAAAACCCGATTGAATCCGAAGCCTATGCCTATGCCGGAGCCGAAGCCGAAGCCGAAGCGGAATAAGCCGGTCGCCGAATCTAAGGGTTGAGCTAAGCCTAGGCCTACTCATGTCCTAAGCTCATGCCTATACCCTAACCTTACGCTCGAAACTTTTCCCATTGACCTTCCCCCCTCCCGACCATCAGTTCCGCGACATTCCGCCGTCCATTTCCGTTTCTTGCCATCATTTCGTTCATCTCCTCTGGGGGCAAATGCCCTGTGGGCACATGTGACCCAGGTGGTGCTGTGGCCACGGCCGCCACTTCTTGCCGCGATTAATGGCTTTACCCGGTGGGGTTGATGCTCAAGCCGGTGAGAGAGAGAGAGAGAGCAGAGAGGAGAGAGGGGCTGATTCATTGGCTGTTGTTTGGCAACTTTTGATCGACAGGGTGGAAGCGGGGAATTCAGCGGAATTTGCAGATTAGGCTCTAAAATTCGTGGAGATACGGGGATTACGATAGCGTCATTAGTACGCTGCGTAGTCGCCATAAGAAACGAGGGAAATACGGTGGAAAAGCGAAGTGAAGCCTAAGCCTATGCATCAGCCGAAGCCTAAGCCTAAGCCTAAGCCTAATTAAGCCTAAACCCAAGCCTAGCCTAAGCCAAGCCAAGCCCAAACCTATGCCCAAGCCTAAGTGTCATTAGTACATATCGTAGCCGCTATAAAATTTCACCCATGTTCCTCCTTCCCCTCACCCATCCCAATCCAACTATGGAGATGCGGGTATCCGTTCCTTTACCCACCTCTTTCCACCCATTCCCTCCCCGAGAACAAGACAAGCACAATCTAATTCCACCGGGCCGCCCCGGCTTCAGACGAGCCAACAACACCCGTTATCGCCTTCGATTGTCTTTCCAACCTCCCCCCTTCTCATTCTCATCCTCTTCCTCCTCCCCTCTTCCGAGGCACTCCTCTCATTCCGCTCACCGCTCACGGCCCACCACCCCGGAATATCAAGTAGGGGGCTCGGGGCCGGGGCTTCTGAAGTGGTACTAGCTAATTTTGGCTTCGTTTTGGTAGTTTTACGGCTTGTGCCCTTGGCTCTCTCCTTCTCCGGATTTCTCCCGTTCTCTCTCGCTCAAGCTCGCTCGCTCCGTCTCTCGATCTCTATCTCTCTCATATCTCGCTCTCTCGTTCTCTCTCCCCCTCCATCTCGCTCGTTCGCTCTTCCTCTATATCTCTCGCTATCTGTCTCTATATGTCGCTCTCCTCTCTCTCTCTCTCTCTCTCTCTCTCTCTCTCTCTCCATTCCGCGTAGTTAGGCCCTTCTGATGAGCCGCACGCTACCCCGTACCACTTCTACGGGCAATTCGCGTTTCGAGTATTTTTACGTGCGGTGTCTAGAGTATTTGTGCGGAATGCATGACGAATTTCTATTTTTGGGGTCGGGATTATCGCGGTCGGGAATATAGTTGTCGGGATTTCGGCTGTCGGCATTCGTCGGCATTATGGCGATCGGGACTATCGTTTTCGGGATCTTGGCGTTCGCATCCACAGCCTATATTCCTCATTCCGGCTCACTTTAAATGTTATTTCCGGTTTTAGACCTCGTTTTAAGGTATACCCGCGGCTACAGAACACTCCTCAACACACGCCGCACTCCCATTTTATGGGAATCGGAAGTCGGCCTCGACGAGATCCGGGGTGATTTGAATGTTTCATGTCGTTCTGTCATTTCCCCCCGTCCATGGCTTGTGTTTGGCGATGAGCGATTGGAAACAGCTGCGTGTGCTGTTGGTCGCGGAGCCCCGCGGAAAATCGTCCGGCAAAAAACCGCCCTACCCTCTAGACGACCCCGCGCTATTCGCCACGGGGATTGGGGGACGGGGCTCGAGGCCATCATGGTCAAGTTTTGTCCGAAAAGGGCAGGATTTGGGGGTTTTGTTTAGATTTGGTTACCTTTCCATTCGATTTTTATGTTTTCTTAACATCGTAGGACTTGGATTTTTCGTAAAAAATCTAATCTCACCAATAAAAGTCAAAACCGTGCCGTAAAACTCGTTACAAAAATTTGCCTACCTTGCCACGAAGCTACCTTAATTTTGATAAATTATGTTATGAAAAACCTAGTGATTTTTTGGCAACAAACCGACTATACGATAATTATTGAAGGTTGGCAAAATAAATTTTTCCACGAAATTCGGAAATTCGAAAATCCGAATACCTTTTTGATTTATTTTCAGCGTATTTAATACATTTTTAGTGTTTTTAAGTTGTTTTCAAAACTGACCGTATTTTTTAAAGCTTAAAAAATAGCTTCTTTAAGTTGCGGGGGCATTCTAGAAGTTAAAAATTGGATTTTTAGGAGCAATTTTGCTTTTTTGTGTTGATCCAGCTTTCAAGAACGCTCATTGTTCGATATCTGATCCATTTCGGAATTTCTGAATTCCTTGAATTTAAAAAGTGATAAATATTTTGGATTTCGACCCCCCGAGACCCCGCTCCAAAAACATCCGCCCTCCACCCTCCCCGGAATCCCAAGCATTTTTTTATTTAGATCTCCAGCCTTCTTGCCGGCCCATTCGCCCAGCACACATACACACACGCAGCCCGGGCCGCATTCAATTAGACGATAAGCCGTTTGGGAAGAGGGACCACAATTTTGCACGACCACCACTGCCGGAAAGCGTCTTTCAGGTTAGTTGTGTTTTTTTGGGTTCTTTTGGGGCGTTGAAGAGTGGCTAAGCCTAAGCCTAAGCTTAGCCGAAGCCTAAGCTTAAGTCTAAGCCTAAGCTACGCTTAAGATTAAGCTCAAGCCTACTCTGAGCCTAAGCCCAAGCCTAAGCCTACTCTGAGCCTAAAGCCTAAGCCCAAGCCTAAGCCTAAGCCTAAGCCCAAGCCCAAAGCCTAAGTCTAAGCCTAACAAACTATGCCTAAGCTACAACCCCACCCTAATCCTTTTTTACAGTTCGATTGCGTGTACGCGACCGCATGGGGTCGCCGGGGCGGACGGCGGGCGTGGTGGCCGGTCTGTTGCTGCTCGTCTCGTTGTTGTTGTTAGTCGGAATCGTCTACCTCTATTTCACGCGGCCGCCAGAGGTGTGCCTCACGCCGGGATGTATACATACTGGTCAGTTTCTATGGTTTTTATTAGCTGCTTTTCATTTTTAAACCTCTCATCCGCTTACGCAACGTAATTCGGGCGCTAAAGGACTTTAAGTCATTTTGTTTATATTAATTAATTTTTATTATTTTTCTTCCCCTCCAAAAAACCTATTAACGCTTATATGACTGGAATGCTTAGTTCCGGATTTTATCGCATTTCTTTTAGAAACATGAAAAATGAGAATTTGTAAAGCGCGCATAGGATCAGTGCGTAAAATGGAGCCCGCGTAGTCCTGTAATTGCAAAAATTTTCCAAAATTCTTCTTTTTCACGTAATGCCTTGTAGCACCAGTCACGTGTTGTTGTTCCCTGCATTAATTTGATCGAGGAAAGTTAAAATGATAACTTGCAAAGCGGGCATAGTATCAAGGCGTACCTTGGGGCCCTGCGTAGTCCGAGAAGTAAGTTCCGTTTTCGCCTAAAACACGCAAAACCAGTTACACCATGTTATTCCGCTTGCAGAGCTTTATCTAAACTCTGCAGTTCCTCCCCCCCATTTGAGCATAATAAGCGACGGCAGCTTGCGAGGAGGGTGAAGCCCAGCCTGGGGGAATGGACCTTATTAATGGACATTCTCTACTGGCTGCCTATATCCCCCAGCCATCTCCCCCTATAATTAATCGAATTGCAGCGTCGGTGATCCTCTCCTCGATGAACGCCTCCGTCGACCCGTGCGATGATTTCTACGCGTACGCCTGCGGCCAGTGGATAAAGGTTTGTCGCGGAGGATGGGGGTCGGCAAAAAAATTGGACACGAATTTTTCATGGGTCTTTTGTAATATCGGGGGGTATGGTTTTATTCTTTTGAGCAAATTTTCGATAAACTGTTGGCTTTTGCGCTGTTTTTTCATATTCTAAAGCGGATTACTGATGATTTTATTATTAGAAAATACGGAACGTTGCTTTTAACGGGATTGGCCAACTCTCGACAAAAATTTAATTTTTGAACGTTTTTCGAGTTTTTTAAACGATTTCCCAGGGCCACCCCATCCCCGACGATGCGCCGTCAGTGTCCAATTTCGAAAATCTCGGCCAGGATCTGGAGTTTGCACTAAAAGGTATCGAAAAAATAGTTTGATACACAATTCGCCCTTTTGCAGAACTTCTCGAGAGCAAAGAAGATGTGCACGACGCGGAGAGCGCCGTCAACAAGGCCAAGCTGTTCTACAATTTGTGCCTGAATGAGAGTGGGTTGGAAAGATTTTATAATTTTTTAGCGTTTTAAAACATTTTAAAACGCTTTTGTAAAATTCTATTCCATCTTTCCTACTTTTTCCAAATTCTTTTCTGTAGCAACTGATCAGTAGCCGGTCTGTTCATAGTTCCGGCTTTGTTCTGTTGTTTTCCCCGGGGTCTCGGATTTTCGGTCGACCAATCCATCATCTACCGGCCCGACATCCGCTAAACGCCCCAAAGAAAAAGCCTAAAACATGACCCATAACTGCCCAAGATTGATCCTCAATCCTCGCCTCATCCATCAGCGTCATCGGCAAAGGCTTTCCCCCCCAGCATTTTCGGGTTATGATGAAAGGAATAGGGTCTGGAAAATTAAAAAATCAGATAAAATAACCCCCATTTTCAGGCGAGATCAGCGACACGTGGCGCGAGACGTTTGACGAGGTGATGAAGACGTTCGGCGGCTGGCCGAGTCTCGGCGCGCACAGTAGGGTGGCTGAGGTGTTGGGTGAGATAGGAGATGATTTCCAGTCGACGAGAGCACCTCCATCGAGCGGTTGTACGCAAAGATGGTGGCCAAGTACCGGGCTGATTCGCTGTTCAAGGCGACTGTGCAGCCGGATGACAAGAACTCGGAGAAGCACGTGCTGTTGGTGGGTTTTGGGACTCTTGTAATATCGGGGGACGAATTTTTTCGTATAAATCCAGAAATATGGTGATTTATTTTGTTTTAGACGTATATTGATAGTGTTTTTGATAAAATTTGGCTATATTCTATGTGGAAAACCATTTAGAAAACACAGAAAAACTGCGAAATTTTGAAATTTGGGCTGAAAAAAGGCTCATTTTGGCCGAAAAATTAAGATTTTTATATTTTTGCAAAAAAATGTAATGGAAGTTGAAAACATCGTATAAACTTTTCCTCTATTTATATGAGCAAAATTGGACCCTAATAACAAGTAAAACTTGCTATTTTAGGTAGACCAACCGGCGCTGAACCTGTTCGCCCGCGATTTCTACATCATGGCCGAGAACGAGGAGCGGCTGGCGTACGTGACCTTGATACGGTGAGAGTTCTGAATAAATTCGTTGAACTTCTCGGTAGTGACGTGCTGGTCCACCTGCACGCCCGGCCCGACATTGCCATCAACGACGCCAAGGAGATTATCGAGTTTGAGACGGATCTGGCAAATGTAAACTGTTTTTTTATGATGCCTAAACGTAAAATTTTACAAATTTCGAATAAAAAATACAAAAATATATATTTTTCGACTAAAGTACTTTTTCTGAGTTTTTTAGAATAGTTTTTCCACTTAAAATAAAGTTAAATTTTACTATAAACACAAAATTCCAGATAACAATGGCTGACGAGCAACGGCACGACATTGCCGAGCTGTACACCAAGCTGAGCATCGGCGACCTGAGCCGGAAGCTGCCGAACTTCAACTGGCTCCTCTTCTTCAACTCGATGTTTGAGGACATTCGAACAAAGGTGATCTACCTAATTTTTAAAACCAAAAAATAGAACGGAACAACCATCAGCTTCGACTACAGCACCGAGGTGGTCGTCTACGGCGTAGAGTTTTTGGAGCGACTTGACAAGATGCTACCTAAATACAACAAGCGGTAAGCCGAGTAATTCTTGCTTTTACGTCTGCTTCAGCCGCATCGTCAACTACCTGGAGTGGTGCTGGTTTTTCAAGACGATGCTCCGCGACCTGCCCGACCCGTTCGCGCTGACCATCTTCAAGTTCTACAAGACGCTGAACTGTTAGAACATCGTGAACACCTAAAAATATTTTTTTTAGTGATGAACGTGCAAAAAGTTCGGTGGCACGGCTGCGTGACTCGGATAAACTCGCTGATGCCGATGGCCACGTCGTCGATATACGTCAAGTATCATTTCGATCACGATTCGAAGCAACAAGTAAGTTTCTGGAGCTTTCGCATTATCGGGGGGGGGGTGTAAAGTCTAGAAATGCCTGATAGCGCAATAGTAAGTCTTTTCATCCTGTTTTTAGTAACATTTAGCCAGATTCTAAATAGAAAAACTAGCTGAAAAACTTTAAAACATTTAATAAATTTAAATTTTGGTCGAAAAGTCAATTGTTAGTAATTTTTTGAAAAAAGTTGTAAAGATTTAGTGTTTAGCAATAATAAAAACGCTTTAGAAACAATTCCTCAATTTATAATGGAAAAATTGGATATTAAATGAAAAACATTGGTTCCCCGATAATTCTAAAAAAATTTCCAAATCTATTAAAACCTTATAACCAGACCTTTAGGTTGAAGAAATGATCTCATTGATCATGGACGCGTTTGTCGACCTGTTGGTGCATGAAGACTGGCTGACACCGGAAACGAAGGCGTTTGCCAAGCAAAAGGTATTAAAATAGCGTCCAAGTTTCCCTAAAATTCAAAATCCATCTGCCATTTTCAACCCAAAATTCAGGTCAAAACGATGAAGCAGAAGATCGGCTACCCCGAGTACCTCAACGACGAGGTGGCCGTGAACAAGGAGTACGAGCATTTCAATGCTTACCCCGGAAATTACTACAAGACAAAGTTCCAATTCTACGAGCAGTACCAGAAGGACGTGCTCGAGCGCATCGTGCAGCCGGTCGACAGGGAGAGGTTCGAGAATTCCGCGAAATTCATCTGCCTTTTTTAGATGGGTCGCTGGCGCGGCGCTGGTCAACGCCTTCTACTCGCCGAATACGAATGAGATCAGTGGGTTTTGAAGGACGACGATGACCCCTTGTTTTGTTATAGAAAAGAGGAAATGTTTTTAAATTGTGGTTCTTTAGGATTTCCGGGGGAAACCAAATTTTTCGGCCAAAGCCTAAATTTTTTTCTAAATGCGCTGTTTCTAATGGTTTTTAACTATTCCTGAGGATAAAAACTACCCACATTTTAATTAAAAAATTTAATTTTAGGTCGAAAATCCTATAGACCTTTAGGATTAGCGGGGGAAGACCCAAATGACCATGTTCGCTTTTTCAAACATTTTCCTCTTTTTGAAGGTTTTTCTCTTTAAATTGTTAAATTTACTAAAAACAATGTGAAAACACTTTATATTTAATTACTAGGTCAACCGGGAAACCAGAAAAATTTGGTTCCCCCCCGAAAATCCTAAGAACCTAATTGTTTTTGCAATCCCTAAACTTAAAAACATTACAATTTGTATAAAAAAGCACGAAATGCCCAAATTTTTTTAAACGTTTTTCCAGCTTTTAAACCCTTTTTCCAGTACAGCCAGTAGTACAATACAGCCAAAATTTTATTAAAAACTTGCGTTACTAGGCATTTCCGGGCTCAAGGAAAAATTCGGATCCCCGGGGAAACCAAAGAACCAAACTCCTTTTTTAGTCTTCCCCGCCGGAATCCTGCAACCCGTTTTCTATTCCAAGGATTTCCCATCGTCGATGAATTTCGGAGGAATCGGCGTGGTCATTGGCCACGAGATTACCCACGGATTTGACGATCGAGGTAAGGAAAAAACTGAACGCCCAAAAACTATCGATTTAGGCCGACTCTACGACAACCTGGGCAACATCCGACAATGGTGGGACAACCAGACGATCGCCAACTTCGAGCGCAAAGCGGAATGCATTGAAGTGAGAAAATACAACACTCAAAAACTTCCTCATTCCTCCAGGACCAATACAGCAGCTACATCCTCGAGCAGATCAACATGCGCATCAACGGGCGGTCGACGAAGGGCGAGAATATCGCTGATAACGGCGGCCTGAAACAGGCTTATAGGTGAGTGGAAAAAAGTTTGCAAAAACGGTTCCAGGGCGTGGAAGCGGTACGAAGCGTCTCATCCTCCACCGGCAAGATTGCCAGGCGTCAACCTTACACATGATCAGCTCTTTTTCCTGAACTATGCGCAGGTGAGTTTAAAAAGCGTCAACTTACTTTCAAAAATGTATCGACGACGCGCGTAAAGTTCAAGCTATTAAAAACTCGTAGATCTGGTGCGGCACGATGAACGACAAGGAGGCGTTGCGCAAGCTGCGGACGTCCGAGCACTCGCCCGGTCCCATTCGAGTGAAGGGACCGCTCTCGAATTCGCAGGACTTTGCCCAGGCCTACCAATGTCGGCCAGGAGCCCCGATGAACCCTGAAAAGAAGTGTAGGGTCTGGTGATTTCCCCTGACAATCGTTAGCCCCCTATCTTTACCTTACTAGTAGATATGAATGTCCTTTGGTATGACGCCTCTCTGGGAATGACAGAACAGCGAATTGTTTCTCTTTGGTATGTCTCCACTGAAACCTAGCGAACCTTTGAGAATTGAATTTATATTGATAACCACTTTATGATTTTTCCCCTTGTCCCCCGACATTTGACAAATTCTATCCCAATATTGAACCTGTGAGATCGTCACGAGCTCAACCCACCTGGCCGATCCCCCGGACCGCCCTAAAGCCCCCGACCCGCGCATTTCTCTGTGCACTGGATGTACATTCCGTCGTTTTCACAGCTTTTCCCTC
Source organism: Mesorhabditis spiculigera (assembly GCA_958295435.1). NCBI lineage: Eukaryota > Metazoa > Nematoda > Chromadorea > Rhabditida > Rhabditidae > Mesorhabditis > Mesorhabditis spiculigera. Next base: position 103,731 of record CATQJA010002644.1, on the reverse strand, counting down.
TTGTCACAGCATATTCGAAAATCTAGTCCCCCTTGACGCGCCCACACGAACCGCAACTTTTCTTGACAAAATGTGACGAGTGTTCCCCCGCGCAAATCTGGTGCAATCTGTTTGTTCTATGTATGCCTCTCTGCTTGCCAACGATAAAGATTCCGGTCATATAGCTTTTGGTAATCAAAAAATTTTATCGCAGACGATAGACAATAAGAATACATCGAAAACGGGGTAAAAAGCGGGCCCGTTGGAATGACTAGTCAGGTTAACAGTACAGAAATGCAAGGGAAGACTCGGCGACCATTCGCCTAGTTGGATCCGGGAGCCTTCATGTTGGTGAATGGAGGGAGGGGCTTGCCGTTGATAAGCGTGAGGATGTTGTAAATTCCGAGGATGAAGCAGGCGGTGGAGAGGATCTTCACCATTTTCGTTACCCCTTGGTCGAACGGGCCGGCATCTTCGGACTTGGCACCATCGAGCAGCGCCTTCGCGTAGGTGTCGACGCGTTTCTTCAGCACGGGATCGTAGAGGCCATATTTGCCCATCACCAAGTTGCCACATCGCGTGCCCTCCGGGAGGCGGGGAAGGATCTTGCCACCAGCTCCAAGCTGCCACTCGCCAGGGTTCAGCGGGTCAAAGTCCTCGAGCTTTGGTGGGGTCCTGCCAGCATTGGTTGGCACCGTCTGGAACGTAGCGGCTCGAACGGAGATACGTGCGGGTCCTAGGAAACGCGCGGCCAGCATCCTGAAACCAATGTTGCTTTCAATTCACAGCAGACCATGTCGATACTCTGTGGTAAATCTAATACCAATCAACCGTCGCACTTTCCAGTAAGTGATTGACAACTTTATGTAACTACTAGAAATTAGGAATTAGAAGGTAATGTATACAATTCAACATCAACAAGGCAAACAAAATCCTACAAGCTGGTAAACAACAAGTTACTCGTATATGCAAAATCAACGGGGTGTGGTCAAAGGAGAAAAGTGAGGTTTTACGGGCAAATGCGGCTAAGTTAAGAAGAGAATGGGTGATAAAGAGGCGGGCCTATTAGATTTTCTTGGCGAGGAACAGCGTGTGGTTGTCGGCGATCGAAGCCGAGATGATCTTGTAGCCGTCCAGGTGTGCGGACTTGATCTCACGAGGCGTTGGCACAACCTAGCAGCAAATATTAGAAAGTAAAATGCCAAAAACCTTGTCATCATCGTCGGTGATACCGAGTCCGAGTTGACCAGAAGTGTCGACGCCCCAAGCGTAGCCCTTGCCATCGCGATCCCAGGCCACCGAACAGGTCAGCTTTGCCGTCACCCCAGCACTAACTCCAGGTATGACGATTTTCTGGAGTTCATCGTACCTATGAGAGGGTTATACGTACTCGAGTCAAAACACTCACTTCCAATTCTCGTCGTCCTCCTTGGCGTTGTATGTGCCGAGGCCGAGAGCGTTGTCGACGTTGCGCCCGATTCCGTAAAGTTCGCCTACGACAAAATGATCATGTAACTGGAATCCAGTTACCTTCTTTAGATCGAACCACGACGTGTTGCACGCCTTGGTAGTCTGTCCATTCGTGACCATCAAACACTGGCGAGTGTGTGGGCAGGAGAACTCGCAGCTCTTCAGAGTCCACCTCAGTCTTCTTTCCACCCAAGGTCAAATCGACGCCCAGCTGGTTGTAGTTGTTCAGACCAAAGACGAATGTCCTAAAAATCAGGTGCACCACCAAAATTCAAGGTACTTGTGGTCCTCAGTCTTGGCAATAGTCCAGAAGCCCGCGGCAAAGATGTCAACGAAGGTGAGCGTATGGTTCTTGTTCGACGGATCGGTGGCACGCACAATCAGATGCCGTTCATCGCACATGTAGGCTAAAGACAAAACTAAGCTAGACTATACGCCATTACCTGCGCGGATGTGAGTTACGCGGAGTGAGCGTCCTAGCTGGCCCATAGAGCCGTCCCCGAAAGTCAGCAACTCGCCCTCTGCACTGAGCATAGCCAGGTGATTTTCTCCGGCAGCGATCTGAAAAATTGTTATTTACGGAAAATAATGTCAAGTTACCTTGACAATCTGCTTCTTTTTGTGATGGACAACAACGACGGGCGACTCGTTCATCTTGCTCAGAAGCGGGTGCACCTCCATCAAGCCAGAGCTATCCTAAACCAAGAACTTAGGAAAATTTGTAACTCCATACTCGCAAGTTGCCCCAAGCGATGACCGATCCCAGGTCGGTAAGAGCGGCAGAGAATGAAGCGCCAGCGGTGACTTGTACGATTCTGCCCTCCTTCTTGATGTCGTCGGTGAAAATGATGGGCAGGAACTGGTCGCTGGAGCCCTCAGCCTCCACGCCTTCTCCAGGAGCAGTGCCTAAACAAAATGTTGAAAAGTTGGAACAACAAAAACCCATACCTTTCTCGTTGATTCCACAGGTGTAAACCGTCCCATCCTTCGTCAGCAACAGCGAGTGCACGCCGCCAGCGACGACTTGGATGACCGGCAGATCATCATCCTCGACACAGTCCACCTTCCGTGGTTTCTTGCTGGTAGTGCGTCCCGGGTGACCAAGTTGGTCACCTTCACCGCACGAAAGCACCCGATCGCCAACCGCCGAATCATCCACAAAGTCTTCCCAAGTGAGCCGATGCTTGTGAGGAGCGCCGCCTAAACAATAAATGTGCATCTACAAGGAGAAAACGTCAACGTACGCTTAGGTGTCTTTGTGGCTGAAGCATTAGGGCTGGCCTCAACAGCGCTGCGCTTGCGGCCACGGCCGCTCTTCGGCACAGATGCAATCTTTTGTTCGCTGGCGCGGGCGGCGGCTCGCTTTGGCCTCGGCGGTGGGGTGCGCTTGCCGCCATCTTCCTGCTCATCAACCGGTTGTATTTTGGCACCCTACAAAGAAGCAATTAGGAATTAAAATTTTGAAAATACCTCATCGCCCTCCTCCTCTATCACGTCCATGGCTCGACCCGTCTCCGAGGGGACGTCCATAGACTGATCTTCCGAATCCTTGCCTGCCTCCACAGCGACTTCCATCGGCTTTTCAACGGTTTCCTCCGCCGGGTGCTTCTCTTCCGAAGACGGCTCGACATCCTTCGCCTCCTCGCCCTTGGCGTCCTCGTTCAGGAGGCTCGTTTCAGAAGCTGAGGGGGCGGCTGCATCGTCGACCTTGGCATTGGGCTGCGAGACTTCCATGGGCGCATCGGCATCAGACTGTCCCGGGGTGACCGAGTCTTCGGACGCCATTCTGAAAATCAGGAATTCGAAAATGAAGAAAAAAACATGAAACTGGAAGCGAGAAAGAGAAAAATTGCAAAAAACATTTGAAAAACGAAAGTTTTTCGGAAATACGAAAAGCATGGTACGAAACGCTCCGCATCACGCCATTCCAGGTTACGGTCAAAGGTCCACGTTAAGAATTCCAGCTAGTTCGTTAGTAGTAGTTTCCCGGGATTTTCGTCAACCAAAAAATTAGGAAATTTGCGCCAATTCGGAAAATGGAAGGAAATGTTGAGGTTTGGAAGTTTTCGCAGCTCGTAATGGGGGTAGTGGCTTATGGTCTTGAAAGGGGTCTTCACGGGGGCACACAGGTACTTGGAATGAATTTTTTAGGCTCGGAACTATTTTTAGAGAGGCCAAAAACAACGAGACGAAAGATCCGTGTGCCATTTTTCAAACTTTATTTATTATCTTTAATTTCTTTCGGAAAGCTTCTTCTGGGGGCTTACTTTTGTATAGTTTAAAACGTGACAAGACAAAAACTTTTAGCATTAGCTAACGGACTTTGAATTTAAAGGCGACTTCACTCGTCTATATTTTAACTAAAAAATAATTAAAAGTTCAGATAATAACGCTGACAAACTAATTTTAAGCTAGACTGGATTTTTAAAAGTTGCGGCGTTCTTTTAGAAGTGTAATAACAGTTATTTTTCGGTAGAGATCGCACGATAACCCCTATGCCCCCAGGTTTTTCGCTTTACCCAGCAACCACCGGATATTCTAGGCCTCATTAGGCGTTTTTCCTACAGAATGACTCGAACTCGGGCACACAACTCGTCATCGAGCTCCGCGCCCAACTCGCGCTAAGCAAGCCAATTGCCTTTTTCAGAGCCCACCCGATTGGCCTCGTTACTTTTCTTTCCTTCAAACGACACTTGTCACGGAATTTGCCAAGTAGCCAGAGACCCGGCGGGTGGCCCCGGAGGATAGGTCTGGGCCCTCCGCGTTGCCCTAGTCTTGGTGTGGGCCCTCCTTCTGGGGGGTGGGAGTAGAAATCTGGGGCCCAGGCCGGGGACGGCTCATTCACGCGGGCATTCCCCAGGCCCCCTCCTTACGCCCCAGGTACCGTAGTCCCCGCCCAGCCATGCTTCGCGCCCAACTGATTTGCCTGCTCGTCGCCGCCACGTTGATGTCGGTGGTGACGTCGGCGAGGATACACCATCACAAGAATGTGAGTTCGTTTTGAGGGCGGGCTGAGGTATAGCTTACCTCGCTCCTACTGTATCTCGGCTCCCCGTTGTGCTACCGGATTGTGAAGTATACCAAAATGTTCATCCTGGTCCGGCGAGTAGTTTAGGATACCTTACATCGCTGTAGACAAACAGGGAGCCGAAAGACAAAGTTCGGGCCGCCAGCCCGGCCAAAAAGCTCCTTTTGCAAAAGGTTTTGGGGTGAAAATTTCTTGGGCAGAATTTTACGCTGATTCCGATTCTGCGGCTGCTTTTTGCGAAAAAGCCCTGTTTCAAAAGTTATCTAGTATTTTATTGTGAAGAAAGTAAGTAATTCCCAGGGTTGACTAGCCCTCTATCAGCTCCTATAAACTTGGAAAACTCGACTTTTCGCCGAGTTTTATCCCTCTCCCAGTAAGGATAAGTGACGCCGTTGATTATGATGCGATTTCCCGAAAAGGGGTCAGCTTTTAGGCGTCCACCCGGGGCCACATGACCCAGCCAGCCCCCGTGTTTTCCAAGTGCATACTCGAGACCCCGGGGGGCGGCTGCTCGGCTCTATGGGCGCGAAGGGCCCATCTTAGATGCCACGCGATGCGGGGGAATATATATTCCGTAATATACAAATATAGAGGAAAAGGGGACGTGATTTCAGCGGCAGGGGGTTGCTTTTTTATGAGTCAACTTGTCAAAAACACGAGCGCATGCTGGGCGTAGATTAAGTCAGCGGAGCTTTGGTCAGATGGTGGGATATAAAACCCTATTTTAGTTTTTTTTAAGGAAAATTTGTAGGCAGAACTATGTGCTTTTGCCCGTGACTTCCAAAAAAATTTGACCGCGACCCGCAACGCGCGTTCCGCCGTTCTATCGCGTAATGGATTACGATCGAACTGAGCGTGCGTTGCGTGCCGCGGGGGTAGAAGAAAAATCCACAGCTATCTCTTTCTCGCACGCGGGGCCTGTTCCATTGCACAATGGAACGTCCGGGAATCCGTTGCGTGTCGCCGTTCTAGTCAAATCCATAGTTCTGACTTGACAAATCGATGAGCCATATTAACCTAACCCTAAGCCTACGCTTGGGTTCAAAATTCGCAAAATTGCCGGTGACCCCCCACAAACCCAATAACCATTAGGCATTTGATTAGCCTTGTTCGGGCGTCCCATTAGTGCTGATTGGGGAGGAGGGGAAAAACGTGTTCCACGCGCGGATTGGGTTGAAAGCGTCTACCATGGCCTGGAATCGAAGTATTGAGGGCGGAAAGTGGCGTACGAAGTATAGAAACGGAAATCGACACGTGGGGTTTCACCAGGGATAGAATTTATCTAAAAACTTTGTTAGAAACGGTTTTAGTAAGGTTACTTAGCCTAAGCTTACTTTGGGTTCGATCTAGTAGCATAAGCCGCAGCTTCAGCTTAAGGCTAAGCCCAAGCTAAGCCTAAGCCTACGCTAAGCCTAAACAGCAGCCTAAACCTAAGCCTAAGCCTAAGCCCTAGCCTAAGCACAATCTAAGCCCTTCCTCAATTTCTATTTCCTCCTATCACGTCCCCTTTTTTTGCAGGCACCCATCGACGACCAACACGTGCGCTGGGTGGATCTGCTGGAGAAGCGGGATATCGGCAAGAGTGAGTCCCATACCACCTTTTTGAATTCCAAATTTTTCCAACTTTTCTGGGATATCTGCGCAGAGTTACCTTCCGGAAGTATTTAACAGGGGAAGAAAGCTTCTAGCTCAAAATTCATCGATCTTTTTTTTGGTGGTGGCCCAACTTTCATTAAAGGGATTGGGCAAACAAGAGAGGGGCAGAAAAGAGACCCGAACGGGTTAGGGACACTAGAAAAAACGAAGAAATGTGAAATCAGAAGTTGGCAAAGGGCCAAATTGGCTAGGGGAGAGCAAAATAGAAACTAGGAAACTGGAAAACATCTAAAGCAAGTCAGGGAAATGATGGGAAAGCAGTAGAGGGAGTACTAAACCATTAAAACTTAGAAATTCCGAGCCCCTAATTTAGCTTAAAAGGATGCAAAACGTTCAAAAATGCACTTTAGAATCTCGAAAAATTCATAATTTTGTATTTTTACTGCCAATCAAGAGCATAAAAGTACGTAAATTTGTTAGCAATTATTAAAAGGACTGGGAAGACAGCAGAGAATAAAATTTCGCGATTTCACCAAGCAGAAGGTATTGGAAAGTCTTCGAGGGGGCGAAAAATGTCCTAACGAAGGGGTTTTTGACAAATTTAACTATATTTTAACCAGATAAACTTATTTAAAAAACCCTTGAATGTGATAAAAAATCCTGATTTTATGGATTTTTTACTAAAAACTGGCAAAAATTTGCGTTTAAGAATTGTAAAAAAAAAGTCTAGAACCCTTTATCTATTTATATTAAAAGTCCCCCGATAATGCACAAGAACCCATTTCTAACCTACAGAAACCCGGGTTTCCAGTGGGCTACGGCTGGAACGACTGCGAGTTCTCGCCGATGAGCTGTCTACTGCGTAGGCGACGCTCGCTGCCGCTGCGCAGCTTTGAGGTCGAGATGAACTGAGAGCCCAAGGAGAAGCTTCGAATTCGTCAAGCAACATCAAAAAACGAATTTGCCTGCCACCGCCACCACCAAAAATTGTCTTCAAAAATATCCACCACACCTTCCGATTCTATGCCCCCACTTTCGTTTTGATTGTTCACCAAAAAGCTACATTTTTTTGTCGTTTGGGTCCTCTGAATTTTCTTGAATAAAGTTTGTTATTGAAAAGGTTCTATAAAAATATGGTTTTTTTAAATAGATAGGATTAAAAAGCGTCCAACAATCGTATTTAACGAGTTTTCACCAATGAGAAAAAAAAGATTTGAATAGTTATAATAAAAAATACGTATGTAAAATACTATTATATTATTAAATTAAGGGATATTGATGTAAATAATGGTTGTACAAGTAATTCGATTAAAAGATATTGAAAAATGCGATTTATAAAGCCTTAAATATTGACATAACAAGAGTGACCGTTATATAATAAAAAATCTGAGTATAAGGTATTAAAATTCAAGTTATATACGGTAAGTAGTGGCATTTGAAAGAATAATTCGATTCAAAGGTTTCGATAAATGCGATTTATAGTTTAAAAAGAGTGCAAAAAACCAGCTTTACCCGCTTATAATGAGTTATATAAATTAATAAGCTCATCTAAGCATTAAACAAGAGAAAATGTCATATTTATAAGCATAAAAAACTATTTTTCTTTCCTTCCTGACTATTTTTTAAACATTAAAAATATTTACTTAGTTATAATGAGTTTCATACGAATATAAGTACACTTCTATTTGATAACAAAAAATATCGAAAATTTTTTACCGTAGCTCTAGCGTTAATAAAACTACTATATCTGAATTAAAAATATACAAAAGTAAATATCCTCAAAAACTCTTGACGGTGTGACGACCGAATACTCTCTCCTCCACAGCTTCCTTTCAAGTCGGCAGCGAGCATTTCAGAGGCAAAATTCTTTATTAAATAAGTTTTTAATTATACAAAATTATAGCATAATAATAATAAACAATATTAATCAAAAATATATACACGAATTACTTTCGAAAGTTGATGGCAAAGGGTAAGGGTAGGTGGAGCTGGGCAGGGGGGTAGGTTATACTTCTCCGCCCACCCTGGGTGGGCCCCCCCTAAGGGGGACAGAGGGGGGACTGAAAGGGGGGATGGTGGGGGGGCCCCCCCGGGGGACCCCGGGGACCCCCCAGGGACCGTGCCCCCACCCCCCTGAGGCATGAAGGCATGGCATCTACGAGTTCCATTCGCTATACCGAATTTTCGCTATACCGAATTTCGCTATGCCGAATTTTTGGTATACCGAATTTTCACCATGCCGAATCTTCTTTTGATAAGCGGTATGTTCCCAATTTTTTTTACTGTTTTTTTTCCAAATAGATGGGCCTAGAAAGTTAGAGTTAGCCTAGAAGTTTCCAAAAACGCAGGCAGATCGTGGGTCCCGTAGGCGCAGCAGATTTTCTGTTGCACCGCAAAGTCCCAGCCGATCTTAGTTATTAATATTAGTAGTAGAGTAGCAAAAATTCGGCATAGCGAAATTCGGTATAGCGAAAATTCGCTAAAGTGAAAATTCGGTATAGCGAAATTCGGCATAGCGAAAATTCGGCATAGCGAAAATTAGACATAGTGAAAATTCGGCATAGCTAAAATTAGGCATAGTGAAAATTCGGCATAGCGAAATTCGGCATAGCGAAAATTCGGTGGGGGGTGGGGGTGGGGGGTGGGGGTGGGGGGGGTGGGGGAGGGGAGGGGAAGAATCCCCGGGGGTCCCCCCGGGGGGGCCCCCCCACCATCCCCCCTTTCAGTCCCCCCTCTGTCCCCCCTAGGGGGGGCCCACCCAGGGTGGGCGGAGAAGTATAGGGTAGGTAATGGGAGCACAGAAAGAGTTTCGTATCCATTTGTATCGCGTCGTACACACCCGTAGCATCGCGGAAACACTATACAAATAACGGTGAATCATTGTGTACATTTTACAAGTTTTGCGGGATGTAAATTGGAGCATTTGGGATGAGAATTGAGAAAATAAACACACAAAAACACAGTGGAGCACTGGACTTGAGTTTTGGTGAGGGGGGCAGACCCGTAGTTGCAGAATTTCTTGGGAAGGTACGGTATTTTGAAAGGGCACCTTTTAGGGCGGAGGTCACATGTTGTAAATGGGGAAAGACGCGTAGGGAATTGGGAGCTAAAAATTGATTTTTAAGGGCTAGAAAATAGTATAATTAATGACTGGGTGCTGGGAAGAGGGCGGAGAGTGTGGTGGGGGGTAGTAGGCGCTGGCTGGCTTCCTGAAAATAATTAATATACCTTTAAACGTCGATTTTTTTAGAATATGGTAATTTTATCGGGGATATCTTCATATCAGTGTTATCTTTTTACTTTCTAACCCACCTGGATCTTGACCAGCGCGGCGCGAAGCTCCTGCTTGCTGGGCTTGGCCGAAAAATCGGTATCCTCGATGTTAGCAGTATTTGAAGAGGTTTCCTTGAGCATCAAGGTCTTCGGAATGACGATAGTAGCGCAACGGATCGAGGCGTCACTAAATAAAGTTATTAAAATGAATTAAAGCTAGGAATGTTCTAATTTTCATATACTTTTTCAAGCTTTCCACTACCAATTTCTTGATTTCAAAGGAGAGAAAACCTCGAAAAACGCTCTAAAATCGGCCTGTTTGGTCGAAAAACCTTATTTTTTGTATATTACATGTAAATGTGTCATTTCGAATGTATAGTATTCCATTCCTACAACTCACATTCTTCGCTTTCTCCACGTCGCTCCACTACCCGTCTTTTTCGAGACAAAACCTATCCGGGCGCCTGGTCCCGCGGCGATCACCTTCCGGTTGAGCGCGACGAAGCGGCTGTGCTGGTAGGAGCCGAGGTAGGGCTGAGAGGCTAAAAGACACCATAAGTTACCATAACCTCCAACTTACGCATGGAATAAACTGGTGGCAGATCTTTGACCATACGTCGGTAGATGTCACCCGGTTTCCGTTCTTTCCGGTTGGCCGCCGCCTGGATGTGGCCGGTGCGCACGTGGTCTTCGAGCTGTAAGGGGTTTGTATAAATTTTCGGTGTCGTATAACGTTTTTATAGATTTTAATATACTCTTAATCTCGCTTTTATGCTTTTATGGCTTCTTACCTGTTGATTCGGACGTAAGCTAGCATAAAAAATCTATTAAAAATACATTTAAGGTATCAAAATCTATATATTTAATTCTCAGCATAACAAACCTGTCGATTGGTGACAAATCGCCCGCGGCACCCATCCACAATACATTTGTAGGTGGCGGCGCCCTTGGCGTGTCGAGTCCGGAAGTGTTCGCGCAGCCATTCGTACTAAAAACAGAGTTTAGTATAGATTCTTCGGTTTTTAACTTTTCAAAACTATCAGAAAAGAGGCAAACCGGCTATTAGGAGCCCAATTTCAAGAGGAACTGGTCTCAAATTTCTCAAATTTTTCCTGAAATGTAGCTAAAAACGAAGGAAGATGACGAAATTTCGGCTTTATTGTGGTTTTTAAGATTAAAATCGAAAACGCCCATTGAACGTTAGTATAAAACCTTAATTTTGCTGATTAAACTATAAAAAAAACTTGTTTTTCGACATTTATTACAACGAAAATTACACGAAATTTTTTGTTTTGACGAAAAAGAATCAATTTCCGCTGGGAAAAGGGTATTGTTTTCGAAAAGGAACCGTCGGGGCAGCCTGTGCACAGGAGCGGCTTGTAGTGGGCTACAGGCTACAACAGACCGGGGAGTTTTGTTAGCTTTCATTAGCTTTAAATCTAGTTTTTTACTTAATTAAAGTTATTACAAGCTAAGTTAAGTCAAATTATAGCGTCACATCCCTTAAAAAGTACCCACCTTCCGATCTCCATCCCCTCGCGTCAACCTCATCGAGCAGTCCGCCCACTGGCATCCGTACGGATCGTTCTCATCGGAATCGCTGGCCGTTCGACTGTCGATAGGCTCTTCCCGGACGGCACCTCTTCGAGTACGCTTCGATCCTCTGGACAGTAGCTCCTTGGCCAGGTTGAGGGGTGGGCCCTCGGAGTGGAACGAGGCCACCGACCCTTCCCGGGACATGCAGCAGGTCGTTGGTGTCATGGACGTGTTGTGCGCGCTCAGGGGGGATGATGTGCTCCTGGAAACCCGGGATTTAAAAGGTGACACGGGGTTAAAGGGCTTGTGAAGTCAGGAGAAGTCGAGCTCGTCGAAAATCTCGGCTAATTTGGTCCAGAAATTTTTTTTAACACCATAATTTCACCAAATTTTTTACCTGAATCACGTGATCGTACAGCTTGTTCATGCCGCGTCCCTGATACCCACAATCGGCCCATTTACACCCGGTCAGCTCGTCATCAAGCCGTCTCCGCTTCCCGGTCTCCTCGGCCTCCCGCGGCTGCACCCGTTTGAGCACCACCAGCTCGGGCTGTTTCGGCTCGACGAAGATGTTCTCCAGCTTCTCCACCTTCTCCAGCACGGGCTCGGCCTTTTGGAGCTCGATTTGCTGCTGGTTTTCCTTCTCAATTTCTTTGTCAACTTCCACGACCTCGGGGAGCTGCTCAACACTCGGGACCTCGGATTCGAGCAGATCGGGGAGGTCGGGCATTTGGTCATCTTCGGCTTCGTCTTCAGGGGTTTCCGGTGGCGTTAGGTTATTCTGAGGCGGTGGAGCGACAAGGAGGGCTTGATACGAGGCATCTGGTTTGATGGCTTTCGGTCTGGGGAGATCGAGAGCTGGGGCTGGGGGTTCGTGTTCATCTACATCGTCGGCACGGTCGAGTTCGGGTGGAGGGGTGAGGATTGGGGGCTGGAAAATAGGGTTGGAAAAGGGTTTTGAAATTGAGAAAAGCTGAGCATAAGCTAAGACTAAGCCTAAAGCTAAGCCTAGGTCTAAGTATGCTTAAGTCTAAACCTAAGTCAGCGTACCCCATCAAAGTCGTCCTCGTCTTCAACATCTGAGGGTGGCTGAATCGACTTATCAAGCCTGGGCATATCCGGCAGCGGCTCTTCTCCACTACAGGAGGCTTTTGACTAAAATTCTGGATTAAGAAAGCGCGAGAGACGAGAGAGAGAGAGAGAGAGAGAGAGAGAGAGAGCGAGCCGGGGAGCGAGGAATTTCGAGTTTTTACTACGATCTCATTAATTTTCCAAATCTCGTTGATTCTTATGATTCCACAAAGAGAAAGAGAGAGAGAGAGAGAGAGAGAGAGAGATAGAGGGAGAGAGAGAGAGTGAGTGAAAGCGTGAGAGAGAGCCGGGAGCCCAAAAGTGCAACCACTTACCCAATCATCTTCGCTGGCCTGGCTGGTGGCCGGGGTGGTCTGGTGGAAGGAGGAGGGCTGAAAAATTCGTGGGTTTACCTGGCGTAATCTATTAAACAAGAAAAATTTTTATTTAACGGCTTAAATACCTATAGAAAAAGTAAATTTTCTCTGCGTAATCGATTAAATTTTTAAAAACAACTTTAAGTGTAAGCAAAAATGGCCAAGATTTCAGAGCGTAATCATTTAACCTTTAAAAATTAATTTAAAGCCGATAAACTCACAAAGGCTTGGCACTCCGGTTGTCGAAACGCCGCAACCTGTTGCTGCTCAACGACCGGAACCGGGCTAACGTACGATACGCTAGCCGGCTGCGGCTGGAGCGCAGCCTGGTATACGGCCTGCTGTTGGGCGACGTAAGGGTGGAACTGGTGTTGGAACTGGTGGCTGACATGGGCCCAGAAGAGCTGTAGCTGCTCAGGGCTCTGGAGCTGCGGCTGCATCGGGTAGGTGGGGAAGAAGCCCGGGTAGAAGTTGGAGGGCAGCATTTGCGGTGTCTTCTGGAAATTAGTGGAAGGTTAACGGCCTCGAAACTTAAAAAAAACACACATAAAAATGGAAGATTCCTAGCGATCCTGAGAATCCTAAGGAATCGCCGCTAGCTTCCTTGAGCTCGCAAATTCATGTTAGCTGTTCCTTCCGAGAAACCCACAATTTCCAAGAACAAATCCCGGATTTTGGATCTAGTCGTACTCTTGTTTTGCACGTAGCGATGGAAAAGGGGAAAACAAGGAATACCCGGAAAGGAATCGAGAGAGAGATAGAGACAGAGAGAGAGAGAGAATTTCGCGGAAAATGAAATGTTCACAGAATACGATAAATCATCAAAAATACAAGAATTCGAATTCCAAAAACATCAGGTCAAGTCTAAAGCTAAGCCTAAGCCTAAGCCTAACCCAAAACCAAAAAACTAAAGCTAGTAGGTTAAACCTGAGCTAAGCCTAAGCTTAAGCTTAAGTCTAAGTCTACGCCTAGGCTTAAACCCGAATCTAAACCCAAGCCTAAACTAAGCCGAGGCCGAAGCGAAGCCTAAGCCTAACCTAAACCTGTGCCTAACCCTAATTCTAAGCCTAAGCCCACACCTAAGCTGGCCCGCCCACTTTTCACAATGCCGATTACGCGCCGATTCAAATACGCGCCAAATCCACCTACCCCTTCCCAATACCCCGAGGGCACCTTAACTGACCTGCATTGCGGGCTGTTCATATTCCCTGGCTGCCCGTAGGTGCCGCAGTGGCTCAGGTAGGTGGGTGTAAATCGGATGGTTGAGGGGGTTCTTCAGGAATTCCTGGTAGGACCCCGATTCCATCGGACGGCACCCGCTGCCGACCGCCATCCCGCCAGGCTTGTACGGGTCTGGAAATCGAAGGTTTCACGGGACCGGGAACTCCGGAGTTGATAGGTTTTGACTTCAGTGGCCCTTTACAAGGTAGAAAATCCGAATTTCAGTGGCGATTTGGCTTATCTAGCCCTTGAAAACCTCCAAAACACACCTGGGAACAGGAAGACGGCGCCGCGCTGTGAAGGCGGGTCCATGGCTTCCCGACCGCGCAGAATCGCCTGCAAGCATTGGGTTCAAAATTTTTAAAGAGCGGAAATATTGTCAACGAGAGCGAGAAAGAGAGAGAGAGAGAGAGAGAGAGAGACAGAGAGAAAACAAGAAGAAGAATAGGAAGAGGAAGGAAGATTGATACTTAAGACAAAAAAGGGCTATTAGGCCATTTTTTTGTAAGACTGAAAGACGGACAGAACAGAAAAGACGTCAGTATAACTGAAAAATATTTCTAAGTAAGGCACTGAAAAATTACGTAAAGCTACAGTATGACGACTGAATCCTGCTTATAGTAAAGCCTCAGAATTCTTAAAAATTCTGGTATTTTGCCCTAAATCTCAGTAAATTACGCAAAACTACAGTATGACGACAAAACGAGTTACCGTAACCCCCGAGTTCTCATTCTTGACGCCGCAACAAATCCGCGTAATCCCAGATCCGAGTTCTCTGAGGGGCCCAAAAAGTGAATAAAATTCCCCCGGGGCCCACTCTCCCGACCACGCCCCGTTAATTGGGCCCCCGGTGGGCCCTCTCTCTGTCTCTCTCTCACTCTCTCTCTCTCTCTCTCTCTCTCTCTCTCTCGCTACTGACTCATTATAATCCGCCCTGTGGCTGCGCCCACCCACACCCGCCTGTTTTCCGGGGTTTTTTGGAGTGAACGTCACGCGCCTGTGTACGCAGAAAGGGAGGAGGGTGAATTACAGGAGGGGGGCTTCCCACGGGCCCACGTGCTCGGCAGGGAGAGGGTTACGGTAAACAGGGAGTACACAGGAAGCGGGTGTAGTGGATGGTATCGGGATAGCGGAAAAGATTCCGCATGAAAATGGGCTGTAAACAGGTGTAAATCGGAGCGCACTGTAGCGGTATCGCAGTAGAGTGCCTTCCAAGTTGAATTAAAGGCATCGAAACCGGCGCACTTAGGTGCGTAGTGTAGCGGAACATTTCGGCTTCCAAAGAAAAATAGCATAAATCTCTAAGATCTAAAATGTCATGGATTTAATGGCCCGGAATAGTTTGTAATTAGGAGCGTATCGTAGCGGAGCCTGTCGGAAAAATGCAGAAAATGCTCTTGGAAAGTTGCTAAAACAAAATGACATCTTTTTATTGACTTCTAAGCTTTCCAGGAACTTTTTGCTTTTTGCCGGGGTGTAAAGAGGAACGTAACGTAGCGGTGTTCTTTTAGCCAATTCCGACTCCAAACTATGCTGGCATTAGGTGTGTAATGTAGCGGAATCTTTGGGTGCTTCATCTCCTCCTAATTTTTTCGAATCTCAAAAAGTAGGACTCCCGGCGGAGGACAAATTTCCGGCTCTCATAATAATTAGCGGGTGGGAGGAGGGCCCATCCTACTGTAGCCAGTAATTTGGCGGAAATCAGCGGGTGTAGGATGTAAATTACCGTAGCTTTGAAAAGGTTGTGGAGATGGGTGAATGAGACGTTATTGTTTGTTTGGTGGTGGGAGTGTAGTGTAGTGAGAGAGGGCGAAAACAGGAAAAGGGCGCCAGAGTTCGCATCAAAGCTCACGCAGATGACTGAGCCTAAGCCTACGCCTAACCTAAGACTAAGCCCATGCCCAAGCCTAAGCCTAAGCTAAAAAACAAAGCCAGAGCTACGCCAAAGTACTTTTAACTACGTAATAATACGCTACAATACGTTCTACGGAATATTTTGTACTTTTTCGATACCCCAAAAACTAGATCAAACCCAAAAAGTAATCCAACTTTCTGTGGAAATCCAGCCGCGAGACCTGGAAACGCTGTCCGTAAGCTGGTAATTCGCGGCAATCCGTCGGATCCCCCGAGGGTTACGGTAGCCAGGGGCGCGGATTAATCTAGAGACCTTTGGTTGGCCACGAACTACGCAAAAGAACAGATTACGGAAAGTTCTCGGTGGGTGTCGATTGGATTATGTGGAATGCTGGGGGTGTTGCCATGTGGGATGACGCAGCGAAAAAAGGTGCGGATTAAACGTCAGTAGAATTCGGGGGAAAGAGGTGTAACTACGTAAAAAGTACGTAAAAATTGGCTTGGGCTTAGCTTAGACTTAGGTTTAGGCTCAGGCTTAGCTTTGAGCTTTTGGCGGTTCTAGCACGTCGGAATTTTTCAAGACGACTACAAATTTCCGCACCTAAAAAGTGCCGTGAAGAGAGAAAGAGAGAAAGAAAGAGAGAGAGAGAGAGAGATAGAGAGAGAGAGAGAGTGAGAGAGAGAAAGAGCAATTGCTCACGATTCTCTCACATCAAAATTTATGGGCAGCGCCAACACAATACACCCCCAAAAACGGAGTACCATTTGGTGTTCTCGGGCGCTACGTATTTTTTTGAACCCTACAGTATCCTAGGGAAAAAATTCAGCAATTTTCGCGTTATAAAATTCAATTAAAAATTCAGCGGCTACCGTACCCCTACCATTTTGTTTTTTTTTTTTGGCAAAAGTGACCCGGCAGGTGAAATGAAATGGCGCGATCAGGTCAGAAAATTCGGCTGCAAAGTACCACGGGTTTAATTGGCGTGTTTAATTAAATGAAAGCAATTGAATTTAATATAAAGAAAATAAGATCTTTAAAAACAGTTAATGACACGCTAGAAAATACAAAACAAAAACGTTGAAATTTAAAGTTGAAAAACGATAATGTTATACCGCAGGATTCCGGTTAACTTCGGAATCTTAAGCCTAAGCCTAAGCCAAGCCCAAGCCTAGCCTACGCCTAAGCGTGAGCCAAAGCGTAAGCACAAACCTAAGCCAAAGCCTAAGCCTAAGCCGAGGCCCAAGCCTAAGTCTAAGCCTAAGCAACCGAAACCGAGTAAAATCATGAAAACCGAGCCCTACTGTCCAAATGCCCCGAGGGCACGAACTGACCGTCCACCTGAAAAAAGGGGGCGTGGCTTCTGAGGGGGTGGATTAGCGCGTTTCATCTGGTGGCCCCGGGCCCTCATTAACTCGGGTCTCGTGGCTGAGAGAGAGAGAGAGAGAGAGAGAGAGAGAGAGAGAGAGAAAGAGAGAGAGGGAGAAGCAGAGAGAGAGAGAGGCAGAGAAACCAGTCACTACAAAAAACAGCGGCCCGCGGATTCTGGGAACAGCCTGCTGGTCAAATTACCGGGGGATACGGTAGGTTCCGAGTGGTATTCTGTACTTCAGCGGAGTGGACCCGCGGGCGAAAGTTGTGTTTTGAGCTGATTTAGGTTGTCTAGACGCAAAATTATAAGTTCTGAAGTTAAAGGGATGCTAAAAAAATGAAATGAAAAAATCGTTGTCAAGTAAGCCTAAGCCTATACCGAAGCCTAAGTCCAAGCCTAAGCCTGGCCGAAGCCCGAAGCCCGAAGCCTAAGCCTAAGCCTAAAGCCTATAGCCTAGACAGAGGGAGAGAGGGAGAGCGAGAGACAGAGACAGAGACAGAGACCGACAGGCAGAAAGAGATAGATGGAGCGAGCCCTCATTTTTCGTCAGCTACCGTACCCGCCCAGGTGAAGTTCATTTTCTGTGAATCAGCTGGCCCGCGCGAAAAATCAGCACGTGGCCCGCCCGGTCCCAGTGACGACCATACAAATTGCCCGGCCGTCTGGGTAATTAAATAGAAAAAGAGGAAAAATCAGGGGCGTAAAAAGTTCTCCGGGGTATGGTAGAAGCGAGAGAGAGAGAGAGAGAGAGAGAGAGAAAGAGAGAGAGAGCTTACTGGGAATATAGATACAGTACAAATAATAATATGGTGGTCGGGGCTGTGCATGGGCGGACGATTCGGCTTCCGTCAACAATCTCTCGCTCTCTCTCTCTCTCTCTCTCTCTCTCTCGTTTTCTTTCTCTCTCTCGCTCTCTGACCCAAAATGGACTATAAGCCTCAACGGAATACACCCATTTACGGTGTTTTTGGGTTGATGCCAAAAATCGGGTCCGCGGATTAGCGCCTCGGGGTCGACCCGAAAACACACAAAAATGAATGGGAGTTTGGACTATGAATTAGGGCTAGAGCAGGCCTAAGTCTAAGCCTAATCCTAAGCCTAAGTGAAGTCCAAATCGAAAATCAGAGAAAAACTAAAGAGAGAGCGCGAGTGAGTGATCGAAATAGAGCCAGAGAGCGAGCGAGAGAGAGAGCAAGAGGGAGCAAGAGAAAAGGATGATTTCATTTGACTTGCTTTTAAAGGGCCAGTAAAGACAAAATTAGAAAATTTTTGATGCTCACTTCTCATCGGAAACGCATCCTTATATACCCTCCAATTTGGCAATACTCCAGGCACACACAAAGTGACATTTCCAGGGCCGGAAAAACATTTTCGAAATATGGCCTCAGGCCCGGAAAGGGGGAGGGGGGGGTAAGAACTGGAACATTTCATGTGTCAAATGTGGTCAGACGGAAATCAGCAGGTAAAATCCGAAAGACGGACTTTGGCGTGTAGCGGGGTGGCCGGTGGGATTCTCGGAATGGAGCCAAGATTTCTGTGAGTTTTCCTAGAATGGGCCTGTAGTCGGCGAAGCAGAAGGGAAAGCTAAGCCTGAGTCTAAGCTTAAGCCTAATCCTAAGCGTAAGACTGAGTCGAAGCCTAACCTAAGCCTAAGCCTAGCTTTTTCCACTTTTAAATGGATAGGAATACAGGGCCAATAAAGAACAACCCTCCAAAAATCGGGTGCCCTTTAGTTTTCCGTTTTCCGCGACAATCCGGGGGTACGGTATCGCATTAGAATGGCCGAAAAAAGCTAATCTGCGTGACGCGTACGGCTTATGGCCCACAGGGGGGTCCCGAGGGGAATCCCCTCGAATTTTGTGCGGTACGGTAGGGGGTCATTGTATAATGAAAAGTGCGTAATTGCTTTATGTCGGAATCTTAGAGCATCATCGAATGTGCAAAAATCAGGGTACTTTGGCACCAGAGTACAAATGTAAAGTGCAACATGCGCGGCTAGGCACCGACATTTAGCGTACAAAAAAATTGTTATTGAGAGAGAGCGAGAAAGAGAGGGAGAGAGAGAGAGAGAGAGAGATAGAAGAGAGAGAATGAGAGGGAGAGAGAGAGACGGCAGCTGCAAATTTGCAGAAATTTGTGTGAGGGTGGTCGAAAAGGGCCGGAAAAAAACAGGGCGCAAGCCCTGACCTTTCCCGACTCCGCAAAAGGGCAAAAAACAATTGGCCGGGACTGATTAATTAACGGGGGGTACGGTAGGTTGGTTGGATTTTAGGGCAAACGGGTGGTTTTCGGGAGATTTTACGAATTTATGATTTTTAGAAAAACGAAAAATTGGACTCAACGTAAGTTGAGACCAGAGAAATTTTTAAAGCCAAAAATTCAGAAATTTTCTAACAATCTTAAGGTTTAAAAATACTAGGAATATTTGAAAAAACCATTTCATAAGTTAAAGCTGATTTCGAATGGCGAACAAAATGGCTTTCTTCTATCCTTTAAAAACCCTGGATTCTGGCCTTCCACGGCCCTTTAAAACGTAAATGGGCATTTTCACCTATCTACCCTTGAAAATCCGCTTAAAACGCCTCAAAATCTTGCATTTTCACATTTTTTCAAAAATACCGTACCCCGCACAAGGCCCAAAATGACATGTGCTATTTGCTCATTTTTCATTTTTCCTGGCAACCGGGGGTCTGCCCCCATGGGGGTGCGATTAGCCGCCAATGTCGCCACATCCCACAGGGGAGGCGAAACAGGATATTTAGCGGCTGATTTTCAGTGGGATAATGACGCAGAAATGGAAGTGGGAATGCCGGAAATGAGACAGAAAAACAGAGAAACATGAGCTAGTTCACGAATCTTCAAAAACATGTAATTTTCATCGAAAACGTAAATTTTATACGAGGAAAGGGAGCATATAGTATTTCTAATTCTACTTATAGCCACGCCTGAGCCCAAGCCTAAGCCTAAGCCTAAACCTAAGCCTAAGCCTATGCCTATGCCTATGGCTATGCCTAAGCCTAATCCTAAGTCAAGCCAGCTTCAAGCGCGAAAACGAACTGTACGTGTAGGCGGGCCTGCATATCAAGTCCGAAATCTAGAGTCATAGAATATAGTGCGAGAGAGAGCCAGAGAGAGGAATAGAGAGAGAGTGAGAGAGAGAGAGAGCGGGAGAGAGAAAGAGAAAGAACGATAAGCCCAACCCAGAACCACCGTGTCACCACCCTGGTTATCTACATTCCATGGCCGGGGCCAAGTGTCCGAGGTATCTGGCCGTGTACTGAATGGCTGGAGGCGATCAATTAGTCTTCACTCGCTTTCGTTCGCTCTCTCTCTCTCTCTCTCTCTCTCTCTCTCGGGCTAGTGGCTAGCGGCTCAAGGACGTACAGCTCCAATGGACCACCTCGCCAGAAAGCCGGATTTTTTGGTGGTTTCTGATGGGGGATTTGTAGTGATAGTTTTTCGGAAAAGATTATTTTAAGTCTAAGGCTAAGCCTAAGCCTAAGATAAAGCCGAAGCCGAAGCCAAACCCTAAGCCAACAGTTAAGCCTAAATTGCCCCAAAACTTCCCACCTGTGACCGAAATCCAATGAAAACGGCCGAAAAAACCTAATTTTCCCCCGGGGGCGCTACCGTAACCCGGAAATCATATATGCGCGTCGGAGAAAGAGAGAGAGAGAGGGAGAGAGAGAGAGAGAGACGATAGAGAGAAAAGAAAGAAAAGGGCAAGAGAACCCGGAGATTAGGTGGCGGTTCATTCGGCCTTTCCGGGAAAAAAATGGGGTGGGGGGAAGAAAACAAGAGGAGGGGGACCCGGACAATCCCGGATAATTAGACCCACCGGAGGAAAAACGAGGGGATTCACCAAGAAAAAGTAAAATATCAAGAAAAATGGGGGTTTTTTAGGACGGATCAGGTCGAGTCAGAAGATTTTTGAGGTTTGTCTAGCCCGGCTAGAAAAAAAAACCAATAGAGAGCGAGATATAATGCGAGAGCGAGAGAGAGAGAGAGAGCGCGCGAGCGAGAGGGAGAGAGACGAAATTTGAAGAGAAACGGCCGTATCGCTGCTTCCGTCTTCCTGAAAAGTATGAATTCAGAAAACACAGTTTGGAGCTCGAGAAAACACGAAAAAAGTGAGAGAGTGAGAGAGGAGCGAGAGAGAAAGACAAAATTTCCGACTACGGTATCCCTAATAAGCCCAAAAATAGCCCATGAATCAAGCCGGACAGAAATTATTCCGTACCCCAATTAAAATCTGTGGGGTGTAAAGGGTTGCGCCACGTAGCCCCGAGAAAAGTTCGAAAGGTGATGTTCGCGTGTGGTAATTTGAGGGTGGAAAAGCCGGAGAGTGAGAGAGAGAGAGCGAGAGAGAGAGAGAGTAGTGAAGCCGAAAGGCCCGAAAAAGGAAAGCAGGCAAAAAACGGACAAGTCGAGGGGGGAGAGCTTGGGGCTGGCTGTG